>CM036556.1:7663676-8103676 GCA_020745685.1 Tautogolabrus adspersus | reverse complement strand
GTTGAAAATCTTTCAACTTTTCTGAAAGGAGCTGTTGACGTCACCAGCGCTCTTTTTTAAAGTAGACAATATTCCTTGTATTTTTGCCTTCTACTGCTCCTGTCTCGTACCCACATCCTCTTAGCTCCATGTCTGACCGGGGAAGAAAACAATCTCAGTAAAAAAACATAGAAGTAAAAAGCAACAGAGCAGTGTTGGTCATACAGCTTCCATTGTCAACAGACTGTTGTCATAGAGACAGGACGGATGTGCAGCACTTTTATTCTCAGCACACACACTCTTTATGAAGTGCTCCCGAACACAGAGCAAGCGCTTTCCTGCCCGGAAATAAACATCTCCACAACTGAGTGTACTTTTGAAAAATGATGAATTGTAATGTAGCGTCAGTAGATCTGCATTTAGTTGAGCTGCAGTCTAATATGATTTATTTTAAAAGTGGCATCCAAGTTTGAAACATGAATCATTAGGCTACTTCAAAAGACTTTCATTTTGATGTTTATTTTCTGTGTTAAAGCTACTATGAGGGCTTTTTAGCTAGTAATGAAACAGACTAAAATGAATAGTGATGTCTCTTTATGACCTACAAAAACATAAGAGGCCATAAGTGAATCGACTGATTATTTCTATAAAGTAAATTTAAATGCCTGAAACTGCTGCCGGGGGGTAGGCGTCAAACGAAGTGTGCAGTCTGCTGTATACCAGCCTTTGATTTTAGCTTTTCCACAGCAAAAACATTGTTGAGTGATATATTTGAGTGTTCATAAAAGATTACATCTGTCTTGACTCTACCTACACATGTAAAGGACAACATCAGCAAAGGGATAAGACAAACCACTTTGACCACAGGGTCAAAATCAACAACCACAAAAGTTCTTTATAGGAGCTAATGTTTCAATACAAGCTACTGATGTTACATATCAGGTGTGTACATGTTAAAGAGAATTGTACATTGTGCTCTGGCATTTTCATTCAAAGTATTTGCTTGTTTTGATAAGCCTGTCACTACGCACATGATCTGAGGATAGTTTATGCATCTTTAATCCAGATACTTCCCTTTTAACATCAAACACCTGCCAGTCACTGTGCCAGCATGGCTTCACTGCTCCCGGACTATTCATGGCATGGCTCTAAGGGACGAACTATAACAAGAAATCCAATTAATTTGCTTCCTTTGTTTGTGGTCATATTTACAATGTTTTTAAAGGTTTCTCTGTTAACCAACATTTGATGGAAGATGGTTAGAATGTGCAGGGCATCTTGTTACCGTTGTTTCTACAACTAAATGTTTCGTTTGGAATACAGATTTTGCTTTGATTTGTCGCAAAAGCAGAGTATTGTCTAGTGAATAATAAGCCTCCAATTTGTACAATGGACCTTCAAAAGAAAGTCGTCTTTAACGTTCCTGCTTTACTATATTAGATGTTTAGGTTTGGCTTTCATGCTTCATCTAAGAGAATACCAAACACGGTGCCATGTGGTTTTTAAATGCAGAAATTGATGGGAGACGTGTAGGACGAAAACCAATTTGTGTTTAGCTTCAAGTTCCGTCCGTCATATAAAGGAAAAATTCCCCAAAAGCATGCGATTAAATTTCTCATTAGCCAAGTTGCCTCAAAACTTTCGAGCAATTTAGCCTGGAGGCCATCTTTCTTAAATATCTTTCCATTAGAAAATTGACCAGAATGGAGGGGGGGGGGGGGGGGGGGACACAGCCTTAACAGAATGTCTCCCTATCTCTTCCTTGTAACAACCGCTCCTATCAATCCATTCATTTGGAGATAATTAAAAAGTTGCCAAAATAACAGTGTTTAAATCTGTGGGCCAGAGCCATTAAAACATTTTCTCCCTCTCTCTCTCCGCTGGCGCAGCTGCCAAGTGAGGTGACACTCCAAAATGGCCAGCTGTTATCAGCGCACTCCACACCAGTTGGACTCAATGCTTTAGAGAATTTGTTTAATAAGATTTTTTCCCCCTAAAACCCGCCATTTCCTTCCCTTTTCCCCGTGCCAAATTTGCCAGTCGCGTGGATAATGGGGGGAGGAGGCAAGGAAAACCCCGGGATTTAAGCCCTGTTACTATGTAAATGCTGAAAATACAGCCGTCTAATGAGTTGTCAATGCTGGCAGGAGTTGTTACTTGCATTTTGTATCTTTAAGATGGTCTGCAGACTCTGGGTTTCAACCAAAGTGTGTATGGGATAGATTGTAATGAAGTAAAGCAGCACCAAAACAGATCCAAGGACATTTTCTCTTTGAACTAAGAAGCGTTTCAAGTGAGAAATTAATGTAAAAGAGTAAAACTTGCTCTAAATTTCAAACCCTTGAGGTCAGATTAAATTGGAATAAAGTAAAAAATGTTGAACCAAATTAAGAAAAACTCTCCCTCTTCAATGCTCATGACATATTTCTTGCCGTCACGCTTGTGGAAGCTGTTATTTTGCATGACTTTAAGCCAGGAACATTGAATGGGCAGATTTGGGACATTGCTAAAATGGAATTGACCCAATCAGTAGCGGTTCAGAATGAATGAAATGCTGGGGGGAAAAAAAAAAACGTACCCAGTGTCAGAGCTTACTAATTAAACACGTCCATCAGTGGAGTTGTTCCTGCCAGCACGTTGGCTGTCTCCGACTGTGGCTGAGTGGCACCAAAAGTGTTTTGCTTTTATTATATTCCAAAAGAGACATAGTTAAAGTGTAATTAGGAATGTAAGCGCCGGCGACACACATCACATCACACACACAGGAGTGATTGGCTGAGATTTTCTGTGCGCTCATGTCAGCTCTTTAATTACTTTCCAGGGAAGGAAAAAAATCAAACAAATGCACAAATCATGCTAGCATATCCCCAGTTCCTTTACATGATTCCAGTTCTCCCAACTGCTATACAGCCTGGAGCTAGACCTAAGCTGCTTTGTTAAATAAATCCATTGGGATAAAAGTCTGCAACCCCAACCCCCCACCCATCCAAAAAAAGAAGAAGTCAGTATCGCTGTGCGCAGATGTACAACTTAATTTAGGAATGCTTGGAATTCTGACCTGACAAGTTGAGATAAAATAATCTCACCTGAACACCCAGCAGATAAAGACATCTCGAGGTTTACCCACGTCAAGTTTGAAGTTAGTTATCTGTGTCACCGGGAGCATTGATGTTATAACCTTCCATGTTAGAATCGGAAATATCCCTTATTTTTATTGTGGCTTCTTTCACCTCACAGTTCACTTTAAAGGACAAAACTACTGTACAACTGCTTGTTCATTGTTGTCAATAGCATATTTCAAACTGTCCTGTTTTTGTCATTGGTTGGATGTTTGTTTCAAAGTTCTCAAAACATGTGGCCTGAGAGATAACAAAAACCAAGTCTGACAGACGGACACAGTTACCGTAAATCCTCATCCTGCGCTCAGCGTTTATTCATTTTTGGCCAATAAAAAAGCTTTGTCGAAACGATCCAATCAAATTCATCCCAATGTTACTCTCTATCATGGACAACACCCACCACCCTCTGCACAGCAACTTCACCAGGCAGAGGAGTGTGCTCAGTGGCAGTCTGCTGTCACGGACAGGCGTCAGAACTCTTTTGTCCCCCTGGCCGTAAGTCTGTAACACATCTCACTGTCACGGCAGGGGGAAAAGCACGCAGTGACTCCTGGACTCTTTTCTCATCTGTACTGCTGTCCTAAGAGTCAGCCTCTAGTTGGACACTTTAATGCTTATCTGACAATCATTTTATCTGCAACTCTAATGTCTGCACTGACTGTTTAATGTCTGTTTTCACACATTTTGCACTAGCTCCAGCTTAAACACTGCTGTACAAACATAAACAACACATACCAGCAGAAGGTCAACACTCTTTATTTCTTATGTACAGGTCTAATTACCGATGTTCCTTAACTGTTTATAGGTTTCTTTTAAATTGCACATATATTACTATTCCTGCACAGGTTATGTAAATCTCTTTGTATAAGTTGTATGAGTCTATTTTTGCATGTAGGGGCTTCCTAAATCTTTGTTTCGGGTTACTATATACAGTGGCTTGCAAAAGTATTCATACCCCTTGAACTTTTCCACATTTTGTCACGTTACAACAACAAACGTAAATGTATTTCATTGGAATTTTATGTGATATAGACCAACACAAAGTGGCGCATAATTGTGAAGTGGAAGGAAAATGATACATGCTTTTCACTTTTTTTTTACAAATAAAACACTGAAAGGTGTGGCGTGCAAAAGTATTCAGCCCCCTTTACTCTGATACCCCTAAATAAAATCCGGTGCAACCAATTGCCTTCAGAAGTCACCTAATTAGTAAATTGAGTCCACCTGTGTGTAATCTAATGTCAGTATAAATACAGCTGTTCTGTGAAGGCCTCAGAGGTTTGTTAGAGAACATTAGTGAACAAACAGCATCATGAAGCCCAAGGAACACACCAGACAGGTCAAGGATAAAGTTGTGGAGAAGTTTAAAGCAGGGTTAGGTTATAGAAAAATATCCAAAGCTTTGAACATCTCACGGAGCACTGTTCAATCCATCATCCGAAAATGGAAGGAGTATGGCACAACTACGAACCTACCAAGACATGGCCGTCCACCTAAACTGACAGGCCGGGCAAGGAGAGCATTGATCAGAGAAGCAGCCAAGAGACCCATGGTAACTCTGGAGGAGCTGCAGAGATCCACAGCTCAGGTGGGAGAATCTGTCCACAGGACAACTATTAGTCGTGCACTCCACAAATCGGGCCTTTATGGAAGAGTGGCAAGAAGAAAGCCATTCTTGAAACAAAGCCATAAGAAGTCTCGTTTGCAGTTTGCCACAGGCCATGTGGGGGACACAGCTAACATGTGGAGGAAGGTGCTCTGGTCAGATGAGACCAAAATTGAAGTTTTTGGCCTAAATGCAAAACGATATGTGTGGCGGAAAACTATCACTGCACATCACCCTGAACACACCATCCCCACTGTGAAATATGGTGGTGGCAGCATCATGCTGTGGGGATGCTTTTCTTCAGCAGGGACAGGGAAGCTGGTCAGAGTTGATGGGAAGATGGATGGAGCCAAATACAGGGCAATCTTGGAAGAAAACCTGTTAGAGTCTGCAAAAGACTTGAGACTGGGGCGGAGGTTCACCTTCCAGCAGGACAACGACCCTAAACATACAGCCAGAGCGACAATAGAATGGTTTAGAACAAAGCATATTCATGTGTTAGAATGGCCCAGTCAAAGTCCAGACCTAAATCCAATTGAGAATCTCTGGCAAGACTTGAAAATTGCTGTTCACAGACGCTCTCCATCCAATCTGACTGAGCTTGAGCTATTTTGCAAAGAAGAATGGGCAAAAATTTCAGTCTCTAGATGTGCAAAGCTGGTAGAAACATACCCCAAAAGACTTGCAGCTGTTATTGCAGCGAAAGGTGGTTCTACAAAGTATTGACTCAGGGGGGCTGAATACTTTTGCACGCCACACTTTTCAGTTTTTTATTTGTAAAAAAATGTGAAAAGCATGTATCATTTTCCTTCCACTTCACAATTATGTGCCACTTTGTGTTGGTCTATATTACATGAAATCCCAATAAAATACATTTACGTTTGTTGTTGTAACGTGACAAAATGTGGAAAAGTTCAAGGGGTATGAATACTTTTGCAAGCCACTGTATGTAAGGGAGGGGGGACAGCGGTTGTTTATCGTAACAAATGTTTCGTGTCTTGCATGTCTTGTATACTGCTACTGGATGCTTTGAATTTCCCTCGGGATCAATAAAGTATCTATCTATCTATCTATCTATCTATCTATCTATCTATCTATCTATCTATCTATCATGATATGTCCTATCTTCTATCTTGTGATTGGTTTTTTCACGTTTCAGTAGGAAAAACGTCACTATGCGGTAGTTAGATACTCTCGAAGTTTAATTTCATTAGGATTTTAAATTTGTAGAAACTTTAAAAAAAAGGATTCAGATTCAGCTAAGTACAGAGGACTGAGAAGAAAGAAATGCTTGCAATCCAAACATTTTCTCCTGCTGCAGCTAGGGCTGGGCTATATGACAACAAAATGTATCACGATCAAAAATATGAATATCGATAATTATCACAATAAATATCAAATCGTTATTTTTCTCAAATATAAATGATTTTTACTGCTCAGTGAAAGTTGAAGAAACCAGACGGTTAATTTTGGTTTAATTATTCTTCATTGTCAGTACATGGCAAACTTTACTTGAGCAGAGGAACATTTCACGATCACAGGCACGGTGCTGGAAAACGCTGATGTGACAGTTTGCTGCTGGGGAGTAGTTACTAGCCCGGGGCTTGCTGAGGGTCCACTAACACTTGTGACATTTGGTCATTTCTTGCTTTCAGTGCGTTCTAATGGGTGTTATTGTTTCAAATGGTGGAAAAGGTTTGTGGTCTTGTCAAATGTAGCCATAAGTCTTCTGGTGTAATTAAAGGTTTAAATCTATCAAACATTTGTTTAAGTCATTAGAGCCCGAACGATCGACCGGCTGATAAAATCTTATCCACTGACTTTTAGTATCGGCTAATTTTATCAAAGATATATGCCAATATGACAAAATGTATTCACCAGTCGAATAGCATTTCATTTGAGTTTCATTGTATTACCCGATCAGTTCTCTTTCTGGCTGTCACCAGCAGAGTGCGCTGTATGGATTACAACAAGCGTTATCACTCTCCAGAGTGTCCAGCGGTGATAAACGTACACGCAGAGCTACTTTCCAGTTGAGTGACCATCTTGCCTTCATTATATATCTTTTCTCCAAGTGTTTGAAAACTGCATTTAAGAGATCAACGCAATTAATGTGTTTATCTGTATCTTTCTCAACAGATCGAACATAGAGCTAAGAAAGATATCGGCGTTTGGCCCCGAAAATCGGTCGGGCTCTAATAGTTATATCGAGACAAATTATATCGCATAAATAATTATAATGCGATAATTATTGTAAGCGTTTTAATGCCCAGGCTTAGCTGCAGCAAACAAAAAAAGTGGAAAATGTGACCAAATCAGAGTATTACTGCATTTCTTTTGGACTGATTCCTCTACTTGAGCAACACAACAGTGTCTCTTACTTCGTGTAGTATATTTCGTCTAAAAAAAAAAAGAAAGAGCCAAATCTAAACATTTAGTCCATGATTCTACGTATGAAGCTTTAGTTATTTTGACCATCAAGAAAGAAAAAAAGAAAGCACAGCTGTAACCAGCAGAATTACTCACTGCCTGGTGGGAGAGCATGCAGAACACAACACTGTCTACATGTATGTCGTAATTGCAGCTTTTACGCATAATGAAACAGCTCTTGAACAAAGTGAAAGGACTTGATCAAATCTAAACATGTATATAAAAAAAATTGCTCTTCAACTAAATGAAATCATGTGATCAAACACGTACATTTGTATCAAACAAATATTAGATAAACAGCAGCGATGGTAGATGTATAGAAACAGCTCAAAGAGGGCCGAATAAATCATGAATTGTTTAGTTTGCACTCAGCAATATTATAATCAAAATCATATCAAAGGTTGTTTTCTTTCCCTCTCTCCTGAGGATACAATCGTAACATGCAGAGGAACTCCGGTGCTGATGTAATTTAACTGTACAGTAGCAGGAAGATAATGAGCAACATCCAATGCAAATGTCTCTGCCTCCTGCGTGCGCGTTATTCTAAGCATATGTCATAAAACGTACTCTACACACTCTCTGGAATTAATTGTCTCTGGTGCATAGCTTGCAGTCAAATGAGACACTAATTGTAATAATGGTGCAGAGAAGGCTGGATGAGAGGTCAGGGGTGGTATAAGCATGTGCTTTAAATGCATGAAACTGCGGGGAAATCCGGATTACGGTTTTTCCTTTATAGCCTCCAATCTGCGATTTTTAATGTTATTGCTTTTCTAACACTTCTGGGATGCTCAGTTTCTTTATTATCCAAGTGTGTCACTGCACTTTGACTTAATCACAGATGCGTTCGCACTTATCTGTCACACACTACGTCTTTTCAAACTTCTGTTTTCACTGGAGGATCTCAGTCCTTCCAAAAAAAGTAGAATAATATCAGCAGAGTTAAAGCAGCTGTAATCTTTACTAATAATGCGTCTTGACAAGTGTGAATGTGGCACTCATAGAGATTAACCTACAGAGGAATATCTGAATATGTAGCTCCTGCAACCTAAAAAGCTTAAGGGTCAGGCCTAAAGCCTTTTTGTTGGCCTGTGAAAGGGAGCTGTGTCCATTCAATAAGCTCTTAAACCCATACATTCAAAAGATGGGTTGACATCACAAGCAACTAGTTCATCATCATCATCCGAAAATAATAAGGCCCTAAAATAACACATTAAAAACTCAAGTATTTTCGAGTCATTAGGGCTCAAGTCCAAGCGAAGTCACGAGTCATTGGTGTTGAAGTCCAAGTCGAGTTGTAAGTCCTTCACGATTTTGTCTAGTCGAGTCCAAAGTCATAAAATCTGTGACTCCAGTCCAAGGCATGTGACTCGAGTCCACACCTCTGATAGTAGGGCCACAAGTAGCTAAAAAGTGAGATCTTACCCTTCGAAGATTGTTAGATCACAAACATAGCTAAATAGATAGTTAAAGGGATAGTACGGTAGTAATGTGGTCATTTTTAATAGTAAGTCTATCAGCCACAGTAGATGTCTGAGAGACCAGCATGTGTGCGGAGCGGACACACAAGCTAGGCCATACAGACAGGATTGTTTACTCCACGATATTTAGCTAATTTTAAGAAAAACTAAGGTAAAAAACAGCGTTGGGGTCAATGTAAGCTATATTGAAAAACATTCACAGCGCTTTACTTTTTGCTTACAAGCAACTGTGTTTTAGCACTACTGAACTATCCCTTTCAATGTCCAATATGTAAGATATCTACTGAATTCAATCTTAAAATGACCTTACTATTTCATCAGACAAAAAGGAAACATGCTGTGTTGAAGTGCTGGCTTCTCTGTCATCAATGCAGCAGCCAGCATGTCCTCCTTAGTTTCGATTCTGGTGTGGAATCATTAGTTTTTGTTTTGACCAGAGACGTGTACCCCGACACTGCCGTTTTGGACGCCCCTCAGTTTGCCAGGCGAACGGCAAACCAACAAGTGTTGCAGCGATGGAAGCGAGCATGCAAACTGGTTCAGATAGAACTGATTCTACCGACCCAAAAATATTTCCTAATAAGCTCCACGAATAGAAACCTGGTAAAACTAGGATAAATATTGGAGATGCTTTTGGAAAATAGGCCAATGCAGAGCTGTATTAATACCGAAGCTTCAGTGTCCGCAACAAAGCAACCTGCGTGCACATCAACTCTAGGGAGGAGGGGGGCGTGGGGAGACAGCTCTCTCAATGTTGTGAATTTGTACCCATTTGAAACACTAGGTGTCAGAGTTACATATTGCTCCTTTAAGTATTTTCTCATTCGAAGGCAAGACATACAAGTCAAGCAAGTTGAACTATCCCTTTAAAGTTTACAAAACTTAGCCTCAAATATTACAGTTATCTTGAGGTTGTGCAGAACTTACACTTAATTATCTGAGAATGAATTTACATACTTAAAAAATACTATTTATTAGAAAACCGAGACAAACTTTGTCCCCCATGAACAATAGCTTACACCTGCTGTAAAACCTGACAGACTTGTGCTTTTGTTTTAGGAAAGAGTAAAACAAAGACAAGCTGTTTTCTTTGTACTAACACAGCTGTTTGCATTCTGTGTAGCTGCACAGGACATTATAAAAGACCTATGGAGTTTCAAAACTTGAGTTGTGTTCAATACAAGATGTGAAACTTAATGTTCCTGTCTTGCTCCAAAAGGTGTGAAGGGATGCTTTGTATTACTACAGAAAAGCACAAATGAAGTTTTAACATTGTAGATAAAAGGTAGTTCAGTTGAGGCAAAGTGAAAATGCTTTAAATATGTCTTTTGTCTGAAACAGTGAAACAATGCAAGCCACCCTAATGCTCCTGATCTGACAAGCTATGTAGATTAAGCTGGCTTGAAGCTTATCTTCAAGGGCATTTACATTGCAGTATTCCAGTAAGCAATTCAGATGTGACACTCATTTAAATAACTCGCACTTGAATAACTCTCTGGTCAGCATTTAAAGCAGAACTAATGTTAGTAGTGCATGAAATACGAAGACATCTGGCTCTTTATTTCCGCCAATCTGCTGTGTCCAGAGGGGTGGCATGGGCCCCCCTAGAAAATCGATTAGCCGACCACCCAAAATTCTAAACTGTGATTGGTATGAGCTCCAGGTTTTTGCCTCTTAAAGGAGGTTTTACATTATCACTGTAACTCTGCTAAATGTTGCTTAGTGCTCATGATGGTCTTTGTATTTTTTGTAAAGAAATACTTTGCAAATGCATTTCATAAGACATGGGTGTGGGAGACCATTAGAATTTGAAACCAAACTCCTGCACTGTCTAACAGCAATGAACTAGCTAGCATCGTTTTGGTACCCAAACATTTACAACATACGTACTTTTGCAAGGTCGACGCTGTCCTTAATGTCTTAGCGGGTTTATGTTTACATTATTTACATTATTAAAGATAGCAGGGTACGACTATCAACTTACTGTAAAATCCATTGGCTTCGTCACATCGGCAGCTTTCAGTTGAGGACCTCCGTGTGTTTCTGCGACATCCAGGGGCTTTTTTTCCAAACTGATTCAGTGATTATCCGTATCCACTCCTCCAAAAAAAGTATGTAATCCGTGATGGTTAATGTGTACATTTTAGTAAAATAGTGTCATCTCTGTTAGCTCACTCGGCTAAAGAATTTTCCAGCACAACTTCACCGACTAACAAAGTGCAAGAAGAATGAAAGGCTTGAAGAGGTCAACAAGCTCCAGCAACACTTGTAGTATGAAGATCAACTTTATTAAGACGTGGTTCGGCTTGTGGCCTTCTTCAGGCTCATCAAGAAGCAGATTGCAAACAGTTTAAATAGGGTAGGTACGAAATTGAAAAAAAAAAAGGTAAAACAATTCAAAAAGGTAAAGACAACCAATCAAATACATCCACCTATATACATCAGCCAATAAGGCACATGCAAAGGTGGGCTGGTTAGGTTTGTTGGCCAGACCAATGAGCACCGACATGGAGGTGAGGGGCGTGTCCAACAAAGGCAAGGATGACATCACACCTGGCCAACAAGTAGGGATCAAGGGGGATGGTTTAAAGCCTGCACAAGAAACTTTTGGAATGCTCCAAATAAAAAGAGTAAGAAGAGTACATTTCAATGAGTCTTTTGTCACAAAACAAATACACCAAGGGACTAAGGAATAAATGAAAAAATCCTACAAGACATTAAGACATGTTAAACAAAATTACAACATATTTAAAGAACATGACAATTTTTTTTAAGGAAATTAAAAACATTAAAAACAATTAAAACACTCTAAAAAATCATTTTAAAAAAGGATCACACTTGAACACTATAAAAACTCACTAATTGAAAAATCCTCATTCATTACCCCTGGAAACAAACTTTTTAAATAAAAAATCCAAAATGCTTCTCTCTTTTTCCTGATAAAATGAATATTGCCACCTCTTAGACTCAGTAAAGAAGAAATAGGGTATTCATTTCATCACAATGTCTTGCAACAGGGCTGGTGATGTCGTTCCTTTTAATAGCACTCAAGTGTTCGGTGTTGCACTCTTTAAGGATACAATATGTAGATTTCGGCGCCAGGGGGCTCTCAATTAATACTGCAAAAACAAAAGATGACGTTGAGGCTAGCGGGGAATCACGGGAGTTCTCTCTGCTTTTAGCTCACTTGAATTGGTATTAATTATACAATAATATATAGTATAATATAAAATAATTACTTGTACCATTATCTAATTACTCAAATAAAGAATCTTCCATTACCATAATAGAACTATTTACAGTGTACCATCACAAATAGCATGTATAACAAAACCTTTGTGGAAATGGTAAATAGAGCTTATATAGCACTTTTCTAGTCTTCTGACTACTCAAAGCGCTTTTACACCGCATGCCACACCTACCCATTCACAAACTGATGGTAGTAGTTGCTATTCAGTGAGAGCATCAGAAGTAACTAATCCCATTCATACACATTCGTACGCCGCCGACGAAGCAGCGGAAGCAATTATGGGTTAAGTGTCTTGCCCAAGGACACATCGAACATGCTGCTGGGAGCTGGGGATCGAACCCTTAACCTTGTGGTTGAGTGACCATGACTCTACCACTGAACCACAGCCGCCAGGATGTACTTAAATGGCCTGCTCTAGCACAGAAATACGAAAGATAGAACTGATTTCAATGGATTCTAGTATCTGTACTCTTTTTACCGAAAGCTTTTCTTTTTCTTCTGTACTTATGGTTTTATAACTTATTAGGTCCTCATCTGACATCCTTAGGGGATAGATATTCTGATTCCCCAGGTTGTCCTTAAAAACAGATGTATATTACATGGTTGTGCAGTACTAGGGAAAATGTTTTAGACCTCAGGGGGTTAAATTGTGACTTTGGTCAGGCATCTCCTTTTCGTGTTTTTAAAGAATGAAGAGAACAAGATGTATATGATGCCATACTTTTGTGCTACTGAAAAGGAGATATTATTAGTGGATATAGAAAGAGTTTGAAAGGTTGAAATGATTTTATGTTATGTGTAACCTTGAACTTTGGAATTATATAACAAAGAGGAAGGTCTTTCACCTGCTCTTTTGTAAAGTGTCTTGAGATAACATTTGTTATGATTTTGGGCTATACAAATAAAGATTGATTGATTGATTGAATGATCGACTAGATGTAGACAATAGCTGGAGATGAAAAGATGTGTCATCATCAAAGACTGCAAATCTTTTCATGCAATGCATTAAATGAGGTAGCAGCGTGAGCTAACCCTTAGGAAGTGTAGACGGATTTTTGAAACACCAACCACTTTTTTTTTTTTTTAAGAAAACAAAGAGCACCGACAAGTCAGTAAACATAAATAGTGAGACATCTCAGCTCCTGGGAATGTAATTGTCGAGTTACTAGGATTGATAAACAAAGCCAATATAGCGATTAGGTCCATCTCACGTCTTATCAAAGCAATGACCATGTCAGAGCCGCAGGCTGTGTGGATTAGTGTGGCTGTTTCTGTCTGTGTGTGTGTGTGTGTGTGTGTGTGTGTGTGTGTGTGTGTGTGTGTGTGTGCATGTGTGTGCGTGTGTGTTGGCAAGAACCACTCAGGTGTTCTCCCCCAGGCCCCCCAGATATCATCAGTCATTATCCCCGTCATTCATCAAACACTGCAGGTGCACGTGAGCATGGATGCCTCGCCGTTGCCTCCGTTTCCCCTCATGTCTGCCTACCTTTTGCTGCTGCTCTTTCACTCGTGTCCCCTGTGGGGCCTTTCCAAACGTATGTCCCAGGAGGCCATATGCAAATTTGTACATATTGGAGGAGCATGCAGATTTAGTGAGCAGACAAAGGAAAAGGAAAGGGAATAAATAAAGTTTTAGGAAAACTGCAGGTAATATCTCAATCGCTCACTTCATGCTGTTTCTGCTTCCTCCACCCTGAAGCAAATACTCACCCTGAGACAGAATTAACCTGTGTGATCCCTCCTCTACTATGGATGTTTTAGGCTAATTCTCTGAACATTAAAGTCCATCTTTTCTGTGGAGGAACACTTTTGCTTTTTGCTGTTGTTGGGGCTAAAATAAGCTTGGGCATAGCTCGACCATTTCTTACTGTAAACCACTTTAAAAGGCTTGATGCAATATGTGATGCATAGACTGTTGCATATCCAAAGTGAACTAGGTTAACGTGGAACAATCCTTATAGTTCATTGTATGTTAGATGTTTTCGAGGGTAACTCTTCAGTCAGTAATTGCTGTTTTCCTCATTTTTATGGACTCTGGTTATGATGAAAACAATTTTGCTAACTCTTTTGCCATCATATTGAATGTTCTTAGCTAGCTGGGTGGAATGTGTACATTTAAGAGCTGCATAGCAGTAATAGCATGAGTGAACTATAGCTGTTGTCTACATAAACAGCTTTACTGACAATTTTATCAAAAGCAATATTCAAGCCTATCAAGGATTCCCTTTGTTCTTTTGTCTACTAGTGCAGGAAAGTAAACAAAAATAGCTTGCAATGTTTGTTTCAGTTAATAAGCTAAAGACAAATCAAGCTAGCTAGCAAAGGAGAAGACAAGAAGCATGACTTAAAATGAAACCAGAGGGAGATATTATTTGAAAAAACTTTGCTCGCAGTCTTTTAGAATATTTGAACATCAGTTTGTAACGTAGTTGAGCTCTATTGCAGTAAAGTGGCCAAAAGTAGCTTGTAATTTTCTTTGAGTTAACGCTAAGCTAAAAATATATCAAGCTAGCTAGCAAAGGAGGAAAACAAGAAGCATTAGTGAGAATGAAATCAGAGGGAGATATTATTTGCAACAAGACCTTGCTGGCAGTCTTTTAAAATATTTTAACATCAGTTTGTAATGTGGTTAGCAAGCAAATAGCTTGGTAAAGCTAGCTAAAAAAACAGAGCATCTCAGAAAAGGCAGAACATAGCTACTGTATTAGAAGACGTTTTCAACAGATATTTATGAAAGTTTTCAAATAAATATACAAAATGTGTAACACCTAAACTAGTATCAAGTACAACACAATGAAAAATAACTTTTAAAATATTGTAATGTCGGATTATAATGTTTGATGGACCCTCTTCTTAGGTCACTCCTCCAGGCTTTGACAAATGGGGCTTGTCCATTTTTGTTTCCTCTTTTTTGCCTTAGTGATGGTAGCCTATGTTAAAATGACGCTCTTCACTTCTGTTTTCATTCCATGGATGAAGTTTGTACTTTGAAGTCTGTTATCAGGGAAATAGAGCATTGGTGCAAAGTGCCCAGAATTTGTGTTTGGTTGGAAATTGTTAAAAGGCACCACAGAGATGTATTTGAAATGGATATACTTTGTTGTAATTAAGAATACTAATAGGCGTCAGTATTGTGTTTTTTTTAACTAAAGGGTTTTGGTTGAATTAGGTTGGAAGTTGAACTGCTGAGTATATGCTGTCAATTTCACATTTAACTTTGTTTTGTCAGAGATTCTGTCCTGACTAGACTGTAAGACAATTTCCCTTTGGAATTCATTAGGGGGATTTGTAGTGTGGTATTGGATAACTTGGATAGAGTAGTAGGCTCGGGGGGCACAAATGTGGCTGCTGACAAGACACCAGTTTTTTTGGTGGTCTTGAAAATCTTGTGGGCTTCAGTGCATAAATACTGATCGCAAGTTGCTACCTGGAGACTAGGATGGGAGTTTAACAAGGTTTTGGAAAGGAAGTTTGGGGGAATGGCTCTGACTTTTGTCTTATTTGAATTTGGCTACCCATGTTCTGGTGATACAAGTGCATAGTACACATTTATGGGTTTTCATTTCAGGGGTCACACTTATTGTTTGTTCATGGCTGGTCTCCCATTGTTGTTGAATCGCAGAGCCTAGCCATGACAAATGTTCTTAGAGCTTTAACTTTTGAAATATGATGAGGTTACAACAATCCTATTTTGTTATCTTGTGCTTTGCTCAGCATGCCATAGCACCGAAAGGCTAACAATGGTAACGCATGTTTTCAAGTATCAAGTTGTCTCATGCTAGTTTTATGTTAAAGCAGACCGGGCTAGTACTTGAAGGAAGCTAATTTACTTATTAAAAAATCCAAATAAAACATGAATCCAATCAAATCATATGCAGTTACCTATAAATATGACAGCAATAAACAAATATTTGTTTAGGGTTGTATCCAGTTTATTGAGGCTGTATATATGTACAGGAATTAGGTTTTTGTGCCACATCAATGGAAACAAACTGAACAGTGTGAATGCTAAGCTATCTCTAATGAAGGCAACTGGTCATTAGGTTGCTTTATTCAAGCTTTATGCAGATTTCCAAGCAAATAATATTACCACTAACAGTTTCCCCGATATTGTGTTACATCTGTGTCTAATGAGCTCCGTGCTCTCTACCATAAAGCGGAGACAACTTTGGGCTCCAGAGCATATTGCTTTGAAGGAGATTATTTACTTAGTTAAAAAAAAAAATCACCAGTAGTAAGTAGTTATTTCTATTTTCAGACAGAATTTAATTTTCCAGAATGGAGTTGTTTTCCGCATCGAGTACTGTTCTCATGCTGTGTTTTCTAACTGTTAGAGTGCTTTCTTGTGACTGCCATTGAAGCTCTCATCACCACTTGATTTTTCCTCATTTAGCCTACACTTCAGATCAAACCATAAAACCAAGGGGGCTTAAACAGCATTGAGGGCCTCTGTTTCCTGACTTGTAAATTGCATTGAAGGACTCTAAAACCAAGAGCACAAATACATTTCTTTGGTGTCATCATACGTAAATGCACCTTTGAAGTGGTTTGCAAGAATGTAGCTGCATCTCCTTGTACGTTCCAGTTATTCATGTTTGGTTTGCAAACAGACATGTCAAAGAACCCTTAAGTATGCTAATGGTCCCTTTCATAATTACTCCTTTTTACTTGTCTGGGTGCTTTTTAGTCTCTGAATGTAGAGTACCATTATCAGTCAGTGGATTCATTGCGTTGGTTGTTCCAGTTCTTGAGTTTACTCACAGTGAAAATGCATTTAACTTAAGCCCTCGTCTTTAAATATGCCACTCTACATTCTGATGGTTCTAGCAAAAACAACCTGATGTCAGGTCAACATGTAATCATATCGATCAGAGGCCCATTCATTGAAATCTGTATATGAACTGTTGATATTGGAGCCAAAGATAAAATATAAACAGAGAAAGAAAAAATCAAATAGCAAAACAAGAAATCACCAAAATTGAAGAAGATCTATGAAAGAACACATTACGGTATAAGACGGCGTTTTAATGAAGGAAACCTTGTTCGGGTGTTGCAGTAATTCTGAATTCATCTTATCTTATTTTACCGTTGGTGGAATTATTCAGTCAAATTATGATCCAATTTCTCAAGTACACTGATATAGAGAAGCCCTCTGAGTTCAAGATCGCTATGGAGGCAGTTCTTCAGAATACACTTTTTTTAAAAGGTAAATCATTTCTCAAAAAGTGTTTTGTGTCTAATTTTTTATTTCTTTTGTAGTAACCTTTGTAATAAGAAGTAC
Source organism: Tautogolabrus adspersus (assembly GCA_020745685.1). Lineage (NCBI taxonomy): Eukaryota > Metazoa > Chordata > Actinopteri > Labriformes > Labridae > Tautogolabrus > Tautogolabrus adspersus. Next base: position 8,086,530 of record CM036556.1, on the reverse strand, counting down.
TGCGATTGCGTCACCTTTCAACCTTGCAGTACCTCATATCTACTAATTACGCACTGCTACCACATTCTTTTGCCGATGGACACTACCTCCCAGATTATTTCGTAACAAGCCTTGGAAACTTGAATGTCCCCACTGCGGATCAAAAAAGGATTATCTTACCTTATCTTATCTTAAACTGACCATCTTGTTATTATCAAGCCTCATTGCTGGTCATTCTTCTTTCTTCTCCAAGGCCCCATCCCCCCAATGAATTTCACTCCAGCCCGTCCTGAACACTGCCTTGTGGCTAATTGAAACCAATAACTGGGGTTTCAGCTGATACGAGCCAGAGATATGTGCCTCCTCTGCTCTTCTGTCCCCACACTTCCTCTCGCCTCTAAACTTTCTCTGCCAGAGCTACAATCGTCTGACAGCAGATAATAATTTTGTCGTTTGTTTGGTTGGCGCGGCACACTGGAAAGCACCAAGGGAGCCATTGGTGCAGGGCCCGACTGTGATGATTTTAAAGTGAGTGCTGGGCGCTATGAGTTCTATCGGCCCCCAAAATGAGTTTCCTAAACCTGATATTATGTTGCGCATCTGTTGTCATTGCTATTTTTCTCTAGTTTAAAGTAATGTTTGTGTTGTTAATGGGACTCTTCCATTCAGCCCTCTTTAAATGTTTAATATGACATCTGCGTTCCTTCAATGGGATTTTTCCGTTTTTCTTAATTTATTTTGGATTTTTTTTTCATGCAGAGCCAATCACATATGCCATTAACATTAAATGAATACATCTCTATTCCTTTTTTCCAAACACCCAGATGGTGACCAACGCAATTGTTCCTCCAAAACAAATTAAGGACGAGTGCAAACGTACAGATGGAGGGTAGAAATTAATTTCTTGCAAATTACATTTCATATGTAGATTGCCGTCACATTAATGGTCTGGTTAATGCCTCTGCGAACGGGGAATAAGAGGAGAGAGCCCGAGAGTGAGACGAAAAAGAGGAAATGAGAGATGGAGACAGAGGAAATGAAAGAGAGAAAAAGGACGGAGTGTGAAGAAAAGACGGAGGGATAAAGCCGCTGAATGCTGGAGGGACTACGAGATATTGTGCACCAATCTGAACTCCACATAGGCGATCGCAGCCCTGTCCAGGTGTCTCCCACTTTGTGGAGCTTGGAACGTAACACTGCTTCTGACTGGCACTGGACCTAGTCCAGGTGGTGTTAAACTGAAAGAAACCTTCCCCTGCTGCCCCAGCCATCAAAATGTTAAGCCTTTTAAATCACAGATGCAATGTATTCACTGAGTGTAAGGACTGAAATCTGCAGTGGAGTAATGGTGCCAAGTCAAAAGACAAGGGCAGAGGGGGGAACAAAAACACTGCTCATAGAACTCTAGACTCACATGCCATGGCTCTTTGCAAGCATTGCACATGTGATATTAAAATAGAAACACAGCTGATGTTTAATTAAACGTCTGAAGTATTTGTACAAAAAAAATAACATGAGAAGTGAACTACAACTCCCAAGGTCCTTTTGACAAGAGACATCATAACACTTAGCTCGAAATTCTGTCAAAGACTACATTGTAAAAAAAAATAAAAATAAAACTAAGAATCTTGGCGTGTTAGTCTACAACTCTGATGCAGGCCAATGATTTCGTCTTCTCTTTTAAAATAGCAGGCAGAGGGGCGCTGGTGGCGCAGTGGTTAGTGCACGCGCCCCATATATGGAGGCTATAGTCCTCAACGTGGGCAGCCCAGGTTCGAGTCCGACCTGTGGCTCCTTTCCCGCATGTCAATCCCCACTCTCTCTCCCTGATTTCCATCTCTATCCACTGTCCTATCTCTGCAATAAAGGCATAAAAAGCCCAAAAATAAATCTTAAAAAAAAAACAATAATAGCAGGCAGAGCTCATGGGTATTGTAGTGTTGTAACGTAGTACTTCATGTCAAACTGAACAAGATTGAAGTAAATCACAGTGGCGACCACAACTCAAGGTCAAAATTTCAAAATAATCCTATATTATGTTGTACTTTGAGTGTTTTAAACCTTTTCCAAAGAGCTTGTAGTTGAGAGATGACATTAACTGATTGGATGGAGAAAGAGAAAAACATAAAGGGAAGCCTTTGAAACCAGGATGTTACAGCTCATGGTTAAGACACATTAAGGATTACACTAAACACCATTTTTAAATTGGATTCCCTTTTGTTTTCAGTCAGTTCAAGACATTGATAAAAGTGTTTTTTTCTTTCCTAGTGTAGCGAGTGTCTATCTTTCCTTCATTTAGAATGAGATGTATTCCCTTATGTTCTTAATCTGGGTCTACCAAATGAGCCCCATTATTATACAGACGGATGGAAATTAGCTAATTATTTCCTCCGACTAATGGCCCCACAACATGCCATGTTAGCAAATGTGAGCGCTGGAGAGCACCAGAAGTCTTTTAAAATACAGAGTGCAACTGGAACACTGAGATCTGATGTATGTATATGAGCTTAAATGAATGAAGGAGTCAGACGCTTTATGTACAATGTAAGACCAAGGCCAAGAAACACGAATGAGTTTGATTATTTGTAGAAATAGACAATTAAGAACTGTATTTTACTGGACAACGCTTGAATCTCAGTTGCATTCATTTCATATTTAAATGCTTTAAATTGGTAACCTACCCATGTATCTTGTAAAGGTTCTGATAGGCTCAACGGTGATCGATGTGATCAACCATTCAACCACCAAAAAAAGTACCAAATGTAAAAAGTAAACACTACAAACTCAATCAACATTGCCAACTAATGGTTTTACAAAAAATTAAATACATGAAAAACTGTCTTTATTGTGGATGATGGGCCCGCGGTTTGGTCACGCCCATATATGGAGGCTATAGTCCTCCAAGAGGGTGGCCTTGGTTCATGTCCAACCTGCCGCTCCTTTCCTGCTTGTCACTTCCCACTATCACTCCTGATTTTTTACACTATCCACTGTCTTATCTAAATTTAGACAAAAAGCCCCCCAAGAAAATCTTTAAAAAGTTCCAAAATTGTCTTATTGGTTATATTTTAATTCAAATAAACACAAGATAAGCACTCAGTGAGGAACCCCCTCTCCCACCCACCACACACACACACACACATTCAGCCATACTCATAAGTTGCATATCCCGTCGCATGGCCCTTAGTGCCAACCGCAACCCATACAGCATTGATACCTGCAGACCCAGGCTCCTTACATGCAGGCTGCAGGTGGTGACAATGCCGACATGGCCTGTAATGACCCCACAACCCAACCATGAGACTAGATGGACGGCGAGAGCCCAAACAACAACAGTGTTATCAACTTGGCACCTCCCTTCAACAGTGTTTCATCAAGTTAGGCCCACAGCACCTGAGGAAGGCTAGACAGTTATCTCCAGAATCCCAGAGCCACCCCCCTCCATGCTAACTCTAACCCCCAACTTCTTGTGCTATTGCAATCTTTTGTACAAAGGCCAAACAAACCAACTAACGAAAAAACGCAACTATTCCTAGTGCCAAAAGTACACAAGAGAAAGACAAAAACAGAGTAGAGTCTGTAGAAAGATTTGACAAAAAAAAGGACAGAGAGGGTAGAGCCAGGGTGAGAAGCCTGTTGAGGCTAGAGACATTAGCTCCCCTCCCCCTTGGTCTCCCATTTTCATGAGGGAATAAAGGAGAGAGAAGTTGTGAGAACGAGAACAGGGATGGCAGAGCAAGGGAGAGAAGCCTGACAAGAAACAGAGAAAAATATGCCTAGGTATGAAAACATCATTACAGAGGATGTTACACAAGCTATTGGCAGCAATAAAGCCTGTCAACTCTGTTTTGAAAAAAGTACATATGTAATGCTATATTCTCATTTTTGACCATTGGGTTTCACAGTTGGAGGCATATGGATATAAAAACTATGGTCTTAGAAAAGAAGTGTGTTCTTGGTATTGGCAATTACCATTTTACAGAAGCACATTTAACCTGTCATATTCTTTCAAGCATACATGATTGCTCATGTGTCGGCTATTTTTATACTAATGGCCTTCTACCTTTAATTGTAACCTGCCTCAGTAGACCTAGTATCTAAGTATACCGCCAGGCTGTGTATGAGATAAAGTCAAAGTTTGCCAAGTGAAAAATCACACATCTGTGAAGTTTTTCTTCCTCTGTTTTTTTTTCTTACTTGCTCCATCTTGCTTCTTTATCCAGTGCCATTAAGGTTTTTAGCAGTACTTTTCCAAGACCACATGCCATATAAGAGCTAGAGTGCTGTGCAATTATCAACCCCTCTAATGTCGTCCGCTCTCTACTCTGGCCTCAAAAGACTATTTTCTGTTAGTGGCCATAAAAAGTGGAAGAAACAAAAGAAAAAGAGCTGGACCACTTCAGTGGAGAGCAAGAGAGCTGGTACACATATAAATGGAGATAAAAACCACAGGAACTCACCGGTGGATTAGAAGAAGCAATTTCCTGCACGTCGGAAATTTTATCAACAAAAGAACATACTGAACAAAGTGAGCTTCGCACTGAGACAAAATGGCCCACCGTTAAAGTAAAGTAAAGAAATCTTCCCTTACAAAAGTGATGGATAAAAGAAGGAAGGACACATTTCAGATTGTCAGAAAAATATAATGTTTACCAAAGAATATTGTGCAGTTATCACCTGGGTTAGGGTTAGGTTAGAGTGTTGCATAAAAACAGCGGGATCCATAAACATCTTTGAATATCGTCCTTGATTTTGATTGGTTCGGAGGTGATATCATGATTTCAAATTATACTCCTGGCTGATGAGATATTATCCAAAGTGCTGATCAAAATCCAAAGATAATTAAGCCTAAACAAACTGGAGTACTTCTTTAATTATTATTTATTTGGTGCGAGTAGTAATTTTTGGAACGTGTGTCTAACAGCCTTGATTATTGCTGAGACTAAAACCAGTTCTCACAAGGCTGTGATTGGCTTGATTAGTGGATGATTGAATGGTGGCTGTGGCTCAGTTGGTAGAGTCGTTCGTCTCTCAACCGGAAGATTGGGGGTTTGATCCCCAGCTACTGCAGCAACATGTCCATTGTATCCCAAGACACTTAATCCCAAATTGCTTCGTCTGCGGCGTATATGTGTATAAATGGGATTAGTTACTTATAATGGTGACTTTAGAAACCTCTGCCATCAGTGTGTGAATGTGTAGGTGTGACATGTGACAGTGTAAAAGCGCTTTGAGTAGTCAGAAGACTAGAAAAACCCACATTTCCATATATAACCAAAGAGACTGCCTACATTTTTAATCACCCAATCAGAAAGCCTCTGAGATTGATGATCACCTGAAGCTGTTAAGTCCATCATCCACCATCCTGTTGCCCAAACACGGCACTACACCAGGCCTAGGGGGCGCTATAGCCCCATCACAAATCTGTCCATCCCGGTTAAATAACTATGAATTCATGAAAATCGACTATTCATAACATCCTAACATATTAGTCAAACTCCACTTCAGCACCGGGAGAAAAACAATCCTGGCACCGTCCCTGAAATGACCCAATACTGAGTACTGAGTGCAAGTGTTGAGGACAAATTTCCCCATGTGGACAATGAAGTATATTGCATCGCATCGTACTGTTTGTATCGTATTTCAGGGGCATTTCAGATTCTTGCACTGCAATAAATTGCAACAGATTTTTGTTGTTTTGGTATATAGCCAATGTGTTCATGTTTTTCATAATTGGGTTTCACCAATATTATATTTCTCTTCCATTTCCTTTTTATAAACTCATCTCTGAGTAGTCATCTTTTGGATGGTTTATATTGTTGATCGTAATCCCCACTGCCGTAAAGACACCAGTTGTCCTCATCTCATTTCTCATCATTCACAAACACAGCACATATTTCAATCCAAATTCATGGTCTGGCTCAATTGGCAACATTAGCAGATGACAAAATATAGTTTAACACATAAATAATACATGGAGTCAAAGTCCAAGGGTTACCAAGTGGGTTTATCCATTTTAATAAATGGTTAATAATGCATTTCCTATACTGGGTCTACTGGATTTCTTCCACTTGGTTGTATGAATGTGCATACAGCAAACGTTTTTGACTACAGGGGCAGTAGAATGGCTGTGCTTTGAAATGTGAAAGTTTAGCACAGTGGTGGTGCAAGAACGAAGGTCACAGGGTCTCCCAAATCAACAGTTTGCGCTCCCAGAGAGCACAGAGGTGCATGGCAAATGTATCACAATGAGGAAGGGGTCAGCAAATGAAAAAAAAGTTTGGCCAGATATGGCTTGAGGAAAGGTTGAAAGGTCATTAAAATCAATAGGTCTCTTTTCTTGGTAGCAATGAAGTGTTGGACACAAACAAACGGCCGGGCGGACAGACACTGGTGACTGTATCAGTGGAGGTAAATGGTGCATTATTCTTTCACTGTCCCCTCAGGCTAGTTATTTAACTCGGAATATATTTAAACTCACAGAAGGACACGCTCGGTTAGGATATTTTGGAACCAGTCTCAGTCTTCAAGCTGAATGCAGGACTACCAGAATTTTTATAAATGGAAATATATTTAAACTCGTTTGAAAACCACGTCAGTCCAGCCAGTCCTAACCACTGAGAAAGCCGAGCACCCACGTGTGTCAACATACACTAATTCAATTCAATTCAATTCAAAAAACTTTATTTATCCCCGGGGGGCAATTCAAGGTCACACAGAGCAGGAAATGAACGACAGTGCAGGTATGCTAAACATTTAACAAGAAATAAAGTGTCAATAAAAGTAAAATAAAACAAAATAAAGTGTCAAAAATGTAAATACAAAATGTAAAATACAAAATTACAAAGTTAAATATATTAAAAAAAAGAGAGTGGAGGTATAAGTGGACCGTGATCGGACTAAAGATGTAAACAGACATATATGCAGTAGTGAACAGATGTAAAAGAACTATTATGCAGTAACAGGAAATAAATATAAATATAAATATATATATACAGAGATATGTGCGAGTAGGCAGATACTAAATAATAAAGTGATAGAGTGCATGTCAGAAATCACTGATTCACTGATTCGCTCTCCCTCATCATACCTGAGGGGAAAATACAGAAGTCAGAATGGACATATTTATGATAAAAAAAAAAAAAAAAAAAATCTAGCAATGTTACAGTTTCCTCCAGTGCCAATGCTTCCAATGACTCAGCTAACACAAGTGACCTGCTCCACCGTGAAGCAGGTGCTGAAAATTGCGTGCTTTATAGCCTAGTTCACCGATTTGCAGCGCCTTTTAAGGTGCGCTTATAGGCCTACATTTTCCAGCTTGGCATAACCTATATCTCTGTGGATTTGGTGTTTTTTCTTCCATTGGAGCGTTTGGCTTTATTGGGTAGCATTGATTATTACTTTTCGTGTAGTGCAGTGTAGGCCTATTTGTGTGTGTGTGACCGTGTGTGTGCGTGTGTTCGATCGCCGCTGCAGCCTATATGGAGGTGTAGAAATGCATGCGTTTAATTGCTTAAAAAAAAAGTCACATTTGGTGTTGGGCATCCACCAGCAGGAATATATATCTATGCCAGTGATGCTTATCGAAATGATAAGCATCGCTTAGGGTGCTGGCCCACCCTACAGCCTGTTTTGGGGTAATTATGTTGACAGGATAATTAGATTTTGGGATCACTGGATAGATGATTGTGAAGTTATGCAGACTTTAAAGTAGTATTCATTTCTTTCTGTGGGCAATGATTGGAATGCTAACATATGGTTGGTAATTATAGACACTTCAATGTTTTAGTTCGACCGTTAATTTGTCAGGTTGCACTTTTTTTCCCCCTTTTAGTATGTGAACGTCAATTTTGGTATTTAAAATTAAAGTTGGATCTGGAACAAATATAAATTATGATGGGATAACATGAGACAAGACAGGTGGGGTTGGGGCATCCAGGCAGGCCATCCACCAACGATCCCGACGAACCTCCAAGACACGAGAGCTCAGGAGCTCTCAGGAAAAGATGTGGTTAGCACCTCAGATTCACAGATAGATGATAATACTTTATTGATCCCCAGATGGGGAACACCGGCTGCAACAGCCGCACAAAGACAAAGTAGCAAGTGAAAATTAAATAAAAATGGAAACAGAATAGATACGGTAAATACAAATTAAATAAGAGGTATATACAACTGGAAGTGAACTATACAGGGCAGTAAAGACATTCTGTGCAGTCAATGGCAAGTTAAAGTGATGATTTAAAGTGACTTGGTATTATTAATAGCGGAGAGTTTTGTAAACAGCAGTGTAGGCGAATGACAGATATTCAGTTATAGCATAATCACTACTTTTACAAATTAAAGGGCATGTCAGGAAAATCCTTTGGGACTCGTTCATTTTTCCTCAAAGCTCTTATCTGTCTTCAGAGTAGTGTGCTATTTGATCAGTATAATTTAGTTAAACTTAGTTAAATTAGTCAAACACAGGTGATCAACTGGCAGAAAATCAATTGTCAAAACTTCTGGTAATTGACAATTCAGTTTATCAGGCAAAGATATTCTGGTCTCAGACTAAATGTATAAAATATTTTTGTTTTGACCTTTGGCGAAATAAACAGGAAATTCTAAATTATTCATACTTCATTACTACAGTTCATTTAGCGGACGCTTGTATCCAAAGCGGGGAACAACCTCATCAAACCATCCTAAAAGCTGTTTGTTCAGTATCTTTCTTTGTCTATTCGATTCAACTCTTCGCTGACGAGATAAAAAAAACAAGTAACTAAAGCATTCTGATTAGCTCACCGGACCTATCAAACATTTCTCATCCTTATTTAACACTCATCCACATTCATGAAGCGTCAGTACTGCCTGACGTGAGTATTTCTACCACAGGTATTGGATTTAAAGATTGGTCTTTGGTGCAAGACTGTATTTGGAATCTACTTTCTCAACTACATGTTGGTTTTGCTGTCTGTACAACAATGCAAGTTATTCAGCTATTAACATTATTGACACGCTTGTTTCTTTTTCTGCAATCTGAATGATCCATTATCCACTTTAACCCAATAATGTAATGTGATTTATATTTGATGGATTATACAATCAGTAAGAATAATCTGCCTGTAATGCAGCAATAAGACCATTTAATAGAAAACAGGACTCTGTGTAATCCTGCAACGAACCAGATAACTTTCAACGGCTACCATCTTTGCAAAGAAGAATCTTAATTTAAGGCAAATTATGATATAACAGAATGAGATAACACAATTAAGAGCTGGATGATGAATCAAGTATGTTAAAAAACTTTTTTTTAATGTAAAAAAACCCATAGGGGTTTAATCCCATTCATACACATTCATACGCCGCCAGCAAAGCAGAGGGAGCAACTTGGGGTTGAGTGTCTTGCCCAAGGACACATCGGACATGTGGTTGTAGGAGCTGGGGATTGAACCCCCAGAGTGAACCCCACAGAGTCCTGTTTTTGAGAGACAACCGACTCTACCAACTGAACCACAGCCGCCCCCAAGCGTAGTGGTTAGTGCGCTCCCCATTTACGGAGGCAATAGTCCTCCAAGTGGGCGGCCCAGGTTCGAATCCGACCTGTGGCTCCTTTCCTGCACGTCATTCCCCACTCTCTCTCCCTGATTTCCGGCTCTATCCTCTGTCCAATCTACAATAAAATCCCAGAAATAAATCTCTAAAAACCCCATAGGTTAGAAGGCCCACAAACTGTTCTTGTAAAATAACCCACTGTACGGTGGAGTTCCCTGTCAACAAAGTGAAACTAGCCATGTTTGCTTCATTATTACTTAATGATTTCAGCAACCAAGTAAAGAGCACAGATTTACCACTGCAGACAAAAAACAAATAGCAGATGGCCTGTTTTTGTTGTTGTTGTGGATATCAGCTACAGCAGAATGGTGTTTTTATGGTATGAAATGAATATTTTCGCCGGCTAGTTTTGCCAAGCTTCACACCAGAGAGAACTAAAGCAGAGTGGGAACTCATCACCACACAGCTGTTAATAATTCAAGATGTTCTGCCCAGTTTAAACCAGTGATGAAAGCTGTAAACAGAAGGAAATGACTACTTTAATGAAAGATATAAATGCTGGTCTCGACATTTTAAGCCAAGTGTATTAACTTGTTGACATGAATTAATTTGAATTAGTTATCCTTTCTATATCCACTAATCGTAACTCATTTTCAGTAACACAACAGTGATGCACTTTTGAATCTTTTTAGCTCAATTTTTTTAACCACTAAAAGAACATGCATGTCCAAAGTCACAAAGTAATTCAGAATTGCATGCAAACTCCTGCACAATGTCTAACTTGCAAACATACGTTTACTGGCAAGCTTGGACGACTCCAAACATTTGTAGTTAGTTCATTGTAAGTCGAACAGTTTAGCAGGAGTTAGCTTGCAGATTTCTTTTTTTTATGGACTCATTCCTTTCCCACGCACTTGTCTTATAAAATAAATGTGCAATGTATCCATTAACATTTAATTTACTTAAAGAAGAATGAAAGAAAATACACTACTGTTAAGTTAAGAAAACAACTGGCAGCGTGTTGCAACACATCCCGAATATTTGAATTTAACTTAAGTCCCGCCTCTGATATAGCAAATTGCCAATCATAGATTAGACATTTTGGGTGGCAGCTGGGGTGGCCAATCACATTTCAAAGGGGGGGGGGGGGGGGCACACGACCCTGTAAACAAGAAATCTTCTTCATTCAATAAGACCTCAATCCTCTGAGGGTAATACTAGCATAAGAGTCTATTAAAAAAATACCATTTAGCTGTTTTTTATGACAAATTTTTTCTTCTGGGCACCATTTCATCCGTGTTGGAGAGCCCATTGTGAAGCAGCTATATGCTGGGATTTGACCAGATCCCGCTCTGACCGCGAGCCCACTTCCAGCTTCTTCTATGACTTACACACTCGTCCTCTTATCCATCTCCTCCTCCTTCTTGTTCTATGACCCCTCAAGCACCACCCAGCAGTCACCTGGAAACACTTTACCTACACTCCTCTGGTATCCACTTCAACCGTCAGGCTCTTTTACTATGCAGCTAGTTCTACTGGGCTTCAGCTGTCTGGACCTAATGGAAACCACTGCGCTTCTCACACCCTTGGAGGCTTTTCCTAGACTGATAAGGTCGCGACCTGCATTGGTCTGTCTCTCTGGCTCGTGCGTTTTTTGTTTACCCCTTAACTGTCCAGTGGATTCCCCTCTGTTGGGAAGTTTTATCTGTCCTCCTCCTTCTCTGCACCTGAGCAATTCTGTTACATTATGTGTGTACTCTATGTTTGTGTGTGTGTGTGTGTGTGCGCCGTGTGTGTGCGTGTTTGTGTGTGTCTGACCATGTCAAGACTCGTCCCATTGATGTTTCTCTGAGCTTTCTCCTCAGCCAAAAGAGCACACAGCTCCTCCAACATCCAAGTGTCTGTAAGCACTTCAAAGGCAGACGAGAACGAGACAGCTGAGAGAAGCCTGGACGTGAGCCTGGGGGTTCTCCCATTCAAAGACCCTGACCTGGACGTGTGTGTATGTGTGTCTAATCCACATGATGCGTGTGACAGCATGACACATAAACTACATAAAAGAATAAAAGCACAAACAGACGTATAAGCTTTCCAAAGTGCAAAGGGTCAGGTGTGGAGACCCACGAACGGGTGACACGACAAAGACATGAAGAGGACAAGGGGAAAGTGCTCTGAGGGACCCCTTACTGACAGCCTGATGCTTACACACACACTCACAAAACTTGTGTTTGATACAGGACACAGCCACACTCAACGGCTGTTATCCCCGTGACTGTTATTCCACTCACATAACTGCTAAACCATGGCAGTGGACGAGACTTTCATTGGAGATTTGCCATCAGATTATTTTGTATGATCTTGTACTTTCGATCTGTCTTTACAACAGAGCCCCATTGTCACATGTACTTTCACATAAGGGCGGCAGTCTAAAATGAGAGGTAACCAAACTACCCTAATAAAGTACAATCAATGTACCTCCCTTATTAACAAAAAGAGGTGAAAACAAGCTTAAATACACTGGCAATTTACCTCTATACCATCTGGCAACTCAATGAATGTGATCTCGAAGGCCTTTAGATCAGTCAAACAGCAACTGGTTATTTTACAAGCTCAGAAGGTGTCAGTGGAGTGTGCAGTTTTCAGTTGGTTGCAATCTATAACACAACACTAGAGGCCACTAAATTCTACTCACTGGCCCTTTAAACAGGGAAGACACCGCTCATTGTGTAAATAGTGGGAAGATTAGCACTGTGTTCTTTCAGCCTGTCTGAGGAGGGTTGATGGACTCTGTAATAAACACCGAGGTTCATTGGCCGGAGTAGTTCGGAAGTCTGAGTCCTACCTAAGGGAAGACCATTAACTATTTAACTCAATCCAACCACCAGACTATTGCTTGGTAGGTTAGGGTGATGTTGTGTGCACAGCAGAATTTTTCAAACTATGAGACAGTAAGAATGTTTTTTTGGACATGCCAGGTAATCAGATAGATTCATCGTCCATCTGATCAATCAGCAGTGGCGTCTGGTATAGAGGACGCTATGGCGCCGCCAGACCACACCCAACAAGGAGATGCCTACCTTCAACACAAGACTTAGGGGCATTTTGAAATGGATCAAGAAATCATGCCCATGAACGCATTACACACCACCACCAAAATGTTGGCAGCAATTGTAACATAAAGAGCGAGACATGCAGTGTCACGGGATTAAAACATAAAATGGATCAAAGCAGCAGATCAGACATGCATGACAAGTCCGCAGTTTTAAGTTTGTTTCAACAGAGTAAAGAAAATATTTGCCTGTAAGTCTGAGTGCATATAGTGTTGTTTCTTAAGTATGTTAAGTATAGACAGTGTCCTAAATACCAATTACCTTGATCACAATGCAAAATCTCTACGCCAGTAAGAGCATTTTCCATCACGTGTTAGCATCAAGCAAATGAACTAAGATGTACGTTCCAGTCCATTTGAGAGAAATTGCCCGCCCCCCTGGAAAATAATGCACCAGCCGCCACCGCCACCGCCACTGCTGGTCCCTTTTTTGCAATCAAAAGACAGCTTGGAATACCAAACAGATTCTACAAGTAGTTTGCCGCGACTGATTTGATGTTAAATCAGTTTCAGTTGTTTAGCTTCAATCCAGTTTTTGTGAATGTGAAATCATGATATATATATATGCTGATTTGAATAAAATGTACTCAGGCCAATGATTTTGAATTAGTTCTCTAGCAAATTCCTTTTAAATTGATTGCATCATGGTTTAAATGTGTATCATTGGGCTTAGAGGTAGGCAAGGTCCTCCTTCTCCATAACACAGTGTTTTTTACTGTCTGTAAGTTCTGTATTTTTGTTTGTAGAGGATGTTTCATAAAACCAGGCCTGTTCAAGGACCAGTTATTGGCAAAAGACAATGTACGGCCAACTATGGAATCGTAGATGTTTCTGGTTAGTGTGAAAAATGTCCTAATAAAGTTTATTTTTGTAGAGCTAGCTCTGTAACTGGATGTAGCATACTGTATATGGCGACTGAGTCAGCAATTGCGCTTCCAGGCTCCAGCGAAAGCTTCTGGCGGTTCGGCTAGAGGATTGTGCTTTAAAGCTTTGCTCATACTTGAACTGAACACCTCAACAGTGCAGCAACTCGAGCTAACTGGTGTCTTTGTAGCCCTCTGGTTCTCCTCAAAGCCTTGTCAATAGAGTGCACGACATAACCACACTTAACTCCCACACATAATGATTTACCCTAAAGCTTGTTGAAACAATGTCCTTTCAAGCAGCCATAGTCAACACACATACCCACACCTTCTCAACCATTGTATTTACTGTATTTGCCTTGGAATATATGGGCAGATCTGGCGACATATTTGAAGATTGATCCACATACTGCAATTTTTCTTTTCGAGTAATCTTTTTGACAACCAAACAAGCCATTATTGAGTTCTTAATGAGATGAAAAGAAAGCAAAATCCAATCAAAGTGGCATTTTGAGCTACATGCACCTTCCAGTCTGACTCCTCTGTGATAATTAACATTACACTCAAGCCCCGGCAGATGAGGACCTTGTAATGAGGCTAGTGAAGTAATGATATCCCATTACGACATGGGGATCCCTTGCTGAATATACTGCCAGTGCTAGACACTGTGGTGAGGCAGCTTCAGAATACACTCAGGCAGTCGCAGTCAGGTCCTTCACCCTCATATAGCTCAATTTAAGAATGTCAATATGACCAAGGGCACCGGCAAACACAACTGGTAATTGACGCAGTAATCATATTACATTCAGGGCCAGGTTATGTTCATTGCTGTGCTATTACAATTGATTTTTGATGCTCTGGGAAGACAATACTAAGTGTATTAGCTACATGGGAAAAATCTCACCGTGATTGGTTGACGTAGAAGGAGGTTCAATTGGCTCACTTGTGCACTAGCCTTTTTGCTTCGCTGATGATGTTATTTGTGGGTAAATGACGAATACAGGTTAAGGGGATGTGACTGCAATATATGTGCGCTTGGCTGTAGCGGAGCGAGCGTGGGGTGCGGCCGCCCCGGGCCCACTGTCTCAAGGGGCCCACTTTGGGCAAAATTGAACATGCATTTTAGTTATTTAGTTGAATATTTCAAATAAAGTTTGTTTGACGTGGTCTAAGTAGGCTATCTCTTTTTTTTTGCCGCAATCAAGACACACAATGTATTTGCAGAGCAGAGAGGGGCCCCCCACCACTGCCAAGGGGGTTCTCAACTTTGGCAGCAAACAGCACCAGCGGGGTACTGTGGCCTGTTTGCAGTGTCATTGATTCCACCCCATTAGCACCCCCTTTGCTGAGCCACCGCTACTGTCTGGAGTTTTAAACACCAGGTCGTCTGCTTTATTTATCGTTCCCTCGCTTTTTTTCGTAACATTAAAAGTATAAAAAACTAAATTAAAAAAGTCCTGATCAGAGCAAATCTTCATTACCGATGTCAATCTCTCACAGCCGCTCTCTCAGCTTCAGCCGCATGAAGTTAACTCTAAAAACTTTCTGCGGGCATGCATGAGGCCAGACTCTCAAAGCTCACCTTCACTATCAATAGAGAGGGATATTGCTATTAAAAAGAACAAGGTGGTTTGCGAGGATGAAGGATAGGGTGCTGCTATAAGATCAGCAGGTCACATATAGTTCAGAAATACTTTCCAGTAAAAGACAAGATAAGATATCTTTATTGTCACTGTACAAGTACAACGAAATACTGTTGGAGCAAACCTGTAGATGCCTAATATCAAAATATCAAAGAAAACTGACAGATGCTGGATGAAAACTTCATTGGTAAGTTGTTTCATCATTTTTTGTGATTGTGCTTAGATGCTGGCCTTTTGTTTATGGCTGCATGTGTTGTAGACCGCCGTGTCTGCTTTGTTATCGTATATGAACGGCAGGCCATTGCTTGCACACTTAGAAAGTTTGTTGTCGTGTGTGGGTTGATTATGTGTGATTTTATTGTATAGTCTATTTGGCTGTGTGGCTGGATGGGCGTCCAACATCACTGAATGTCGAACTGTAGTGTAATCAGTTGCCTTCTATCGTTAGTTTCCCGCTCGGCTAATTAAGTCTGCCTTACTTGTTTAATAAAAAATAATTGGTCAAATATGCGCACAGACGTAACAGCACTTGTGCTGCTTAAATATCAGCAGGTCACTGTTTAATGATAAATCACTGTCCATGTTGCTGAAATAGCACTCATTGTAATGCACATTTCTCTTTGTCCTGCCCTGTCTTGCATTTCCATACAGCCGATAGGCCTACTATGCCTACCATTGGCTATTACTATAGGATATAGGCTACAGCATATGCTATATAGCTTATAGACAGTTTAAGGGCCCACTATAAGTCCCCGCCCCCTCTGCGATGAGCTCCGCGCCTGGCGCTTGGACAAAGGAGCCTGTTGTGAACTTTTCAAACCTTTCCAAGCCTCCCGTTGAATATGTGGTAGGTCTAAAAATGATGGGTTGATATAATTACATGGTTCAGGTTCTTTACAGTTTGTATTCATTAGCAAAGGCTTACAACAGCTGAATGGCAGCTGTTAATACATGACGTTATTTTTTTGCCAGGTCAAGTCGCTGACCTTAGTTTCGCTTTCTCTCCAGCTTTTTAATGAATAAAGGTAATTGGCCATGTCTGCTGGAGCACCTATACACTTGTGTGATAGTCATAAATAGGTAGATGAGGAGAGGAAAAAATAATTATCTCTACACAGAATAGACGTGCGAACCAAGCGAGTAAAAGGAATTATAGTTGAATATTTGAGCCTGGTTATTGTTGTGGTTTTAAGCGAAAAAAGGAACTGAGTTGGGATTGTAAATTCTTTAAAGTGTGAATGCCTCAGTGCCCAGAGAGAGAAAAATACAATAGGCCAATATGAACAGTAGAAGTGCCTGCTCACTGTTAATTCACCCTATTGTACTGTACAACATTTCCAGATTGTTCAGTATGCAAACGAATCACAACATTTTCATCTGTGGGAGTTATGACCAAAGCCAAAGCTTCCCTCTCTGCTTATCCGTCCCAGGCTTTCACCATGCATGCCGCTGCTGATAGTGTTCTGTTGGTCTTTTATGTTCTGTGTGTTATCGGGTCAGAGGATTCCACCGAGGAATGGCGGTATTGTTGGCGCTGACCTCCCCAAAAGTCACACAAAAAGGAACTAAATTGAGCGGTGGCACGCGAAAAGCTCCAAGGAGACCCCATTTGCAATTCAAAGGCAAATTAGCAAATCAAACACTCTGTCATTGCCAAAGGTAATTGATGTTCAAACATTGAGTGACATGTGTTTAATATTGAAAACTTACCTCAATCAAAACATCATCAGCTTAGAAGAAATAGCAGTTGAGTGGAGGTGACATTATGACCTTGAAGGGTTTTTAAACGCAACGTCATCTGCATAACGGCAGATTTTAAGGTCATCACTGTCAAAACCAATCTGTAAAGTGACTAGTCAGGATAAATCAAATTACAAAGATATCAACTGCCCTTGTACTAAGTCAACGCTTTCATCTATATGTACTTAGGTTTTCTGCTGTAATAATGCATCAGCATCTCACAAAGTTGAAAGAAATGTGGATAATAAGTGAGATAAATGAAAAGGTTTCACGTTTGGGTAGAAGCTCAACTGTTTCGACAGGACAGTGTCAGACAAATCAGAGGGTATATCACCATGCATCAATCACACACATCTGTCATGCAACACACACACACTAAGAAATCCTTTCAAATATGGAAGACAGTAAAATATGGTTTCTTCAATCAAACTGTAAAAGCACATTGTCCACACTGTATTTCCAAGTGATCAGATTGGACTTTTGTCTGCAGAAGACTCAAACGTACCTGCATGGTTTGCTGTAGTAAAGATGTTAGTGTTATGATCAGCTTGTCTGGGCCATAACAGTCAAGGGAGGTCCACACAGTCAACTTCCTTTCAGGTTATAATTGTATTCAATAAAAAAACAAATTAACCATGGCAGAAGGTTGTCTGTCTTGGCTGTCCAGAGGGAGACAGAGAAAGAAAGCTGTGGAAGCCTGGCTTATATACCCTTCCACTCAGGTGAAGCCCATCTGCAATCACAGGTAGGTGGGCGGGGTCTCCCAAGTAACCAGTAGGCATACCATTACCAACCACCAGAGGAAGCCAAAACTCAGAAACAGAAAAGAACAACAGTATCAAGCAAAACATCACATCAGTACGCCAGGAAAGTGGCTTTCAAATGCATATGTCAAAGAAATGGAAATCCATTACTTTGCATTCTTAACAATGGCGCTTTTGAGTAGTGAAGCCGAACCCCGTTGATTCTGACTAATTCAGCAAAGAGAGAGATGTTGTGTATGTACTATTGATTAGAAATGGGTTTTCTTCAAGTTGCAATTATGCACAAAAACATGGAAATGGGGCGCCAGATTTGCCTAGCAGTTAAAGCGTGTGCCCCATGTGCGAAAGTTCCAACTCTGCAGCCATTGTTGGTTGGAGTCTGACATTCTCCTTTTGTACATGTCATCCCCCATTCTTTTTCTTCCAGCATTTCTAAGTGCTCTTCACTTTCCTATGTCAATGAAGGCTAAATAGGATAAATATCTTGAAAACGAAAAAAAACAAACATGTAAATCAAATTTGAGTGGCCAGACAGATCGATAGAAATTCATTTCAAACACGCTCTAATTTTGATTGGGATCCAGTTTTCCACAATCCGCATTTATACTAGAAATTTGGTCCAGACTTTGATACCCATTCTGGAAATGCAGAAAATAGATTTTTGGCCAACTCTTGAACAGTTTGAGCAAAACCTACCAGTTCGCAGCCATGCTAGCAAGTCATTGAGGCTGATTGAGCTAAAAGTTTATGCTAGCAAAGCAATGTGTTTACAATGACATTTATGGCAAGCACTGATTATGCTAGCCATCTTTTAATCTTAATGTAGTGTGTAAGTTTTTTAAAACGATATGAATTTGGCCTCCATGTGATGTCATTGCCAGTAATGTTAGAGAGGGTACTGCTTATGTTTAAAGGGATGGATTACTGATATTAGTTGTTGAAAGAGTTTCAACACAAGATCAACATGGGATCAAGTTTTTCCTTACCACATTGCCAGACGCATTGCACAGATAGGAAGGGCCCATACTGTCGGTGAAACAATCTCAGAGAAACATACAGAATACAGGTAAAGATATTGAAAAGAGAGCAGCAGTGTAAGGACAGACCAAACAACCAACGACCATGCCTAGAGCAAAGAACTGGCCTTGAGTTTGGACTACCATCACAGTACATTTGTGCATTTGGATGTATGTGTAAGGTGCGTCATCATACCCTTTCATGAAATGTCTTCAATCAGCTCTGAGTGTCTTTGATGGATGATCACAGAAATCCATGACAGTAACTCACGTTCACCTCTGGATCCCAATCAGCAATGACACGGACGATACACTGAATATTCTGGAAAGAAAGGTAGAGTGTGTAAGAGACATAGGCAGCAGTTCCTCTTGGTAAATGAGCTCATGTCGATGCAAGTGACCTGTAATTATAGATAAAAGCCCTTTGCATCAGACTATCATCTGCATCGTTGACTCCTCCGCTCTTGATTGGACTCTTAGAATCACTTATCAAAAGAGCTGGTACGATTCCCCAGGTCCTTTCTTTACGTGTTCTGATTCTTCACACACCTGATTTACATAAACTTTGAATACACCACATCCGCTTTCAACGAATGCTCCTACACCTTGAATCTCCTTGGAGAAGAGTTTTATTTTTCTTCCTGTGGAAAGGCCTTGTCGAGTGACATCGATCATTTCGTGATGACCCACGGTGTAATTGCTGAAAAAGTGATGGGAGACTACAATGGTTAATGAAAGAACACTATCGCAAATGGCTTATGCCAAGTACTAGCATATCTAGAGAAAGACAGCTTACAATACAACAGATTCACCAATTTGTTAAGCCCTTCGAAATTGTTGTCATTGACCACCTTAGAAAACAAGTCATTGCTGCTTTTTTACAGTTTGAAGGAGACATTGTTGTGAAAAGGACTGTGATCTAATATTGATTGAAGTTGACTGCAAGGCTAGCTGTTGAAGGTACAATAATAACCAGCATCAAAATGCCATAATACAAGACCTTGTAGCAGTTATGTAAATTAACTTTCCAAATATTGGTAGATTGGTGAAGCTTTGTGTTAAAGTTCCTGTGAGGAAATTTTGGTTTGGGCTGATTATGCCCCCCCCGTCTATAATGCAGTACCTCTGATTTAGTTACTTATTTGTTCCTGTAGTTGTATGTTCACTGACAAAAAATTCCCACCCTGCTTTCTTTCAATGGTCAAAGATATTGCTTGTGTATGTAAAAAAAAAGCTGTTCCGACTGTCTAGGTCTATGACACCTACCCCACTGCAGCAGTTGAACAGGCGTTGAATATTACTATAGAAATAATAAATGTTGTTGATTATCATCACGTTCACTATTGAAGCTCATAAATGGACACCAATGTTGTATTCAGTCCATTTCAAAACTAGCTGAAACCCCTTAATAGGAGCTCTGACATAAAAACCAAGCACAAAAAGAATTGTAAGAAGAACCACATTTCCAGGTAGCCAGGGCGCATCACAATTTATCAATTGAAACACTAGAATAAAGGGTGTTATGATACTCTCGGTGCGTTATCTAACATAGGAACACTTCTCAAGCTTGCTATGTAAAAGCGTTTTTGATACAAGCAAACGTTTTTAATGGCATACCAGTCATTCTTTCATTGAGTACTTCTATGTGTTTCAAAGAGCAAGTAAGAGATACCTTAACAATCCCTCACTTGTATCAAAGTAGCCTTTACCTGTTGTTTCAAAGACGTGCGATAAATACCGGGTTGCATCCTCAAAGGGTTTTAAAAACCAGACAGGAAAAGGTCTGCATCTTTCATCTGATGTTCACTAAGTGTACAGAGAAAGAGAAAGGTGCGAGAGAGCGTGCACCTGTATTGATGGCTACAAAATAGATAGCGGGTATCGTATTTTATTGACAGAATCTGTTAACGGAGCCAAGGCGTCAAAAATGAAGAGTCGGCGGCAGCGCTAGCATTAGCCATCTTGGGTTTAGTAGCTGCCATCTTCCCCGGTGAGGTGGTGACTCGTTCATCTTTCTTTGTCTGCAGGTTATGACTCATTGTATCTCTGGCTTAAAATAAAGCCGTCCTGATGAAAATGTCAGTGTGCTTTTAAAGGTCACATATTATTCTCATCAGTTAAAAAATGTCTCAGAGGTCCCCAAAACATGTCTGTGAAGGGGATCCTCCCTTGATCACATGTCAACCTCCCTCACATTCTAACTGGAAGTCACAAAACATTTATTAAAATGTCAAAGCATCAGATCTCAGAGCTAAAAAACTAAACTGAGATCCAGGGTGATTCAAAACTAAGGCAGTATAACTAAGGCAATCGCCTTTGGCAAAGAGATCCTGAGGGTGTTGCCTTTAACGCTGAATGTTTTGAATGTAGCCCCTTAGACCTTCTTATACCTTGAATTAACATACATCCTGGGTAACTGGATAGCAAGTGGATAGCACTTAACGAAGGACGTTTCACTTTGCGTTATCAATGCGTGTCATTTGAGCCCTTGAATTCAGATTTCACTTGCCCGCCACACATGCAAAGAAGTGTTTGCCTGTTTGAAAAGAGTGAATGACTCATTTTTTACACCCAGCTGGAGGAAGCATTGTTCTCCGAGTCCTTAATGCGGCCCAGGACGCAATGACCGTCTCCACTACCAAACCAGTCTGGCTAAAGGTGTGCCAGACCACCTTCGAATGTGTTCTGAGGTGTGGGATCTCAATCAGTCCTCAGGATGCATTGGGGTGTGTCCCCACTTTGCCTTAACGCCATCCACTTGTTATCAGCTCGCCAAAGATGAATGTACAGGGCTCACGTTCATCACTCAACTCTCTCTCGGTCGCTCAAACAATCATTATTAACAGCAGGATGAACTCTATCGATTAAAGGGATGGTAGGAAGTAAACCTCCATAGGGACTTATCATGTTTTATAATATGATGTCGCCTACATTTCTCTTCATCAAAATGGTTGGTTCTGTTGTTTAATTAGCGGGCCAATACACGTCTGATCCCACCACATATGTTACACAGACAGACAGACAGATAGGCAGACAGACAGCAGAGTGTGATGGAGAGTTGTCACATGTTATGTAGTCAAAGATATCAAATTAGGAACATTTAGATCTATTAGTAATGTGAATTGGCTTACAGAGGCAACAATAACTTCATTGTAAGGTTCAAATGTGTTTTACAGCTCCAGGGAGCAGACCCATGCATTAGGGGAACAGAAAGAACAGCCGGAATTGAGCTAGAAAGGGAGTGAAGAAAACCAATGAATTAGAGAAACTCAAAAAGTTGTTCTCGAATTGTTTCACTTTGCTCATGTTTTAAAGAACAAATGAACACGGTGACACCTTAACACGCCCCAGCAGGAAGGTTTGACTTTTTTCTGCACTCAAAGCCATGCTGTACCTTGCCTGCTGTGTAGAGCCTCTGATCTCTGCCCTTTGTCACACCCGCAGATCTTTCCCAGCTTCCACACAGCAGACTTTCTCTCATTTACAGGTTGTCAAACAGTCATTTCTTTTTCACAACTCTGTGGCCACTAATTCAGATGGACAATGAAACCAGACATGTCAGTTGCAGATAAACGGGACACTTTTTTTAACCTTTGTATCCAGACAGGTTAATGTTTTTTTAAAACTAGTATTGTATCAAAGTTTGAATTCTGTTGTCCTTACATCACCAGTAAAATGTCAACTCATGCGTAAAGTCCATGCTGTCATAACTTAAAGGTATAATATGTTTGAATTTGGTTGCTAATGTTTACATTAAAATGTGTAGATTAATAAAAAATTGCTGCTGTGATAAATGTTGGCGGCCGCCATGATGAGCCGCCATGACAGACACGAAATGTTCATCGTTGCCAAGGAAACACCGGATGCTACGTAAAAGACCGCTTCATAAGCTAGCGGGAGCTGCTACTGAAAGCTGCTGTTCTGTTGCTGTATGTGCTGCTGTGATAAAAACGTCATGTAAGTTACACTTCGATACACCGTCGGTAAACATATTGTCTTTCTCAGGTCGGTTTCGCCGGTTTGTATTGACTACGGTCAACGCGGAGTTCGTTTTCACCGGAGGGGGAGGGGCGGGGGGAGTAGCAGAGAGAATCACTCCCATGATTCCCTGCGAGACTCAACGTCATCTTTTGTTATTGTTTTGATTGAGACTGATTTTTCATACTGTGCGTTTAAGCAAAAATGTCATTATCAAACTACTTTTAGGAAATGCTGAAGTCAGGAGTTTGATAGAAGCAAAAACAATGGCCCTTGTACATACAAGTTAAAACCTTTGGAAGTCTACTAATCGCATTGTAATTGCAGACATTGTGCACACAGCATGACAGTACACAGCAGAATGCATCATCTCCATGTTGCGTGGCAACAGCTGAGCCCAGGTAGCAGGTGTGAGCATTATTTTATTCAGGTAGTGTGTGTAGCCCCGTGCTGGCATCCATAATGGAGCCAATCCTTCAGGGCTGCATGCAGATCTCCAAGCAGCTTGAACCCTGAACGCAGAGGTGCGTTTGCTAACACGGGGGTTTCATTAACCCCCGTGTTAGCCAACAGTTATAATGTTGGCAGCTGCCAGATGGGAGCTGGGATGGTGGGATGGTTCACGTCATCACTTAATGTGGCAGGTGTTGTACGAGGATGGTATTGTTATTAGAGGGGCAACATCCAGGGATAGATAGAAAAAGATGGGGGGAAGCAGAAAACATCTCTAGAGGACTAAATCTGGAAACTGAAGATGAATGTTATGGACAGTTCTGACACAGCATTATCAAATAGAATACAATTGCTTGTGAATTCATCATACAGAAAAAAGGATTCTGTATTCTTTTTAATTCTTGTCATATCTAATAAAGTTAAAAAGAGCACGGTTATGGAGACATTCTTTGTGTGCGATCAGCTGTTACCAGAGTGTGTCATGTCTTCAATATCTCTGTCAGTGGCAGCCACAAAAATTCAAGTTTTGCTTGAAGAAAGAGAAAAAGTCAGCTGTATGTGGGGGAGGTGTATAGCTTAAATATTGGGCTATCGCTATTTTTTTTTTACCAGAATCCAGCTTGTGATGTCACAAACTGAGAACATTTTAAACGGAGCAATTTTCTCGGTGTTGTAAGACTTATGCAGACCACAAACAAGGAACTGGATGGATTTATTTCAAATTTTGTGGGTCGATAGACACTCAGGTTACCCAAATATATCTGTAAAGTGTTGCCTGGCAACAAAGTGCACACTAGGAGAAGGTCCAAACCAGTCATTCTCCCCGTGGCTATGCAGTACTTGTGTTCCATGGCAATTGCAAGACTGGAGGTCATCTTAGGCGACTGACAGAAGAGCGGTGTTGAGAGAATCACTCGTCTTATTTAGATTCTTGTCGTCTTCCTACTCATTCCGATGCTTGTCCCTGTCTTCCATAAATATCCATTATATCCATCTCTTAGCGTTCAATGGCATGGCAACTGATGCACTGTAAGAGATCTAAACCTTGAGTGCGATTGTGCCCAAAGGCCAGGGTTAAATGCTTATTTAATGATTACTTGGACAAAGCTTAAACAACCAAAGCTAGAGGAGGATTATTGCGAGTCCTATTCTTGGACAAGGACAGAGGAAGAGATGTCCAAAGGGGTAAATGTGAAGTCCATTTTGGGTCTGAGCAGCCCCCAAAGTAAAATCAATGAGGCCTCAGATGGTGGCCTTGGTCTGAGCAACTTTTGACCACTTTCTCCCACACTTTGTGTATACTATGTTTGCCAGGTCAGACCTTTTTGCCTTTGCTGACATGTTGTGTTCTTCTAGTAAATTATTCGCCTTGGCAGAGGTCCAGGGAGTAGCAAAGAGGGGGGCCCTTCACAATCACCCCTTGGGGTTATCCTTTGGTGACAGCAGACAGAGTATGCCCGCATAAACAGCATAAGCATGGTTGAAAAGATTGAAAGATAGGACCTAACTGGCATCAGCAGACCACCGAGACAGCCCAGCAGCGAGTACTTGCCAAGAGAGTCTATAAAGCCAAACATGACGCGCTCCAATCCAAGGCAGCTGTAGTGTGATTTGTGGGAATCCACCACAGTCACAAGTCCAAGGTTGGAAGGACAGACCCTCGGCTTTTCGAGACAAATCCTTTGCTTGCCACTATTTGTCATGTTGTTGGATTTGGCTTGTATATGACGTCCATCAGTTAGTGAAAGAAAGTGGATTTCGAGTGGGGGAAGCCAGTCACAACAGGTTTCTCCTCAGACTGTCATGTGTATTCAGTCCAGGAAGACTGCTGGTCAGACATTTGGGAAATTGTCAGAACTCTATAAAATAGTCACAGCTAAATCCTTGACTCCTTTTAAGCTTTTTCCAAGACCCCAATCCAGTCAAGCTAACACAGACCCCGACTGATTCATTCCCCTTCAACTATGGATTTAATAAATACCAGGCTTACTATGATTGTAATCCTCTGTGCAGACATAATTTAGCTGTCCCATGTAAGAGCTTGTTATAGCCACCTCATACTCCCCCACTGTCAATATTTATACAGCAGACAGTGGTCAGTGTTCATCCTAAACCCTGCCGAGATCAATTTCCCAGAGGAAATTAGCTACTGATGTGCAGCAGTGTACATTTCCCATATATGGTGAATTGAATTACCTTGCCTCCATCGGTATTTACAGAGAAACACATATTTTATGGCTCTGCCAATTATAATATATTTTGAATTATGGAATGAGCTTCTTAGGGGAGATGCGGACTGAGCACAATTTATTGCTGGACTTGCCATTACGTTGAGAAATGGGCATGACATTTACATTTCCCAGTGCATTTTGAATAACACGTTTTATTGTATTAGGATGGCATTAAATTGGAACTGCAGGTCTTTATGGATCGGAGGCATCTCTTTTTATGTGAACTGTACCGACAGGGAGATGAAGAGTTGCTCTTCAGTTAAGTCTGTCAAGTAAATGCACTACAGTCCCACAGCCTATCTCTTTTATTTTGTGTGAGGCTACTAAATCATTGTACAGTGCTTGATGTTTGGAACAGAATTGTGATGCCAGATTTGTGTTGTTTTCAGTATATGATCCCTATTTTCTTTTTTCTTATAGTTTTCACGTCGAACTTTTAAGCCAAAAGAGGCCTTCTCTTTTTCTATCAGTCAGTGTTCTCTCTTTTTCTCCCGCCGCCTCCTTGCCACAATACAGATACAGTATTGTATCAGATACCGGTTCTGTTATTACAGAGTACAGTTGCAGTAACAGATCGAATGTCCACCATCATCTTTGCTGGTGACATACATGTATTTAAAAGAAAATACTGTTTTGGCACAGTGGAAGTTATTTTGTATGTGGTATAGGCTGAATTAAATTTTCATTTAAATTTGTTTGTAATGTTAATCTGGAATATGATACTCAACTGCATATAAGACAAAGTGTATTTTGGTGGTCTCTCACATGGGGAAAAAAAGGTTTAAAGGGATACTTCACCCATTTGCATTAAGCTTTGTATCATTAGAAACCTGGTAGTATTTTTCAATGCATCCCACGCTCATTTTCCCCTCAGACAGGAAAGCTCCGTATTTCTTGTCTGAAAAAGCAGCCTCCGATGACGCAAAAATCGTCATTTTGCGTCATCGGAGGCTGCTTTGGTTAGCAGGGGTGAAACTACATCGCTAGTTCCTCATGTTTTTTTTTTTCAAACAGCACTCCACAAAGTTTATTTATTTAACAGTTCCCCATTGGTTTCTTTAAATGCATGAAGAAGAAAAGCTGTGAAAAAGTGGCGGTCCACATCGCTAATGTACCCAAGCATGCCTTGTGGAACGAAGCGGGGACTTGAAAAACACAATGAATGGGGTGAATAATTGCGTCAGTTTGTGTGCAGTGGGTGATGGTGGTAGATGCACTTGTTGTCATGACAGTGCATGTTCTTGACAAAGCTTAAGATTGATTATAGTGCTATAATACTACCTCTCCCAGATAGTTAGCTGGATAGCTAGTTAGTTAGTCGGTTAAAAACAAAGGTGATAAAGGTGCATGTTATACACTTAATTTTACAGTATTTGTTCCGAAATTCTAAGTAGATATATACGACATGAAAGTACAATAATAAAAGAAGTGTAAGAAGTGTAAACTGTTTAAATTCTGCATGAGATCAAAACTGTTAAATGATCTCCTTCCATAGATTTTCTTATGCCTATGGACTGACAGCACTGATTCACCATGGTGAGTCTCTCGTCTTTGGGTTCCAATTTGTCACCATTTCCAGTGTGCCCTCAGAACAAATCTTCAGCACATATTTGCTGATGCCTCGTGAGCGAGATGTTGCAGACATGCCAAACAGTTTGCGGTTTCTCCACAATCCTCCTGCCATCTGCTCCCCACCCTAAACCAAGATGTTTCTACTGGAACCCATCACCTCTTACAGCTCTGCATACAGGCCATGGCAGGCGATCAACATTTTTTCATAGTGTCTTTGGCGTTCAAGATCTTTGAGTTGCCTTTTTAAAGTTATTCATTTTATAAACATGTCCTTTGCTTGACAGTCTTCACAGTTGTCTTTCAAGCAAACACGACATGTTGAGCTGCCTGTTTTCACCTTAGCAGCAGTGAGAGTTACAAATTGACAGAGCAATCTAATTTCTTCCTCACGGCTAGCTGTGACAATAATACTCTCGTTTTAAACCTGAATAAGGAGAGAAATAAACACAACACACAAACAGATATCTATGATGATTACTTATGAAGGCAACAGTCTTCTCCCAGCTTTTATTAAAGGGATTGCAGTTATTACGATGGCTTTTCAGTCAAACTGGGAGGCTGCCTTTGATCAACCAAAGTGTGATGGTGACAATTATGTCCTGTAACACCTTTTTCTGTTGAAAACATGTCACTTGTTTGGAGAGACAACTGTCAGAAGTATTGAAGGACTAAGATGATTTTTTTTGCAAATGTTAACATGATTCTTTGAGTTATCTGTCTCAGTTAGACAGATAACTGTTAATGAGATGATAAAAACACAACACTTGGAAAAACACTGCAAAATATGACATTTGAAAAACATGGACAAATGCTTTAATAATTGGTCTCCCTCACAAATTGCAACTCTTATTGAATGTTTCCTCAAGTAGAGATGAAGCGCATATCTAAAACCGTAGGAACTCAGTGACGTAAATCACACACAAGCTGTGTAGACAAGCTTGTCATCCAATCCTAAATCCTGATCTGACACCAAGATCTGACAGTGTTCAGCCTTGTGTGACTGGATCATAAAAACAGCCTCGAGGCATGAGGGCGAATGCTGGCATTTGAGCTGTATGGTTGGGCGATATGGAACATAAATTATTCCTCTATGCTGATGATACTATGGTATAGGTGACGAACCTCTTGACCCCTCTGTCGCACCTGATGGATTCTGTGCAATCATACATGAAATTAAGAGGATACAAAAGTCATTTAAAGACAACGATGCATTTTATATCTCTTTTTCATAGTGTCTTATTTATTTTGGGGGTTATTACACTGAATTCAGACTTTTGGACAACATGTCAGAACTCATTCTTAACCATTTCAAAGACAAATAAACCTTTTTATGTTTATGAAAAATCAGAAACAAAATGGTAATAAGGAATGCAAAACTGTATAAAGAAGTCATGTTCATCAAATACTGTGGAACTCATAATTATCCATTTGTACTCTACAATGGTTCCCAACCTTTTCCAACTCAGGGCCCACTTTTAAGTCTCAAAAATGTTCGCGGCCCACTTCCGACCCTATAAATACGGAGACCATGTAATGCGTTGTTTGTCTATGCATGTATAATTTTTTTAAATGCACAAAAACTGTGCTGATAAGTTTAGTCTGTTTAAAAATGTCTTTGTTGGGGGTCTGGGGGTCTCCCCCAGAAAATTTTTAATATCAGAAATGTCTTTCCTACATTCTGATCAATTTGTATGCACAATTTGAGGGTTTTCTGCTCCACTTTAAAATAATGATTTAGTATTCTGGTCTCTTTTGTGTCTTTAATCTATTTTAGTGTTCAGGTACATTTTCACACAGTTATTATCATTTAAAAACATGAGGACTTCAAACATAATACAGAATATGTTAATTCTGGGACACATGGTCAAAGTAAGAACATTTACTGTTTGAAGAGTTTTATTCATAGAGGGGGCGGGACATCGTTGATGGACAGACAGTCACCATGGTTACTCACTCACACCTGCCTGCTGCACACTGAACGAGAGGAGAGAGAGCTGCTGACTGACATCACTTAGAAGTTATAGCAGTATGCATGGAAATCAATGCATAGAAATAAATGATTGTACTAATTCAAACATTTTTTTAAACCAACGAGGTCCGGACCTCGCGGATATGATCGCCTCCCTCCGTTTCATAACATCGTTAAATTCTCGTTTCAGTTATCACAACAGGTGAGCTTCAGGTGGAGAGGCTTGTTAGTAACTTGTAAAAACCGAGAGAGAGCAGAATAACATCGGAAGCATCAGTTTAAACACGGGGGTTATATCTCCCATCACTGACTCTCTGAGCTCCGCTCTGTGTGACTCTCTGCAGACTGTTTAACGTTTCTTGGGCTCGTTAAAACGGTTCGTTGTGTCGCCATCTGAAGTAGGCTACAAACCTTAACTTTGCAAACACTTCAGATAACTGTTTCTCGAGCCCTGTCGGTTTGGACAAATCTCAAACAGTTGTATATAACCGGGATAGAGCTCTTTTAACGGACTAACACTTAAGTTTCGTTTTCATGTTCAGCGGTGATCCTGCTCCTCTCCGGGGCAGACGGTGAGGGGGAGACGAGTCTGTGTAAGAGCATAAACTGCAGCAAGATGGAATAAACACATTAGCCCGGTTCTACGATCTCTCTGAGATGAGAAAAAAAAAAATCATACTATTTTGGAAATGATTTGGCGGCCCACTTGCAATACCTTCGCGGTCCACCAGGGGGCCGCAGCCCACAGGTTGGGAATCACTGCTTTAGAACTTCAAGACATTCTGAAAAGCTGCCATACAGACTCAACACATGTTTATGTACTTCTATGTCTCAGCTTTTCACCATTTTATTATCCAAACTGTCAATGCAAAAATGAAATTATTTCCATATGAGGAAAATGTGGTGTAATATGGAAAAAGATGCATAGAATTGTAATTTACCATTTTTATTCCAACACATGACACTGATCAAAATAAACAATCTTGGTTGTAAATTTGGGAATAGAGGTGGGAGTCACCAGAGGCCCCACGATACGATATTATCACGATACTTGAGTCACGATATGATATTATTGCGATTTAAACATTTTGCGATATGCTGATAATTGCGATACAATATAATGCGATTTAACTTTTTAAACTGCATATTATGTCAACAAAATTAAACTAAATCAAGAACTGTTCTTTCCAATAAGAAAAAATGCTCACTCTATTTATCTCACTTCAGTCTTTTTATTTCTACTCAACGGGAGTCAAGCCCAAAGACTGACCAACACTTTGATAAAAGGCTGCATGCACCTCAAAATCTGAACTCTTAGTATTTCAGTCTGATCCAACTTAACTGGACACAAACATGTTTGAACGACTAAACAATCGCAGTAATTTTTAACAATGCAACTTGTTTTTCATCAAAAAAGCACATTTGCTGTGTCAGTTTTTTCTCCCACCTCTAGTGCTAGTTGTACCTCTCCAAAGATTGTGATTGTGAAAAATACTGATTCACATGACTATTTGCAACAAGTTATAATCCAGGATATTTCTAGAAATTTCATGATTTAAGTAAGCAGAAAAAAATGTATTACCCAATTATTTCAGAATTATTGAACTCAATGAGCATAACCCACTGTGGTTGTTTCGTGTGGTCCTCTTACTGTGGATTTGAATAGCACTGCTGTATGACACAGACTATCAAATTGGTATTCAGCACACTTAAGATCAAGCACAGTGTGATAAATGGATACATTTAATGATGGATTGTTTCTTTAACAATAGACAAGATCCAGCTGTGTTAAAAAACGGAGTAACCACACAGTCTTTCACTTTCTGTCAGTCCACTGAATCTGTGTGTATGTGGAGTCCTTGTGGGTGGGCGGGGCAAGAGCACTGTGTACCTGTCACCTTATGTAAATGTGACTCTTTATTAATGGCAGGGCAGCGGCTCTGCACCAATGAATGTCGATGTGTCGATGGGGGCTGGACCTCCCCTGTGACAGTACTGATTAGTGGTTGCGCGCAAGGGTCACTTCAGCGACTCTTCTCCTACAGGAGGGCCTGCCGCATTCACTGACAACAGCACTCACCCTCTCACTCGACCTTAGGTAGTGAATAGAAGAAAGGAACAAGGATGAGAGCAGGAGGAGATTTACATAAAAAGGAAAGTAAGACAGAAATTCTCTCAGTTTAAGCCGGAAATATTAACTTGATGGTTAAAGGCTTGTCATAGTTAGCGCATGCATCCAATATCCTCGATCTTGGCTTGAAAATGGCTTTAGAAGTTCAGAATGCAATGAATAAATGTGAAGCCGACTCGTCTGGATGCATTGAAATAGGAACTCTGATTGCCTGCTAGTTATGATATCATTGGGCGAGCGAGGAGAAGGGACATTGGCAGTGTGGCATTGTCATTTTCAAGTCTCGACTGACACCTGGGGCCACCCAATGTCCCTCCAAATTCTCTGAAAGCAAGACAATGGACGACAGCTTGGAAGAAGGGTGCAACCATACACAGCTTTGATTGGACTGCCAATGGAATAATCAAGTGTTTCAAATCTGGTTCCAGGGACATTATTTTCCAATTTCAACTTTCATTTGATTCTAACAAACGAATTGTTGAGGCAGGAAGAAGAATAGCGTCCAAGATTCCCCTCTATTTTGAAACATTCAGTTTGGTAAAGCTTTGGTTTCACTTTCAAAGCTGACCTGAGGACAAAAAAAAAAAAAAAAAGTTTCGTATGCATCAGGAGATCTTAATGTGGACATTTAAGAAGTTAAGCATAAGCCAAATCCAAAGCGCTCAGCGACAGAGAGGAGGAGAAAGAAAGAAAGAAAGAAAGGGAAGTGTGAAATTGCAGGAAGTTTGACTGCTTTGTTTGTTTCAAAGCTTTTCCTCTCTCCCTGGTAGGGATTTCTGAATCTGATCCTAATCTCTCCATTATCTTTGAAGGCATTTCACCTATAGGACCTTGTGAATAAGCCTAATCTGAGGAAAATAGCAAAATATTGAGTTCTGGCTGTGACTGATAAAGCATCCTTTTTCTCTCTCGCTGTGTTCCTTTCTCCCGTTTGAGGCTCCTTTTAAGCAACTAAAGAGCGCAAACCTTTAATCATAAGGCAAGGTGACCGCACACTCTGGTTATCAGGCTCGCTCAGCAGGCTCACACAAACACACACTTGCACGCACAAGCAGGGAATGTCCTGTATGCACTCGATGATATGAACAAAAGTGGATCTCCAACTGACTCGCACCCACACATCTACATATACAGCTTCACACAACTTTTGCATTGTTTTTTTGGCAGAAAGTTTGAATCAGTCTCTTATATAACACCCCTACTCCCTCCTCCTACTTATACACACTTGGAAACATGCAGGCACCTACCGTATTACAATATTTCTTCTACCTCATTGAAATTCTGTTGATGTCAGTTCAATATTTCCTGCTTCCATGTATTTGCAGGATTTCAAAAGATTGTCCCCAACTCCGGGAAAGGAAGGAGATTGCTTTTAAGGAGGAGGTTTGGAGCTGAACATAAACAGTAAGATGACTGATTTGGCCCCATGGTTCCAATTTATCCATGTTCAGCATCCTTTTTTTGCGAAAGTAGCATTTGGTTGTAAGCTATTTCATCTGCAGTCAATACATTTGGAGGGAAGTCATATAAGCTAGTGAAAAGTTGAATTTTTAACTTTAATTTAATAGAAACATGCTGGGACTGAATGACCCGTTTTTAAATTTAGCTTTTTTGTTGTTGTTCCACAGCACAGAGAAGCTGTTCATCAGATGGGTGGAGGGAAAGCAAATAAAGTCATGGAACTCTTAATAACCATGGCGCCTGAAGCACAAGGCCCTAACAAGGGAGTCATCATAAACATGCTGCACAATCCCGTTGCATACTGTAAGCAGAATATGGTTCCATCTGATGTGACAGCTGAGCTAAGAGTAAGGACACAAAAGCCCCCACAGCTATGGGACATTCAGGTTTTTCATTAGTCACGCTTTCACCATACAGCACAAACAACCACTGGCTTAGCTCTGACTCTGCCTGTAACATTATGACGAAGCAATTTAGAGAGCAAACCGCAATCGCGAGCACCCAGACCAGCAAGATACAAACCACTTAGCAGTCAAAATGACAGCTAAGAATAGATCCACATTACGTATCGAGTCAAAGTGATTTTAAAACAATATTTCAGAGTGAAACTGAAAACAAGTGAAATCCAGAAAACAATGGTCATAATTGTCTTTTATTTACCAAAAGGAGATCAACTTTGACATTTGAAACCCTCAATTCCGAGTACTTCATGTCTTCCTGTGTCTTTTAGCTTAAAGGCTGACTTTTAATAGCTCCTCCTTGGCTCCAAAAACAACTACAGCAGTTTTGTTTTTTTGTTTAGCTATGCATTTACCCCATGCTTTTATGAGGCCAGGGTCACCTGGGGACATTGCAATAAAGATATGTGTGTCATCTGCGCAGTTTAGTAACATATTTTGGTGTTTTCAATGATCTGAGCTAGTGGGATTATGTAGATGTAAAACATAATAGGCTCCAGGATTGAACCTTGGGGAACTCCACATGTCATTTTTGTCTTCTCAGATAAAAAAGTTACCTATAGACACAAAGAAGTCCTTGTCCTATAAGTTAGACTCAAACCAGGTTAGTACTGTGCCAGAAAATCCCACCCAGTTTTCCAGTCGGTCCAGTAAAATATTGTGATCAACTGTGTCGAACACAGCACTGACACAGAATACAACTGTGACTGAATTGTCTGTGTTTAATCAGATGTCATTAAATACCTTAACCAGAGCCATCTCAGTTCTGTGATGTGGTTCGAAAAACTGACTGGAAGACATTAAAGCAGTTGTTCTGTCAAAAAGTTATAGGAAGGAAACAGAAGAATAAACATTTATATATATACTGCAGGCTTGTAAGAGATAGCAGACTTGACAGAGGATGTGCCAGGACACTGTGCAGACTTCTCTTTTAGCTTAGGGACTTCCCTTGTGAAAATCTGAGGAGAACTAGTTGAACTACTGTTTTTTTCACTCACTGTATCGCACTGTCATGGAGAAAAGAGAACTTGCTGAACCATTGGCCAGTTATACTCTCTGACCACATTGAACTGATTGTGACTGTGAGATCAGCTGAAAATATAAAACTGTTTTTGCTCTTGGAACTTCTCCTATAGTACGGGTTTCTGCACCATTCTAGCCCTGAAAAATGTCTAAAGCTGAAGCTGTATACAAGTAGCCTTTGTATGCTAGAGTTGATATGTGTTTTAGTATGACATTATTTTGTTTTGTTAATGCACTTGTAAAAGAGTTGCAAACAATATGAAAATGTAAACTAATCCAGAATGAGATTCATTTCTGTCACACATGGTCATGCAGTGAAGACGTGACCTTATCATTATTATTTTTATTGGGTTCTTGTTTTGATCTAAAGAAGTGTAAAGAAGTGTTGAGACGGTTTAAATGTCAGGCACACCCGCACTTGCAGAGTGTACACAACTGGGACATGTATGTGAGAGGTACATAGCGTGGGAAATCGATCACCTATGGTTAATTTCTCTGAAATTTCGATAGTGTGGTTGGAAATTATACCTGGACAGCCTGCCTAGCTGGGAAACACAGTGCGGTGAGCACTATGTGTTCCCCCATGCGACGCGTGCGCCCCACACTTGAGAAGTTGGACACTTGTGCACAACAAAACACTACTGGAACAATGATTGCAGCCTCTATGATCTATTTACTGTCACTGTACGCCGGCCATTGCGGCCCTACAGCAAGTCAGGCCCAATGGAATTTCACCGGTCCTCCAGATAAGCCACTCTAGGCAAGCAAAAAAGTTATACAAATAATGTATTTTTCTTTGTGTCTAATGTTGGAAGCATAACACATCAACTTGGCAAGTCCACATTTCCTTTTTTGGCTCTGGGTCTGCATCACAGCCGCTCTCAAGAGTAGAACGAGACGCAAGGCCCAGCTTGGGACCAGGTTAGTCTTAAATCTTTGGGTTGATTTTACATCAAAGGTTTCTTAGACCCTGTTGTCCCTAATAAAATAGAGGTAATAGTGGTAGCTCAAAGAACAAACGGTAGTAACAACTAACACAGATTCAGCGAGACGGACCAGGAGACAGAGGAAGTGTGGAAGGTTCGCTTCGCCACCAGAATGAGATAGACGGCGATGGGTGGGCCCTTCCAGGTCCAGGGGACCCTGAAGGCTCCTGGAAAAGAGACGTCCGCATCACACATCAACTAGAAAATGCACATTTGGATAAGGAGAAATAGTGTTACTGTTAATGTAATTACCATGCCATACAATGACATTTTGTGGAATGTACACTACATTTGTTTCATTATTGGTTTTGTTGAGAAACTGCCATAAATGTTGGTGACACCGGAGCTTTTGTGGACTTTGTGCAGTTAACCACTAACTGTTGGTGAATATTAAAGTATCGCTAAAACATTTGTTGAATATTCAATCAAATATGGGGAAAGGTTCTTGTGATAATTGGAAGTTATATAGTCAACACAAATAGGCCAATATGAAAACTTGTGTAGACCCTCTTAAGTAATTTGTAGCTTGATTCTTTGTCCATATTTCATTGCAAACAGATGTTCGCACTTTACATTGGCAGACTGTCAAACAATTCTCCCACATCCGTCTCCATCTCTTTCCCTGGGTGTCCCCCACCCATCATGCGAGCCAAGCAGCGATGACAGCTGTGTGAACAGAGTGCTTGTGTTACACCGGCTCAAGTTGAACCGCTCCTTCCATCATCGTGCCCCTTCCCCAGGGGAGGGTGACGCTTCACGGTGAACTCCTGCATACCTACATTGTTTCTGTAGCTTCGCCGCGCTCTCCCACCAGACATGCTACACCCACCTCCATATGGCATCTTCCGCTCGGCGTGCTTCCCCTGGGGAGCCAAAGGGCCCCTCAGTTTGCTATTTCCAGACAAGGAAATCATGTTGGCGGTGCGTGTGTGAGGCGAAGGTGCCTGTCTGAAAATGTCTCACTAAAGACAACGTCAGTGTTAAAAAACATAATTTGGCAGCAGACTAGATAAATATGTCCGCACTCTCTGGACAGCATGTCTATTTTCCTTTTGGCTCTCTGAGGAACCTGAGAGATGAAGTGGCAAGAAGGTGTCCGAGGGTGATCTGGAGTTGGAATGAACGATTTGTAGTGCTTTCGAAATCCTTCTTTTTTATTCATTTTTTTTTAAATGTATCACTTCTTCATGAATTTTATTGGGTTTAACAAACAACCAAGTGTATATAGGTTACTAACTGAATCCTGAATTCAATTTAAGAGCTTCATTGTAAGGAAGGTTCCATTAAAAAATGTTTTAACTACTTGCATTCAAAAAAGCATTAAAGCACACAAGAAAAAAATGGTAACACTTTAAATTAAGGACACACTATTCACCATTAACTAGTTGCTTATGAGCATGCTAACAAGTAGCATACTGGCTGCTTATTAGTCATTATAAGGCCTTGTTAGTACCTTACTCTACATGACCAGAGTCTATAGCTTAACTTCCTAACAGTATGAATAACCAGTAATCAGGAGGGTACTGAGAGCAAACTCTTAGTAAATGGTCTATTAGCTAGACTTTGGTCATGTAGAATAAGGTATTACGGTAAGGGGAAATATTGAGAGACATGCTTCTCACACACAGGCCCGAGTAACACACATGCACAAACAGGAGCTATGGACATGCATTAGTGGAGAGATATCCGAGTGGGGCTGCTACTCACTGGAGGGGGTTTGGTGCCTTGCTCAAGGGCACCTCAACAGTACTCGGGGAAGTGACCTGGCACCCCTCTAGCTACCAGACCAACTTCCATTCTTTGGTTTGCACTGGGACGTCAACGGGCGACCCTCCGGTTCCCAACCCAAGTCCCTACAGACGCATTGTCGCATTAGATGTTTGTTTATATCATAACTATATCACATAAGCATTGCTTTTTAACTTTGTGCTTTAATTGTGAAATGGCATTCTGCAGTCTCATTTGAAGACTGAAATCATTGCAGGATCGAGGCACTTACTGATTTACCTGCCATTGAGAATAATATTAATACATTTTTGCAATAAATTTAATGTGAAAAAAGAAATTTGGAAGAATGTGCTACATGCTGAAAAAAACAAAACATATCCTACTCTGGTAAAAGGCCTGCAGAGTGATATATTTATAGAGTTTGGCAGCTTTAATTTGTACATATGGATGTCTTTGGCAAGTCTCAAACACAGAGTAACTACGAGTAGCAACAACAAAACAACACATTCTTACAATTCTTGAAATGTTTCCTGCTGATGAGTGATGCAGGAAATAAAAGATCCCCAATAATATTTTTGTATGCTTCTCGCCTCTGCGCCTTGAGTATAAAATAGACTTTTTAAGTGCATTGGTGTTGGGATGGGGCATCGGAGAGCAGGCGTACAAGTTGGAAACATTTCTATTTCTTTGTTTTTGTTTTTTAAATTCCTGACAGGTTTGGCCAGCTGCGTATCACGCCTTGCCAAATACAGACATTTCCTGAAATTACCAATTCAAATCCATTCATGGTAGATAAGAACAAATCTAGGGTTCAGCCTGCTAGTAGAGTTCAGTGTTGTAACCCTTAAGTATGTGTGTTATTATGAGGATTTTACACTTCTCCATTTTCTTGTTCGTGTCTTCATTAAAATGTAATTCTAATTTAGGGTACTGGATTTGGAGACGGGGCATCAGAGAGTGAGCCAACAGGTTGTTCAATTACTATTTTGTACAATGTTGTTTTTAGAATAAATCACAGGTTTGGCAAACTGTTTATCACTCCTGGCACAGTAGAGACAGATTGGGATATTAGCATTCAAATCAAACCAGGAAGGTACAGGAAGATACAGAAAGAGCAGGTGTCATGGCGCTAACACAACAAGCTGTTTAGAAAAGAAGGTGGAAAAGGAGGTCATATGATTAGCCTCCAATTTGCCTTCAGGTGTAACACAAGAATATACTGTACATTTTTGCGACAATCAGTTGCTCAATCTTTAAGGTAACGCGTGAGAGGAGCGTCACCTGCAACGAAAGAGACGTGAAACGCAGCTTTACGAAGATTGTATCAGCCTGCTGTGTTGCACTGACCTTCACATCTGTGATCACGCGCTGTTCACGGAGTGAAAATTGGATTTACTTAATAAGGTAAAATGCTTGAGTGTACAGTTAACGGTGCTCCTTAAATGTGCAAGGACGCTGCAGATTGCTGATGCTGTCATGTAGATCAATCCAGAATGCCTGATCACAGTTTAATCCACACTGTAATTATAAAACAGGGGGACTTCTGCTTTGCTGCATGTTAATCTCGCTCTGCCTGGTGTTGTTGTTTTTTTTCAGTTTATTTTGTCCTTGTAATGATTCCCAGGCTTTTCAAGGAAGCCAGATTCTCACAGCTGCTGCTGTTTCCATACAATATGCCTGTGTGGTTTGGAAGCTTTAGATTGTTTATTAAGGGCATATAGAGGGAGGGAATCTGTTTAGATGCTATTAATAGACATTCGTCTGAGCATTCACTCACTTAGCCTAATGCATGAATTGCCTTTTTGGTTACTTTTTCTTGTTGTTGCTAGGCTTGTTATCATAAAAGCTTATTTGAATGCACAGATTGGTGAACATACACAATAAATGAGCTACATATGTGCAAACAATCACATGAGGATAAGTCTTTGTAGGGCTGTGATTTTCTTTACTCACTTCCCTCAAACACTCCTGCATACACGCATAAACACACACACTCGCATTTGCATTTGAGCTAATCCCAGAGGTGTAATCAATGCGGAAATACTTGGCATCAGCACTATGACAGCATGCTGCAGCACAGCTAGCATAGCAATGAGTATCCAGCAAATCAAGCCTCAGGAATGGGAACCTTATTAAATAAAAGCGGGAAGGGTCAATACCAGCTATTGACGAGTCCATGAAGCTTGCACTTCAAAGGTTTCCACCCCCTTTTTTTCCCCCTTTTGCTTTTGACCAGCCCAGCAGGGAGACATGTCGGCCCAGTCTGTGTCAAAACTGGAATCCTTGAATGCTAATGCTACGTCCTTGCGAGCAGGCGTGTGTCCAGGTTTTTCTGACTGGGGTGGCCCAAGTGGGGCACTGACTTATTCAGGGGTGGCCTTAAGTGTGACGTCCACACATGCATACTGTCACAGCTGGTGAAAAACAGGGAACTGGACCCAATTGCAGATTAACGAAAAAATGATTTATTTAAACTAAAAAAGGCAAAAGGCAAAACTATCAAAAAACACAGTCCATCAGGAAAAACAGGAAGCCACGAGGAAACACAGAAAACATGACCGGACATCCACACCGTCAAACGACACTGAACTGACACAGAGGGGAAGAAACACAGACTAAATAGACATGGGGCAATAAGACACAGGTGAGACTAATGACACAGGTGAACACAATGAGGGCAATCAACACTGGAGGGAAACACAGAGACAGGATTTAAGACAACACTGAGGACTACTACAAAGTAAATCATGGAACACTGAAGGCACACAGAACGTAACAAGACACACTAGAACATCGATAAACACAAGGATAACTAATTATTAAATAAAACCGGAAACACTAACATGCAAATACACTTGTTTGCACACTGTCTAACATGCAAATACACTTGTTGGTAATGTTTCAGTACAGAAAAATGGCTTGTTAGTTCATTACAATACAGTGTTATGCACTTGTAAAATTATGCAGGGTATTTATTTACAACAGAACATAAAATAATATGCTACATTTACATGTAAAGACAACTACTTGCAGCATGTTGCAAAAAAGCCAGAGTCGTTGCGTTAACAAACATCCCGCTTCTGACAAGGCAAATAGCCAATCATAGTTTACGGGGTGGCCAATCACATTTCAAGGGGGGCCAAGCCACCCCTGGCCATCCTTATAGACATGCCCCTGCTTGCGAGGTAACTTTGTTGTGCCCCATGAGGCAGCTTCAAAATCCCATCACAAATCAGTGCAAAGAGAGATCCCAGGAGTATTAGACATTGGGCAGCGTTGTTAAACACACTTACTTACACACATGCACACAAGAGCAAACCTACAAAACCAAAGCACACACAGACACAGCAACTGATGTATGAGTTGTCTGACAGCCTCTAGAGTCTGGAAATAGCGGGCTTCAAAATCAATGAAATACATTTTAGTGCTAAATGTCCATTTTTTGTCTGCATGGCCTGAGTGCTTTGCTTCCAAGGGCAACAACAGAATGATTCATTTAAATGTTACACACTCTCAAGTCCCTTTGTACCTGGTTTCTCTTTGTCTTACTTTGTCAGAATGTCACAGTGGTTAACCATGTCACAAGAAAAAGTTAAAACTCTTCTGGTCAAAAGAAGGCTGTAATTCATAACATTTTGTCACAATCAAATTCGCTTGATGCTTTTCTCATTTCCACACACTAACAAGCAAAACAGCTCTTGTAGTGACAATGGCTGCAGACAAAATGGATTTGTGTTTGACTTTCCCTTTTCCGGTCCCGATGTGACATTTGAAGAATGGATAAATCTAAGGGAAGAGGATAAGCCAAAGACACTGGCAGAGTTTGAGCTGTTAAAACTTCTTAACACCAGCGTGGCAGTATCAGAGGCAGAGCTGAATGAACTTGAACATGTTCAGATACATATTTGACAATAATCCTGAACGAAAAAGTCAGACGTTACGCTGGAAGCTGGAGGTTGCAGAAGGACTTAGAAGAGCTGGAATTGTCTGTCCTTGTTAAGAAATATGCTAAATGTTTCATTGAGAGCACTTAATTTCATGTTATTCAGACTTAAATATACATTTGGTAGGAAATAGTAGATGAAATGCTGAGTTATATAACTTCCCGATGTTCCTTTGGCGTGGTTAGGGTTAAAAACTAAATGAAAAACAAGATCAGCTGGTGAGGACACACATTGGGAGAACATGGCAGAAAGCAGTGTTACTGTGGATATGGCAGAAAACGATTGTAATACTGTTAGTTGGAGTCAGACATTCGCGGCTTCTTATACGAGCCAGAATACAGTGCAGAAGAAAGGCCTGGAAGTGGCCTTGGAAAGCAACAAGCCCAGTGCATTCTGGGTGTTGAAGTAGTTGAACCCTTTGGGCAGAAGGGAATGACACAGTTCTTTTTCTAGAATTTCTCAGGCTAGGCAGCCCTAATTAAAAAGCGAAATCTGCCTATCTACTCCATAGAGAGTTGGGTAATTTTATGACGTATAGCGGCAAATTTCTCCTTTAGTTCCAAAATAGTGTCCGAAAACCTCCTCGTAGACTTTCTGACATTTAGACAGCCACGTTTAAAACGTGACTCCAAGAATGTCCTACTTCCTGCCATGATTGCCCAAGTATGCAATGGTGAGACCACAGGCATTCGACTTTGCCAGTTTTTATGTTGTTCGATGGAGTGCACCATTATGAATATGTACCTTTAAAAGGACATGTGTGAAAGTCATCAACATTTATGTAATTGATTCACACACATTCATAGGGGGGCAGCCTTTTCACCGAACCTTGAAATATGGCTAAAGAGCAACATAAGCCTTTGAAATGGTTTGACAACCCTGTGTACTTCGCTTCTAGACATCACACTCAGTGTTTTTTTCAGATTGCACTCTTGTATAAAAGAAACATGACAGAATGTTGTAGAGCATGCAGATGTTGTGCGCGTGCACACAAGTTAAAATTCTTAAAGGGGACATACGGTGTTGTGAAAAATGCACTTTGACAGTGTTTTTGAACATATATTTGGGTAACCTGAGTGTCTACCGACCCACAAAATATAAAATAAACCCATTCAGTCCTTTGTTTGTGGTCTGCATAAGTCTTACGACACGGAGAAAAATGCTGTTTCAAATGTGCTCTCCTTGTGACATCACAGTGGGATTCTGGTAAAAAAAAAAATACCTGCCCTCCGGCAGCCATGTTTTTCTCAGGCGGGCACGCTGACGAGTTGCCATGGAAACTCAAAGCTGAACTCGTCGGCACACCCCCTTGAAGAAAGTGGCAGGGTGAGGGGGAGCTAATTGCATTTAAAGAGACAAACACACCAAAACGAATCGTTCTGAGAGTGCTGGTTTATACAGGGTCACAAACCTCCTCTGGTGCTTATTTCATGTTATATTTTGAACAAAGCACAGCACAGATGTTTCATTTAGACCACAGGGAACTGTTTTATGTCTATAATATGTCCTCTTTAAATATATGCACTTGTAGGCTACTGGTTGTAGAGTCTTTTTGGATTTAAAGCAGGAAAGTAATGAGTGGAGCTACAATTTCTAAGAAAAATATTTAATAGACACATTAAACAGAAAATGATCAAGTCTGTAATTATCACTATATTCAAGACTCTACAAATTAGTATGACATTCAGTGTTTTCCAAAGTCTGTGGTATTAGTTTGAATCTGTGTCTTTGAAAGCACTTACCAAACTAATACGGACATCAAATACGAACCAGAGTACAGTATCGCCCTGGTGCAGTATCTTTGTAAAGCTTTCTTATCCTAAAGAAAACTACTGCACTTTTGCACTTTGCTGACTACCACTGCCAGCATTTAACTCTGCACATTGACATGAAATGGGTTGTAAGGAGGGAATGTGCTCTGTTGCTATCCTCAAACTTTTCACATTAATGCTATTGACCTAAGTCTTCTTAGGGGGGGTACAGTAGGCCTCTAAATCCACATGCTCCACAATCTCAGCAGATTGATGTGGCTCTGGAGTGAGTAACTCCATTGATTTCATTTCACAGGGCATTCGATTCAGTAGATCATAGCACCTACAACAAGATTGGGTTGGCATGGATTTTCTCCACTGGGTCAAAGAGGCTTAGACCATAATTGTTTTTTATTACTTTTTGGCTCTAAAAACATACCCATGTATCATATTTCTGACGACTGCTCGATAGTCAGCACACATCAACGACATAGGTCATTTTTCCCCCAGGAGATTCTCTTCTCTGCCGTCTTATATTGAGAAATTCTATTTGATTAGCCGTGAACCTTTAATGTATAAAGTGCAATGGAGGTGGCCCACTGAAATGTTACATTTTTCCTTTTTGTGTGGACCAAGCACACATCATATATGGAATGAAGACATTTTAGCTCCAAGGCACTTGATGCAAGCTCAGACCAAAATGACAGACTTCAGGGAATCATCAGCTCATGATTCTTTAACCTTACTTGCTTTCATGCTTTATTGCGCAAGCCTAGACTCAGTAAAAAGCAACAACCCATTGCTCTGTCAAGTAAGCTTCAATTTCCGCTTCACTGCCATTTGAAAATGCTTATTATATGGTGCTATATTAGCACCACACAAAGTCATTTCCTGAAGCCAAAAAAGGAAGTGACGAAAGAATGAAATCAAGTTGTTTAGGCGATTGGACCATTCATACAACTTCCAATTTTAATGTAATTCCAGACAGGCTGAAATACTGTTACACACGTGTTAATATTCACTAAGTCATTTCATTGGGTTTTGGAGCAGATTTGGTCAATGGCTTCCCATCTCTCTTTCCACGATTAACTGTGAATACATTCAGAGACAGCGACTTGCAAGAGCAGAGTTCTGGCCCTGCCCCGACTGCCAATTATCACCAAAGCAGAGGGCTAATTAAAGTTTGATTAAGTTCAGAGTGTTCTTGAGGATATGCAGAGAGGGAGATCGGGAAGGGTCCCACCCAAGATCACACGGTGTCTGTCAGATGCAGGCGCTGTGAAATTGGATTGTTGGCCGTTATCAACCTTTGACCCCCGAGTGCCACGCCACTTGGTGAATTCAGCAGCTGGGTAAAAAGAAAACTCTCTCAAGGGAAAGGAAAATTGTGCTGCCGGATGACCGATGTGGGCAAAAAAAGTGAGACACACTGTCACTACAGAGCCGCTCACTAATGAGGTCTAGGAGGGATTGTATGTATGGAATGTCTGTTACACAGGAATATTCGCAGGAGATAAAAATGCACAGCCTACACAGTCCACATTTGTCTCGACGACAGCGACATCCTGAAAAGTTCTATTTGTGAGTTTTCCACAGCTTCTGTGGGAGGGAAAGATAGTGCTTTGTAGGTAGTTGCATCCCTTTGGGAGCTGAGTTGCAGGTAGAGAGCTGCGACGTATTGCCCCCTTTAGGGGAACAACAACCCTACTTGTTCAATGCTTGGCAAGAAAGGCACGTCGGTACAACCCACCAGACGTCCTCCTTCTGCTAGGTTCCTACTGAACTTGACATCCACCATGCTGGCAAGGGGGGCTGCATTACTTATTCATGATGTGCACTTGCATATTAATGGCACACCTTTTCGTCGCAAGCAAACATATGCATGAGGCGGCTCTGGGTTGTTTTTTTAAGACAGGAAGAAGGTGAGGGCAGTCAGGTGGAAGAGCGGTGGCGGCGGAAGGACGACGACGAGGCAGGGAAAAAGACTCTAATGGCTGGCAGAGAGAGTTCTGGGTGACTTCTGCAGATTTCACTCAGTG
Source organism: Tautogolabrus adspersus (assembly GCA_020745685.1). NCBI lineage: Eukaryota > Metazoa > Chordata > Actinopteri > Labriformes > Labridae > Tautogolabrus > Tautogolabrus adspersus. The sequence goes on along the minus strand of CM036556.1, from coordinate 8,042,155 downwards.
GCTTCTGCAAGTAAGCAAAGGTAATTATGATAATGGACATTAATGGGTTTATAAGTAAGCACTAATGGCAATGGAGATTGAGCGTGTACATGGTAGAGCACCTGACCTTCATATTCCTCTGTGAATTCAATCTAACTCTAGCGGCGCAACTGATTCAGGGGAGTATTGTGTTGAGATCCTTTTACCCTGAATCTTTCAAGCTTTGTCTCACAGGCTCCACAGCCCGAAAAAAAAACTGCATTGTTTCAGCTCCACATTTCCACCTGAACTCTTCTGACTGACTCATGATTTTTCCCTGTTTTAGGAGATTAGCTCTTGTACCGTATTTCTCCCCAGAACTCCTCCTTTTGTTTCTTTCTATATTCCTTTCTTTCTCCCAAAAAGAAAAGGGGGAAAAAAAATCAAGCTTCAGCACTTCTAAAGCTGATTCCACCCCCTCCACCTTTCTCCTCTCATCTTCCTACTCCACTCTTGGCTGGGGGTTAAAGGATGAAGGGCTGTCTGATTGGGTGTCTGCACATCAACCTGAACGCCCAGGCTTTCTTCTTTCAATTCAGACTTGGATCATCTTTTTCTACTTCTTTTCTTCCCTGCTAAAGTGAGCTCCATTTACACAGTTTCTTCTACGGTTAAATGATTATAGCGCTTGCTTAATTTTCTTCCTCACGGGTCCCACCCCACCTCCACAGTGCCTGTCTCCTCTGCTCAGGTTTTTTTTTTTTTCTGTTCTGTGTTGCACTGACACCTTCATTTATCAATGTCAATCACCAGTTTTAAAACCCAACAGGCTAGCACACATTGATTACCGCTGAATAAGAATAAAGCATGATGCAAATTTCAGATCAAGGTCGATAATGGAATAATAAGTGTAAACCTCGACCTCTTAATGAAAGTGTTGTTATCGCCCTCTACTTCTTTAGTAAGGATACAGGAGGGCCAATAAAAGAGAGGGCTTTGTGTTGTGATGTTTATTTAATTGATTTACAAACCGTAGTGCTGTCAAAGTTTTCAAATGTCATCACACACAAGAAAAATGTGTTTTGAATAAGGAAACCAAAACTAAGTCAATACTAGAAGTACCAGGAGATTTTTCACCTTATTAAGCTGTTTACGCATAAACACTCCTGAAAATATCGAGATAATTCCAGGAAGACTGCTCCGGATATTCTCCTGACCTGGCTGTAGCTCAGTTGGTAGAGTCGGTCGACTTTCAACCGGAAGGTTGGGGGTTTCGATTCCCAGCCCCTGCAGCAACATGTCCGATGCCTCCTCTGGCAAGACACTTAACTCCAAGTTGCTCCCGCTGCTTCGTCGAGGGTGTGTGCATGTGTATGAATGAGATTAGTTACTTCTGATGGTCACTTTACAAAGCAACCTCTACCATCAGTGTGTGAATGTGTAGTTGTGACATGCGGTGTAAAAGCACTTTGAGTAGTCAGAAGACGAGAACATATACAAGCTCAAGTCCACTTACCATTTACCATATGCACCTCACAGCAGGAGACTATCCCTGTCAGATGGGATGGGGTGCAGGGGGTCTCCTGAGGTAAGACGTAAAAAAAACAATGCAGAAGTAGCAGATGAAGCAACAGAGTTCTCCTCTCAGTTTATATTCGAATCTAATATGAATCCCTACAAAGAAAGACATCTGCTTCATGCTTCCTCATGTTGCCCATATTAACTTGTCCTTTAAGCCTTCTCAGTTTTGGTTATACAATCGTCCTTTTCACTAAAGAAAGCGAAAAAGTAATTTTGGACACCGGCTTAGTGAAAAAAACATGATGAGAGAATTCCAATTTACCTGATACTCATTCTTCTTTTTTCCCCCCAGAAAACAGAAGCTATTATGGCGGGCAGGCTGTCATGCAGAAAATAAGTGTGTCTATGTAATTATACGCATAAGCCCCCTCGCTAAAAACCACACTGATCCAGCCACAAACTGGATTCAAGTTTCAGAACTGCTTTGGTTACACAGAATTATCTCTGCTGGATAGTTTGAGGTGTGATATTCAGACGGAGATACATTTTCTGTTCTCTGTCTTACCACGGTGGGACGTGACCGTCCGTGTGATAAAAGCATTCAACACAACCAATGTTCATTATGTTAATGAAAGTCAGAAAATGAAAGACACCATTTGCTGTCCATTGCTTCAACTAAATTATTAGATGTTTTGGTTCTCAGTTTAGAATATCAGTCATTCTATCTCATTGGAAACGAGGGCATCAACCAATAAACATATTGTCTTGCAGTCCTGCCTCAATTTCTGCTCACCACTAAAAAATGCGATCAGTGCTCAAATATTCTCGGTACAACATGTGCTACTCCTTGAGACAGACCTGTATTCTTGTGTGTTAATACTCCTTCCTTCTACCCAGAGCTGTTGATTTGATTTAGGACTTTGACACAAGGAAAAAATATGATTCCACTTTGGACTACAGCACCAGATCGTGATAAAGCTTGACTCAAGCTGTGACCAATAATTTAAAGCACAAATATCAAGCATTAATTCTATATTTGGTTAAAATGTAGCAACGATTAAGAATAGAAACAGTTCACCATTAAACATAATGAAAGGCTTGTTATTGTATTCTAATATACAGTACCAATCAGAAGTTGGCAATTGGCATGTTTTTTTTTTCTCCAAACTGACAATTTAACACAACACTTTCATGGACAAGTCTTCAGAATACTCTTGGACTATCTTAAATGGAAAGGCTTTATTTTTAGTAGAAATGTCCCTTGACTTGGACTTGTCTTGACTGACTTAAGATGTGACTTTATTTATACTGGGAGAACTTTATTTATCCAAGGAAGCCATACAGTTTTTGCGGAATACCCAGACCTAAATACATTCACAAAAAAATAGACAGAGATGAAAGCGGGTTTATATTGTTACATTACACGGGATTGTTTCGATTATACTGTTTCTTGGCTTGGACTTGTCTTAAATGACTTGTTCCCTGACACAGAGTTGTCTCGATTAAACTGTCTCCTGGCTTACTTTTCAAGCTTTTTAACTGACCTATTTGGACTTGTTTTGTGTTGACTGTCTTGACACTGGACTTTGACTTATCTCTAGTGACTCCTACCTAGGGTTAGACTTATCTTACCAACCTCTGGCGACCTAGTCCTGTCTTAACTACTTGTCACTCGACTTGGACTTCCCTTGAATGTTTTGTCCCACGGCTTAGAAATGTCTTCATAGAGTTGTCATTTGGCTTGAACTTGTTTTATGATGACTTACTTGACAAAAGACTTGAAAATGTATATAATGAAAATGCATTGACTAAGACTAGTCTGACCTGCTTGACATGAATTGGGCATTTCTTCCAAAACAAGATGCTTGGCTTGTTATTCACATATCCTCAACAAGTTTAGATTTGACGTTTGACAAGTCTTTAGAATTCCTTTGTAAATGGTAAATGGACTTGAGCTTGTATAGCGCTTCTCTAGTCTTCTGACTACTCAAAGCGATTTTACACAGCAGGTCAAACCTACCCATCCACTGATGGCAGAGGCTGCTATGCAAAGCGTCCATCAGATTGAACTAATACCATTCACACACATATATTTGCCACCAACAAAGCAGCAGGAGCAACTTGGGGTTAAGTGTCCTGCCCAAGGACACATTGGACATTTGACTGCAGGAGCTGGGATCAAACCCCCAACCTTCTGGTTGAGAAACGACCGACTCTACCACTGACCCACGTCTCAACATTAGACTTTGACTTGCTTTGATGTACTTTTCTTGGACTTCTTTCCATCTATATATCATAAATGAGTTTCTTGGGGCAACAGCTCCTCCATTTCCAGTATCACTAGGCTATCACTTGAACAGCTTTCGTGTCTCTGACATTGAAGGGTATTGGGTTGTCTGTGTCAATATGGATACAACTACAAGTCTAGCAGCTCACCTGGACAACCTGTGGTGATTTAAAAGGCCTAAGAGGTTTGTAGCGACATTTTTTTTGATCTGCCTGTTTGGTGTGAGCAAAGAGCGATGAATTGGTCTTCGGGTGCATTTGTATTTAACAAGCTTGAGAGCACGGTCGAGCGTTATCTCGTGTAGCTGATCAAAAGAATGCTCTCATTATTCTGATACACTTACTGCACGGTGTTCCCACCTGTCAGCGAGCAAAGAGCAGTTTCATCAGCCTGTCTGTCTCCGACACTTTCGCACCACAAGACTGAGCATCTTGGCTTTTGATTCCTGGCTTACTAGACGACAAAACGCTCACATGATAAGACATATTTCCAGACAAGGCTACAGAGGGTATTGTGAGTAAAAATGAGACCAGAAAGGAGACTCTGCAGGCTTGTGAGTGTGATCATTTTGCGCACAGAGAGGCACTTTTAACAGAGGAGGGCAAAAGCAGGTCTATAAGGGAAGAACATGCAATTGAGCTTGCTCTTTTTAAACAATCAGAGGAAGAAATGAAAGCGGTATAACAGTTTATGAAAGAGACAGAGGCGGAAAGGGGGAGCGGGGGAGATTGCCCCAGCTGGCGCAGTCTGCTGGGAGCAGGTAGTGTATTTGGGTCAGCACATTGCATCATCAGCAATTCTCCCAACCTGCCTGAGCAAATGGAGAAGGGGGCAACCTGCTAGGCAAGCTGCATTATTGAGATTGTGTGCCTCTGTGCTCAACATTTCTACTGTACATGCTGTACATGAAATATACTTTACCTTTACACAAAAAAAAAAAAGTCTCCAGGGTCTTAGCCTCCAGCAAACACAGACATACACGTACAAGTACAGACCCGCAGGCTTGCTCGGATCAATATAAACACTCAGTGTGTTTCATTAGAAGACATGACGACTAAGGCCTCCGTCTCTCGTCCTCTCCCACAGGAATGAGTCCGAGCAATTCCTTAAACAGCATTCATAATGGTTTCCCGTAAAGCAAAGCATGTAGATGTTGCCATAACAGATGATTCTTTATTAACTGACTAGTCACTGATTTGAAACTGTATCTGGTTTCATCTGCAGAAAAGAAGTACAACATTACATTACAACATTTTTAAAACTGGAAATACGCTTTGAAGCTGATTAGCTGGAAAAAAAATCAATCTGTGATGGCATTGGATGTTTTCCCCACTTTTCTCAACGTTTGACCTTGTTAGGTCTCTTTGAGAAATCAACTTGTCTGGCATCTCTTGTAGCTTTTACACTTATTATTGACAAGTACCTCATACAGTCCAACTTTAAAATATCCAAACTGTCCCTTTAAAGGCCTCATAACTGGAGGTAGTTGTCTGAAAAAGTTCATGGGTGACACAATGGTGACTGTTACGACCCTGGCTCAGGGAAAGCCAGGAGTGAAAAAAATAATGTTTATTTCTAACAAGGTCAAACTTAAAATTAAGAGGAAGGGAAAAATGGTGGCTCGGACCATGCTTCTGGTCCTGGCTGCAGATCGAGAGAGAAGGGGGAGGAGCTTGACTTAGGCTTTTGTAGTCAGCCCACAGGTGCAGCAGATCAGAAGTTGAGGAATGTATGGCGGTAAGGTAGTGCCTCAAAGAAAACAAAACAATGGCAAGTGACACTGACAACAGTGACACTGTCTCTGTCCTTTTCCTTCATTCTACATCTTCATCTTTCCCACTTTCCAAGCAGCAAGAGTTTTAGCAGATGGCTGTTCAACAGGAGTCTGGTTCTGCTCAAGCTTTCTGCCTGTTGAAAGGAAGTTTTTCCTTGTCACTGTAACTTTGCTAAATGTTGCTAAGTGCTCATGATGGATTCATGTTGGGTCTTTGTAGATAATTTAACAAAAGGTACAGTCTTTTACCTTCTCTTTTGGACCAACGTATAACAAAGAGTAAGGTATTTTCCCTGGTCTTTTGTATAGTGTCTAAATGAAGATTGATCAATGATGCTTCAAATCTTTGACAAGCGGTCCTTAGAATTGTATTTCTATATTGTTGTATAATGAGAATCGTAATATAAAGTTCCAAAATCAGGTCTTAAACCAATGCAGCAGTGTGCTTAAAGCCCTCTCAATTCTTTTTCCTTAACTGAACCAGTTAGCTGCCTTACCCACAATGCAACCCAACCAAAGACAGTCCCGCTCGACAATCACATCCTCTGATACGCAGTTGGATGCCTATAATCAGCAGCAGCTAGCATCCAGCCCAGGTGAGGCCCAGGCTACAGAGAACCCCCAGGTTCCCTTTTTTGAAAAACATTTACAATCTTTCAATTTATCGGCTCCCTCTGGAGCCACAAAAAGGCTTTTTTTTTTAACGTTGTTCTTTCCACATACCCAGTGATCCACCCTGAGCCATGTAAACTGTAGACTTTGATGTGTAAAATCAACGGAGTCTCTTTTAAAGGGGTCAAACACAGAAAGGATTGTGAACGATTTGATAAAATTAAACTTTGACTGTTGTAACTTATCGTTAAGATTGCATCAGAAGGACCTTTTTTTATCAGATAGACAGAGAGATCATATCTCCCCACACACATTGAATTACAGACGGTAGCATTTCTTGATGTTTTGTGTGAAACTAAATTAGTTTGATGTTTTTTGGCAAGATAATTTGAGTTATTTTAGCCATTTAAATGATTTTTTTCGACACTTTTAGCCACCAAAATTAGCTTCATGTACTGTTTTGTTGCCAGAGTGACTTTCAAACTAATTCTATGTTACAGAGAGCTTTAAAAATCTCTTTCCCACTTGTGTAACTGACAGTGATGCTTATTCAGGATAACAAAATGCACCAAAGTGCAAATAGAAAACCTCATCTTCGACTGCCCTCACCGCTCCCAAAACAAATTTTAGGTCACAATCGAGAGCAAACACTGGCCCTATTTTTAACTGTGCGCCGTATTGATGATTTTGCAGCGCTGTGTGTAATGCCTGCATTTTAATTGCTTATTTGCGGCATGGGGGAATAAATGCAATTAACTCAATGTGGGTGGACTTCAATCACAAAGATGCACTGTAGTGAGAAAAAGGTTGTTAGAAGGTAATTATGACTTTGTGATAATTCATTATACTGCAATCAAGGTGTGAGTGTGCGTGGATATGTATGAGCATGTGTGTTGGCTGCAGTCTATGTACAGTAAGCAGTATTTTTTATTTCATTATCAGAGGGGAATTGTGCTGAAAGGAGCATCTTTTGCTGTTAACAAGGTTGTTAACAGTTGGCAATTTCTTCTTTTTTTTTTCTTTTCCACCTCGGTGATTGTCAACAAAAGCTTCTGCCTGCTGTTGTGGATTTCACCTGGGAAGCAAAATTTAAAAAAAGAAAGGGAGTCAGATAAATTGAATTAGTTTTAATGAATAACATATCTAATAAACGAATATTCTGTCTTTGATTGGAACTCTAAAACAGCTCCTTATGGTGTCTTTTATTTAGATGGTGTCTTTTTTTTTTTTTTTACATGACTTTCAACAACTCCCTGTACTCTCTTTATCTTTAGTGTAGTATTGCTTAAAGGTCACATATTATGCAAATACACTTTACCATGTTTTTCAAACACTATCATGTGTCTCTAGTCTGTCTACAAACCCCCCAATTATGAGAAAGTCCATCCACTCCGTCTTTTGCCTACTCCACTTTTCCCAAAAACCAACATCGCAAAATTTGATTACACCAAACATTTATCAAGACCCAACAACAATTCACAAAACCCAACAATACGTAAACAAACTCAACATTTTGCCAAACCAAACATTTCACAAATCGCAACATTCAACAAAACTTGGTGACATTTCAGAACGAGCAGCGTCAGTTCAAAACACGAGAAGAAGAAACAAACATTTGATAAAGCACAATGACACTTTAGAAAACAATAAGGCAGATTTTCCTTATGTTGTTTTTCTTTAAAATGTTAATATGTTGTGTAAACTGTGTTCCTTTTGTCTTGTTGTGTTAAGAACTAAAGGGCAACCATACCTAATCCTACTTTAATGAAAAAGTGTCAATATCTTAAAGCAACAGCGTCTTTATTGAAACATCTTCTTCATTCAGCGTTGTAAAAAAAAGATCTTTTAGTTCCATGATTCATAAAAATTAAATATTTAACTTTCCTTTAGCTACAAGCTGAACCCATGACCCTGAAGTCAGCCGTGAACTACCCCTGCACCCTTTACACTCAGCTCAACCTCATAACTCTCCATCACACATCTAACACTGCGCCCACGCCTCCGTCTGCTCCACCTACCTGCACCCAAACGAGGGAGACCCGTTCTGAGCCCGGGGGCTGGAGCGGATCCATCACCCTTCCCGCGCACAGGATGAAGAATGTGCTACCGTGCATCACGATAATGGTCTCAGCCATCAGGGGGTGGGATGAGCTGGGTCTCCCCCCCATTGCTGCCTGGGCTAAGTGCTCGGGGAGGTGATGGAGGACTGCTCTGTGCAAATGCATGACATGGTTAATGCTCTGCACCACATGAGAGACCCTCCATCAGCCCCTACCTGGCTGACAGACAGGCAGAGATAGGTGGAGTTTTTTCTTGAAATCGGAGACATTTACAGTACTTTTCACTTTTATTGATATCCTCAGACTTTTCAGTGAAGGAATTTTCAGGTTAGCTGGAGTATTATGGCGGTTCAACCAAGACCATGAGGGACTCTCTTAATATATATTATATATGTATATGGCCTCTTCTTTTGTGGTCACCAAAAACTACAGTATTATGCATTATATAAACATTATGCATTTCAAATTGAAAAGTAAGGATGCCACCATTGCTATATCTATAGACATAGCCACCAATGTCCCCATTGGTTTCGCAATGGCGTTTATAAAGCCCAGAGTTCGACATTTGGTTGCCGACATGATTGTTTTCTGGAGCCAGGAGTGACCATATTTGCAAGAAAGGATGGTTGCTTGAAAGGAGGAATGCGTTGGCAAACAATTTGTTACCATCAATCTGAAAAGTCACGGCACTGGTTTAGCTCACTTGCTAGAGAAGTTGCCCCATACAAAGGCTACAGTCCTCATTGTACTGGACACCGGCTCGACTCCTGATCCTGACTGTTTGGTGCATGTCATCCCTCACACTTTCTCTCCACGTATCCTGTCTCTCTATTTCTGTCCTGTCAAATAATGGCCAGAAAACCCCAACAAGTTATCTTAAAAAAAAAACCCCTCCAGTGATCGACTTGTGCTGCTTAACTTAAAATAGCCGTTGTGTGTTGTCTGCTTTTATCCGTCCTGGACAACGCAAACAATCCGGAGTTCTATGCACTGGCCAACATATTAATAAATGTAGGATAGATAGCGTATACAAGCCAGCAAACCGTGTAAAGAATGAAGAAAAATAAATACTTGAATGTCACTCTCCAAAAAGCTGGAGCCCAGACTATTTGGACAGTGGTCAGTTAGTGCTGTAAACCACACTTAAAGTCATGCTATTTATTTACTGGCATGGAAAATAGCTCAAAACATACACATGACAGAAATCATGCAATATGCAAAAAAAAAAAAGTTTAACTTTACATTTAAGAGAAATGTTGGAATCTTCCTCGGAACGCATCCATGAAAAATTGGTGATTGTGTCCCCCAGCTTGACATATTTTCCGTGGGCTTCGATAGGAATCAGAAGCATATTTAAAGCTATAGGCAACAGGCCATCTTTTCTATCACCAGCACTGTCCTGTCTTTACCTGTGACACGCTGAGCTCATAACGCTCTGTTACCACTCGATGTGACACTGGCCTTTAGCTCGCCCCGTTGCGTGCCTTCCCTCTGAGCCCTTAAGTACATTTATCAGGCAGATATCTCCGACGCCTGCTGGTGAACTCTGCGGGTCCTTATTGTTATGTAATCGCAGCACGCCCTACTGTGACACATGTCAAAGTGGTAGAAAATTAAGATCTGATTCACTCTCCCTAACCCCTCCCCCACCTCTGCGCATCCCTCCATCCCACTTTCTGCCAAAGATCAATCTATTATTCCATCCGTCTTTCCACAGTGGGCACTTGCCACACGAAAGGAGAGAGCGATGGATCCCGAGATAAAGCGGCAATTTGACAGCGTAATTCTGATTTCCTGAAATTGAAAGATGACTTGAGGGTAAGGAACTGAACCTCTGTGTCAAAGTGTCACTCGCACTAAGTTAATTTGTGCCTAAATGACAGATTTTTTGCACACGCATTCCACCTGTCAGGATGAAAAATAGCCTCTATTTTGTGTAGACAAATAGTAACCTCGGAGCTTTAGTCTCTCTTGCTGCACTAATATGATGCTCAATAAGAGTGGCATGAAAGTTGTGTTCCTCGTCTAAGTGAAAAGCAACATTCCTTATCCTCAAGTACGCTTAAGTTTCATGGTTGGCTGTCGTCTCTTAATAATATTTGGCAAGCACTGATCCAGCTGTTTCTAACAAGACACTGAGTCTTTGTGATAAATGACTATTATTGTCAATGGTGTGTATTTACAGACCTTACTAACTGCAAAAAGCTGCTCTGATAAATGATGATAAGGCAGGACGATAAAAATGTTGTTCTCTGTCTTCAGATGGCTATTCTGAAAATTAACTCGCTTGGAAATCATGTATCTGTAGCTCTTTGGATATGCTGATGCAGTTTTTCCTCCCACAAAACCAACCAACCTAGTAACATGGTGAAGTAAAGGCCAAAAACGTTAAAACAATACTACAAAAAACCCCAAATGTTATTCAGGCCACATTTTCTTAGCTGCTTTCCAGTTTGCTATGTTTTTGCCCATTCATTTTTTCATAACTTAACCTTTATTTAACCAGGTAATTAACCCATTGAGATCAAGATCTCTTTCACAAGGGTGACCTTGGCCAAGAGGGCAGCAGCACACGTCATGTTCTGGCCAAAATGTTCCATTTAATTATTTAAACTAGCGACAGTGCCCATTAATGAGCCTAAACATGAAAATATGCCAGATTGTAGCCATATGCTAATTTCCATCTGTAGCCCCTTGGCAGGTTGGTGGTACACACAAATTTACATATTGCCACAATGTAAAGCAAAAACCAAACAACAACATAAACTGTACATAAGTTGACGGAGACACATTTATACAAGCATAACAATTGGCTGTAAGATGTTAAAAAAAACCAGGATAAAGTGACCTTAGGAGTTAAAGTGCTTTAAGTGCTGGACTATTGCACACGATTATGCTGTACCGATGTAAATTGCACATTTGCCCTGGAGCCTGTTACTTTAAAGTGCTGGTTTGATTGCACATTCCCTTTTCCCAAATGCAGGTCTTTGGAGGCTGTGCTAAGACACACTGGCTGCTTTAGCTTAGCATGCTAACATGTAATAACAATGCAAACATGAGAATGTAACCTCTGCGAGCAGATGTACTACTTGCTATTGCACCATTTATGCCAATGAATGTCACCACACTTGGGTAACTGGTTGTTTTGGCCCTCATGAAACTTGGTTAAGGTTGTGCAAATCCTTCAGGTGGTTGCATCTCGGGATAAGCATAAAACTCTGACCTGGTAGAGTTGCTTTTTTGAAGTAACGATTTCACCAAAGTCAGGGTTATTTATTTTGTTGGAAACATACATGTTTGTGGTCAATTTCATTGCAATACGTCTTTAGGTTGATATATTTCAAAGTGGACCAAATTGGACAAACTCACTGACATGGAGACAATTTTCTAGCATGTATCAAAGCAGTCAGCTGGCATTAGCTAATTGCAAATTCTTTAGCTGTAAATCAAGAAAGGACCAAGCGGCGACCCAAAGCCAATGTGCAAGTGCAGAAAACCATTCCTTGCGTGTCTACTTGGGGCTGGCTGCACAAGCCCCAGAAGTCACTTAAACACACATTCAAAATTTCAATTCAATTTTTACAGCAGAAATAAACAGCCTGGTTCAAAAAACGTAACTGGTCAGAATAGCTTATGTCAAAGCCGGGGTGAATTTTTGACAAGCGTTATTCATTGTTAGAGGCATGGCTGATCTGACTGACGGGCAGGTGCATTGTAGCTGCTTTTCAAGGGGGCTTAAGGCAGCTATAGCTCTTTGCCTGTTACTACTTAGTTTACCTGGAAGTTAGTTTGAGACAGCATTTCCAATATGGTGACCGCCATTGATTGCCTTCAAAACTCCTTTTCGCAAAACCAATGGGTGACGTCAATGTTGTGTACAGCCTATGGAAATGACTTACATACTGGAAAGTCATCCTTTCACTTATAACAGTTATTTTCAGCCAATAGTTATTGACTATATAGAATTTGATATCATTGGATCTGAAGCAAGTTGTTTTTTCAAGTATTGATTTATTCATTGTAAAATAGATTTGAAGGGTTACATAAAAAAAAATCAAACACAAGGAAAATACTGTTCAAGGTTCCTCCATGGTGTCACCCTTGTCCTTTGACAAAAGTGTGTCTGTCTTGAGCTTGTGGCCCACCAGCACTTACACTGTCGAGGGAAATTAAAGCTCACCAAACAGATTAGATGTCAAGGCGCTGAAAATGCAATTTTTCATCTCAACCCACCACTAATCTCAAAGGGGGGAAAGAAGGGATTCTTAAAGACGGGATAAAACATACGAAACAAGCTGGAGCGGAGGAGGGAATGTGTGTCAGCAGAGTATTAGGTGGGCTATGAAACAAAAACCACAGTTGTTTTCCCCCAGCGAGAGCATGGCTGTCACGGTTCCTGTAAGAGGACAGGGGAGTGCTTGTATCTTATAGCTTGGATGTGACATACGGTATAGGTTCTGTGTGTGAGGGAGACGAGGTTTAGCAGGAGGAAGGGATAACACACACTGCCCGGCCAGATCTTTGGGGAGGCCAAGGAAATATGGTTCTCCACAGATAAGCCTCACTGTCACTTGGCGTTGACTACTATTAGTCCTGGCGTCCTGGTTGGGCTCTACGGCAAGCTCCCAGTGTCACCAGGCTGCGATCTGGGGAAGGCACTGGTCTGGCCTGGGAGAAAGGATGCATATTGATTTTCGTGCTTTATATATGGAGCCCTAATAGAAACAATTCCCTAGGCTCCCTCTGCTGAGCAAATACTTGGAGCACTGAGGCATGTAAAACCAGGACATCAGATAAATAGTGACATGAAATAAGATGTGGTTTGTGATATGTAGCCCAGTAAAGCAAACCACAAACATCTTTAAGGCTAATATGTAATTGATTTATTTATTTGAAAGACTTATTTGAGGTCTTTTGCCTTTACTAAGATAGGGAAATGGATAGAGTAGGAAATCGGGGAGAGAGAGAGTCAGGAATGCGGTAAAGGAGCCACAGGTGGGACTTGAACATGGGGCCGCAAGACCATCAGCGCCCCAATTTATCTATTGTTTTATTTTTTAGATTTATTGGGTATTTTTGGGTAGAGTTTAAAATCAGGTAGAGAGAGAGAGAGTTGGGAATGACATGCGGGAAAGGAGCCACAGGTCGGATTTGAACCCGGGCCGTCCGCTTCAGGGACTACAGCCTCTGTACATGAGGCATGCACCCTAACCATTGGCAACTGGCGCCCCCAAAATGTATTTCTTTTTAAGCATTTAGTGATGTGTTTTGTTGAGAAGCTCTATCTATAAAAACAATTGAGCAATGACAATTGAAAAAGATTGTAATTTTCGATACTTGGCCAAATAGCAAATAATAGACAACAAACCAGTCCCTCCAGGAAGTTGCAACGTTGCGATTTCCACCAATGCAATTTTTTTTGCAACCTTGCACTTTCGGCCAATTTGGCAAACTGCCTTATTTCTCGCAGAGCTATCATCATGTATGTCACTCGACTCATTTCTTTGATATTTAGAAAATTGATCCCCTGAGGGTGGTATAGCCATGAAAGCGTTGTATAAACATTTGCGTGCAAAATTAGAAGTTAAATGGAAATGTAATGCCGTTTCTTTTCATTTTTCCACACCTTATTTACTGAACTTTATTAAACTGAAAATCAAAGCAATGTCAGAAGACAAACACCTCACACTTTGGGCGAGGCGTTTGTCGTCATTGCTCACAATTGTTTGTTGCAGAGATAAAAAAGCCTCATAGCATCGCAACTTGCAACTTTTCTAGAAAGCTGCTGCTGCAAAAAAGGGGAATTTTAGGCACGAGCAATCGCAGACAAAGCCTGCAAAATCCTGGATGGACTGACAAGCATGTACCCTAAATGTATGAAGCCATTGTTTGTGTGATGTTTTGCTTTTTTAGCACTTAGTGATGTGTTTCGTTGAAAGGCTCCATTTATAATTCAGCTTGACCTTGACTCTGACTGCATTTTTCTGCTCCACTCTGTGGCCGTATTCCATTATTTTTTATGATAAATTCATGCACGCACACATTTTGACTTGATTCATTTTATGTATTCCGGGAGGGAATAAAGTGCAAGTTGACCTTGGTGTCAGATATGCTCGGTTGGATCATCCTACCATACAAACGGCTGCGGCAATGAGGGGGACCAAACAAGTGTAACACCTGTTTTGGAGGGAGAACAAATATCCCAAGCACTTTCGTGAACTCCTTCATTGCCGCGGCCACTGAAGCACAGGCCAGTGAGCACATTAATCAGTCCGCAGACTACATCCATCTGTCGCATGGGCACAGCTCGCTACATACCGGACCCGCGAGCTGTTGGCACTGCCTCCGCCTGTGTTGTCTCCCATTACTTCTGCCCGTTTTGACCGCCATACCTATCAGGCAGGCTGTTGAGGGAGAGCGACAAACTTGGAGGGATGTTGGGTCTCTGTCAAGGGAGAACCGTTTAGCTCTTAGCGCTGGTGATAAAACAGGGTACTGATGCATACACATTGCTGTTAGGCCTCATATGTACATATTTATTTGACTGGCTTGCATTTCTTCTTGTTTATATAACCGCACAGGAGTGGCACTTTATAAATACACATGCCATCACAACAAATACTTCATGTTAGCGATGAGAAAGACAAAACAAGGGACGAACAGACTCTCCGAGGCCCTTTATATTTTCTATTTAGTCTGTTTTGCACATGAAATAACGCAATCGTGCAGAGAGCTTTAAATGCAAAATTATTCATGATGTTGATGCAAAAGAAATAACACTCCCCACAGACATTGCAGCTACAGATTTGACAAGCACAGCCAGGGAGAAACCAGTCTCATAGCTACTGAATACATAAATATGGACTCCGCCCGTAACCCCAAAGTGTGAAACGTTGCAAAATCGTGTGAAATTGATTCCGTCTGTGGCACTTCCTCCCCTCTGCCGTCGACACATTTTTTGTTTGCAACTGGGCATCTAGTGCAAAGTGTGTACTTTTTTTTTTCACACCTATTGGCTTGTTAATACATATTGAACAAACGCACATTATGGAATAGGACAGAACAGTGAGAGGACGTCTGGCCCGTAGCAACATACGAAACAACTCAAAGGTCATAGAGAAAACGGTGCTCTCCTACAGTAGCTGCAGAGATGCAAAGCAGGAATAACATTTGGTAAGTAGATGTAACAGATGGACGAGTTGATTGTGTGAAACTATTCAAGAGTAAGAAAGTTTTGTGGAGTATCTGTGCATATAAGCTGCATTTTCTAAGTCGATTCTGTGCACTCAGATGGTCTTTTTCATGCTTGAGAATACATTGAAAACCCACTTATGTCTGTGTGAATAAGGACTCTGCTCAGTATGTCACACTTTGATCCCTGCTCCGTGTCCGGACTTAGTTGCCAATTATTTGGGTGCCTCGGGTCCTGCTTATCTGTGAGCACCCATGGTAAAATCCTTCTATGGGGTGACCATATCAGAAGAATGTTAACATTGTCCAATAAAGATAAAAGGCAGAAAGAGACAGGGTGTCAAAGTCTGTTTCTGAACTTTCTTGCTGCTATCATAGTTCAGTTTAAGTTTCCACCAATCAGTGGCTTCGTGCCGGGGTAAAAAGGGTCTTTTTAAACGAGTTTGTACAGGTCAGGAACTGAAAGTAGCTCTGGACACACAATCTTAAGGATTCTTCAGAAAACCTAAAGCGGCTCAGAGGAGAAAGGATCGAGGACAGAGGAGGGAGATCTGAGGAACTATAAGCGAGCATACTTATTTATTTTTGACAGGACCGGTGGACATGCATGAATGTAGAGATGTCAGAGTGGGGCGACTACACACTGCATACCAGATTTGTTGGGAGTTCAGGTGTCTTGCTCAAGGGCACTTCGACAGTACTCGGGAAGTGACCTGGCACCTCCTCAGCAATCAGACCAACTTTCATACATTGGTCCGCACATGGGACTTGAAGCGTTCCAGTTCCCGACTCAAGTACCACAGACTGAGCTACTGCCGCCCCCACACAAAAGCATTATTCTGAACTGTGAAAACAGTGTTTTATTCTGAAAATAAGCCGGTTGTTTGAATGTTGTTTCCGAATCAGACTTCCTGTCCCGCTCCGTCTGCTATGTGGTAAATTGATGGGCCGTGCTACGGCATCCGGCAAAAAAAGAAGCCTTGCGTATCTGCTGGAAGAGGGCTCCAGACTGACGGACCTTTGACTCAGCTGAGACGCAGCGCAGCCAGCAGAAGCACACACATTGACTAAAGTAAAAGCTCGGCAGCCTTGACGGAGTGGAGATGGACCAAACAAACATCTGGTGGAGCTTAGCAGTCACATGTGCCACTCACGCACCTTAAAATGAAAGCCCAGCATTCATGAAAAGGATGACACTGAACCTTACCATGAACCTTAGTTTCAGAAAATCAAAGCCGGAAAGAAAAAAGCTAATATGGTAATTTTCCCCAAAAGTTCTAAATGCACTACAGTACAAAAAGCAAAAGGTACAAACACGCACACACAGTGCAGCCTCCAGCAGACTTTCTCCACCAAGAGGGATAAAGCATACAAACAGTGTGGTGCTTTATCATCATTATTAAAAATGCAAAACAGTGGAAGCGGCAGCAGTTAAATCACTGCTATGCAATGAAACAAACAGGGAACTTAGAAAGACTAGCTTTGCTACATTAACACCCTGGAAAAATAATACTACATATAACAAAAACTTTGCATATTTGTCTGATTTGAATGTCATCCAGGGTTTGATTAACCAGCTTGTTTTAAGAGTAATTCCGAATTGCTTCTATTGTTCTACAATCACCATGGCATTTTATCCACACAAATTAATTCTTCATTACTTTGTTTTTTCCCTCCTCCAGGGCAGCCGGCACACACTTCCATTAAGCTGAAATCCTGCAGCATATAAATAATTCGGCTTTCTATTTGCACCTTGCAGCACACAGCATTTTAAGGCTATATTGAATCTGTTCTGCTCTGTTATTGAAAGGCTACACCTCTCAGGGCATGTGCTGACCATTTGCCTTCTTGAAGTTGTTTACATTTTATAAACCTAGCACCGCTGAAGATGAGTTTACGCAATTCCCTACCTGCATGCATTTACCTTGAAGTGTTGAAATATCTTTACAATATGTCAGAAGCCTGCATCTAAACATTTAAAACTACTAACCTCTTAACCCTTACGATTCACAGGTATAGCCAAAGCATATTAGTGTACATTGCCGTCAAGCTGCATGATCTATACATGTGGAAGAAAATTAGCATAAAAACCCACGCATACCTTAGGAAGTGCAGGCTGGAAAACAGTGAGCGATGCACCTGAGAAGTGAGGCGTTAAGGGCTCGAGACGTATGTGTGTGCGTTCCTGTTTCTGAACTAAGATTGTGAGAAAAGAAAAAGCTACAATTGAGCCGCTATTGTGAATACACATTCTAAAGAAGATTACATTTTAAATATGTGTTAGACTTGCTTTTTTTGTTCATGGTTATGTACAAATGAGGTTTTATCCAAGGCACAGTAGAGCAAGGAGAAGCCTTTAAGGAATAATTCCCTTTTGGATATATTTGAGCAAACAAGTT
The DNA here is from genome assembly GCA_020745685.1 of Tautogolabrus adspersus. Taxonomy (NCBI): domain Eukaryota; kingdom Metazoa; phylum Chordata; class Actinopteri; order Labriformes; family Labridae; genus Tautogolabrus; species Tautogolabrus adspersus. The sequence goes on along the minus strand of CM036556.1, from coordinate 8,024,353 downwards.
TTTAAGCTCCAAGCCTCTGTGTGATGTTTTCTATGGCAGTGGTTGACTGACAATCAACAATTAGCATTGTGAAAATACGCGCCCTTGTATAGCCAGTCATAGTCCTGTATAGCATTGTGTTGTTGAAACAATACAATTATTTACATTTTTCAACCATCTTAAATCTGTTCAACATGAAACGCTAAGTTGGCTGAAGCTAGCAGTCCAGCTTTAGCCAGTTAGCCTAGACTTAAAAAGCTAGTTAGCCTGGCAACCAAACAATTTTGCTAGCTCGTTTTTAAGTATGCTTTAGCAAATTATGGGTGGTAATCCTCCTGTAGAGAAAGATGAACATCCAACCTCATTCAAGTTTAGCCAACATTGAAGTTCGTAAACATTCAAGATGGCTGCCACGGATGTAAAATGTTATGAACCCACCGATGCGACAGTGTTAAAAGAACTGGACGGTAGATAATGTTATGTACAACTGGTAAGTTTTGGCTACTTAATCCTGTCTTGCCAAACATCTATGGTACATGTTGAACTAGAAGCCATGAAGAATTGATGCTACAACTAGCCACATAGCCTATTAGCTTACTGCTACATCAATCATTATGTTGCTTTGATTTTTGAAGATGTCAGTTTGGTCTGCTCCTGTCAATAAGGCCCAACCACACTTAATTCCATTCATCAATTGGTAGAGAAATGCACGGCCAGCAGCTAGTCACCCTAGCTAGAACATGTTGAACTTGACTGCATTTTTTTGTGGTCTTTAGTGGGCAACATATAAACACATAGGACAACTTGATGGTTTAAGGCAGGGAGAGGGAGGTAGCTGCGTCACATAAAAAGGCTCCATCGTTTTTGGCTTTCCATTCATTGCTTATGGTGGTTGAACTGTTTTTGCATTAAATGTCGACACTGCAACCCAACAGCATGCACAGAAACACAACGTTGAGTTTACTTCCTGGTATCTTAATTTACTTAACTGTACATCACGATCAACACCATCAGCTTTAAAATGGGATTGTCTGCTCTTTGACAAACAACAAAGCCATTATATGACCTTCATTTGAGGTTAAAACATTTTGAAAAATAGTCCATAGTCTAGTCTAGCCTCCCAACTGGTTAGCTGCCTGTGTGTACATTGGGATTTAGTTGACATCACAAACCATTGTTGTGCCTTCCCTTACACACTTAATACCTACAAAAACATAACCAACACAGTTAGTTTGAAAAATTCTTGCCACCTGAAACTGTATGTAGGACATGCTAAGACAAAGAAAAATACATCCATCTTCCATTTCTTCTATCTGGTGACCGGAAGTTTAACAAAGTTTGTACACAAGTCAAAACAGGCTGTGAAGATTGGTAACGTATATCTAAGCCAGTTCATGTTGGTTCCTTTAAATAGCTCTGGGGCAGGAATTGGAGGTATTGGTGTGTTTGCATTTATGCTGGGTCAGCCCTTCGAAAAACACAAAAAAACTTGACCTTGATTCCCTGCACACTTGGAATTTCTAAGACCCTGAATGTGGACACCACAATCAATAAACATCCAATTACTTGATACTAAAGTATGTAAAACTCATGCAAAGGTGCCCGTGAGGAAGGGAAAGATCGGACGGCTGCTTAAGGTTGTTTTTCCTTCCAAGACCCTGAATGTCAAACCGGTTTTTTTTTTTCACTGTTTTTTTTTTTGGTGTTGTTTAATTAGGAAATGCTTATCATAGGCGCATGGCACGCTACTGAGGGGTGACAACACCCCAGTGTTGTAAAATTAATTATATCACTAATGTGAACCCTGTGCATGTGAAATAGCTGAACTCTCCCCAAATAGCTCATTAATCTTCAGACAGCCACTCCTGGGCTAGGTGAAGTGGTCTTGAATTTCAATACCCACCCTTGCTGGTGTAACCTTTCCCTCTCTTCTTCAGCAGCCAAGGGGGGGGGAACGGGAGCATTGGAGAGAGAATAATATTGTCTGCAGCCATATCAGTAGCACTTCTCTTCTCTTCTGAGTCATATAATTATACACACCTACACGGTTTGCCTAAAAACACACGCACACACACATAGAAGAGCTTGGGAGTTTAAAGTGGAGCATACCCGAGAAGTGCGGATGTATCCTGTGATTATTAAAGAAGACCCTCTGCTGCTCTAGCATAAACAAATCCCTCCATATCCGATTGTCCGGGTAATAAAAGTTCCTCCTGTGAAAAACACCAAACTAGACCCCAAAAGTTATTTATTGCCTGTTGCCTGGAAGTTGAAGTGAAGACATAAGCAGTCTCAACTATGATGTACTACTGTCAGCAGCTGCCTTGAATAGCTTGTTCACAAGAAACAACACATGGCACAAGCCAGGAAAAGTAACTCGTTTTCAGAGCTAAGCAAGATCACCTCTGAACCTGAAGTGCTGTCATAATCTTAAAATGGAAAATCTCTCGACGTGTTCCTCATTAAGTCGCTCTGTCTACTATATTGCATTTGTTCTTTCGCCCAGGTGTGTTGTGTGTTGCGGGTTAAATGTCAAGACGCATTTCTCGAACAAGACGTTTGAGGACATTTAAAGTAGAGAAACAACTTAATGTGAAAAAATAGCTTTGCGTCAAAGTCAGGGTAAGTTCTTTGAAAAGGTTAAAAGTGAAGTAAGTGTGCCGTTTTCTCTTGTAACACACAGTGGGACTGATTTACTGAAGGTTTGCATGTGTATAAAACATGTATAAACTTGATATCACCCGCAAACTGATCCAGTAATGGCAGGTGGCGTCTTTCAAGTGTGCAAGACAACACACATTGTTCATTGAATATGCAATATGGGGCGTTTCTACCCTAGTGTGCAATCTACTGGGAGGAGAAAATTCAAATAAGTAAACTTAGTATATGCATCGTTTCCAAGCCTGAAAACAAAACAAAATGGGGTTATTGTGACTGTGTCTTTATTTAATACCTTTTGAAAGGAAGGTGCTAATCCAGGTGCCCAGTGTAACGCACAGATGGCTGCTGTTATTGTAGCGAGGAGGAGACACAGGCACACTTAAGGAAGTGTTTTTTATTATTCCCATTCAATGATCTTTAACAAATATTTTGTTCATTCATTGTGGCCTATTTGAAGACAAAGGAAACTTAAAGGAAGAATGTGTGACACACCAAGCAGACGGCAAAGAACTAGTCACGTCACTCACGTCTTGGCCAAAAAGTTGCACTAGAACACACCGCAAAGACGGCCAACCACCACGTACGTTCTGCTAATGCGTGAGAGGAAATAACTGTCCATGCCAGCAGGCATCGGTAGTTTTTGTTATGATACGATGAAGACCATTTTTACACCGCTGTCGAGCACCACTCGTATAGGTAGCCTACTAATCGGGAATAATGTCTGACAAAAAGTTGGCACAGGCGTTGTCAGCCCTTGGTCTTTTAGTGGAAAAAAGAAGAGGCGCAGGCGACAAATAAGGAGAAACCGCACTAAAAGGGTGAAAGCATGGATACTAAAGCGGCATGCTCAAGGGGCTTTCCCAAACCTGTGTCGAGAGCTGGAGATAAATGAAACCCCCGAACAGCCAATCAAAGAGATTCCTCTCGCCAATTGAACATGTCGAATTGGCCAAAAAAAGTCCAATGGGTAGCGACGGAGCCGCTACGACCACTCACCAATGGTCAAACTAGGACCGATGGCCCGATGATCTCCTTGGTGTGTCAGGGCCTTTACAAATGAATAAAGCAGAAATCCAGTATATAGTCTGTAAATATATCTCTGAGTCATGACTGTCTGCAAGGGATTTTTAGATCATGGTCATTCCTGGTAAATTTACATGCAATGTTCTTCGAGCTAACTAAAGAGCGCGACCATTAGCCTGTTAACACACCAATGTAGCTTGAGACAAGGGCAAGTTTGTCCGCCACTTATGCTTAGCGCTCCTCCAGTGCACCCCTCTCCTCCCTCTACAGTCCCCAGCTGCTCCGCTGCAGGACTTCTTGGATTGGGAGACCTCACCACTGCTTGTACCCCATCTCAACTCCCTCTTGCCAGGACATTTATGGTCATTGTCAGATCAGACACAGCGCTGACCAGCTGTCTGGTGTGTTCGACAATGGCCCGAGTGTCACGCCTGAGTGCCTGTGCCACAGAGTACACAGCTCGCACCTCCTGTGTGACGTACAACAATCCATCTTCAAGAGATGGAGGGAAGAAAAAAAGGACCCTGTTTTATCACACGAGGTTTAATGGTAAGCGAAATTTTCTTTTGTTCCTCAGCTTATGTCTTACCACCTTCTAATAATTTAACAGGTTGTTCCTTTTGTTTTACCTACGGCATTGACATCTCACCTACACTCTCCCATATCACGTTTCTTGTTGTTATATTCAGACTTCTTTGCTGTAACTCTCTTCCACTAATACCTCTAATTACATGGGACTGAGCTTCATTTTGTGCTTGCATTCATTCGGCTTTCCGTCCAAAGTCTTTATACTTAATGTGTTAAACTTGCAACACCAGATTTAAATACCACCGCCTCCACAATCTTTGCACCTGTAATCATTTACATTTCTTTGTTGATCACTCGCAAAGCACACACCAACCAATCGTGCAGTTTGTTGGAATGAACACACAATTTAGTACTCTTAACTTTGGATCGTATCAGGCTTAATGAGTGCAGAAAGTGCATAATAATAATATAAGTTGAATGTACTGTTTAGTCATACTTATAATGTATGCGTGCTCAAAACTATTTCTCAAACTGACACGACAGTTTTGACCCAATGTTCATTAAAGAGCTACATCAGTGGTTCCCAACCTTTTCCATCTCAGGGCCCACTTTTAAGTCTCAAAAATGTTCGCGGCCCACCTCCGACCCCATATATACGGAGGCCGTATAATGCGTTCTCAGAGCACTTTTTTTGTATTGAAGATTAACCATTAATGGACTGAACTGAATGCAGGAGAAACATGTTGGAAGCTCCACAGTCGCTAACACAGCATCTGGAACATGTTGCAACACCTTCAGTGTTACAGTTTTCAAGGAGCTGTCCACTATACTTGAAGGAAAAAACAAAATAATGAAAATAATATATTTGAACATTTATAATATCCTTTTAGACGTAACTGAGTGTTAACATTTAAAACATTATTCTGTATATTTTTATTTTTATATAATTACATCCCCCCCCCCAAAAAAAAAATCATACTATTTTGGAAATACCTTCACGGCCCACCAGGGGGCCACGGCCCATAGGTTGGGAATCACTGCGCTAAATGGTAAATGGACCTGAGCTTGTGTAGCGCTTTTCTAGTCTTCTGACTACTCAAAGCGCTTTTACTCTGCAGATCACACCTACACATTCACACACTGATGGCAGTGTTCGCTATATAAGACCATCAGAAGTAATTAATCCCATTCATACACATTCATACGCTGCCGACAAAGTAGCGGGAGCAATTCGGGGTTAAGTGTCTTGCCATCGGACATGTTGCTGCAGCAGCTGGGGAACGAACCCCCTCTCCGGTTGAGAGACGATGACTCTACCAACTGAGCCACAGCCGCCCAAGCGGTTAAGAAGTTATCGGACACTGATGAATATCATTAGTGTCCGATAACGAGTATTCAGTGTAGAAGTAGAACTTTCATGTAGTTAGAGAGGCTGTTGGAAAGCTCCAGGAATACTACTTCCTGCTTTTCATTTATGTAACTTTATACTACATTTCATTTGAAATCTTTCTTTTTTCAAATTTTGTAGCTGCAGTGTATAAAAAAAAAAGACAAGGGTTATTTTTATCAGACGATTGAGAGGTCAACCCATAAAATGGGTCGCTAATGCGACTTAAAGGCTAATTGCAACCTGACATTAAAGAGAAGAAGAAAAAAGAACATTTTGAGTTTTACCGCCCAGGCCTATATGTATACATTGCAAGCATTCTCACATCCTCTGTCCATGGTGCTGATCCTGGTCACCACTGTTTAAGCCATCCAGCTGCTGTCCTTGGTGCTGATTCTGCTTCTTTTCTTGGCCAGTGCTTATGTTTCCAATCTCTGGCACTGTGCCCAGCTCATATCAGAACCCAACCCACCTATTATTACTACTACGACTATCATTAATATTACTGTAATTATCTGCTAGCTCCCTAAAACAGCTCTGCGCATACTTCGCTTCAGTTTTTGGATGACTGAATCTTGGAACATGTTCTGTAAAAAGATGACAGCAATTGTGTTCTCTGGTTGCTTAGCATCTGCAGTGTTGTAATTTCCCAAGCCCTATTAAGTGTTAAGTATATATGTTTTCTCTGGGTTGTTATTTTCCCCGCTGTTTGTCTGACAGGGAGTCTGGTCTAGTCTGGTCTGTTGGCAGTAATGTTTATTCTTTCGCTGCTCTCCTGCCGTTGTGGTTATTAAAACAGAGAACCACCAATATTCAAACGTGTTTACTCGCAATTGGGTTTTGCTCAGCTGGTTTTTATGGTGAACTTGAAGGTTTTTATTTCGCATTTATAGAGCTAAAGAAAAACTGCAGGGAGAACAGGAAATATGCCAGTCATCGGAGCCAAGACACGGGAGTTTATAGGCTTTGAAAAGGTCTGGAGAAGGTCAAGAAATAGAAATATTAGGCAGTACACAAAACGGCTCTCTGAAACACAGGTAGTCTGGGAAGGCCAGCTGAACAATCTGATTAAATAAGAGGTTGAACCACTGATCATCCATGTTTCATGATCTTGAATCTCACAGGGGGCCAAAAGAAGTAAACAGATGACAAAAAAAAACGACCTTATTAACCGTTTTTCAATCAACCAAAGAACACTGCTTGTTCAATCAAAACATTTTTTGATTGAAAAACAACTTGGATACTATTCTAACACCTGCACCCAATTCATAGCAGTGAATTTCAGTGACGTCACCAGCGCGGAGGGCAAAAAAACGCTCAGGAAAGTATCGGCCGTTGTTGAAAACACTGTAGAACTGCAGCACGGGCTTTTAATTTAACATCTCCTAAAAACAACACGTTATCATCACCTGACAACCAAAGTCAAACTAAGATATTAAGATAAACTTTGAGTTTGGCGCACTTGGGATACTTTAACAGCACACGGGACACTATTTATATCGCTAGAAGAGGCAAAGTCCGTGCCGGGGTTACGGTTAAAAGAGTTACGATGTTAACTGATGACTGTCAGCCGAGTGAGTCTGGTTGTCGGACGTTACGTGTCCTAATGAAAGCCTCAGTGTTTAGCTTTCATTAAAACATATCTCATAAGTAATTATGACATTATGATAATACAAAAACCAAACTAAGAGGCATTTATCAGGACACTTTCAGTCGCGTATGTCTGAAAGTAATCAGTTAACACGGTCACTCTTTTAACCGTAACACCAGAACGTCACTTCAGTGATACTGCTGAGGAGAATCCCTCTCCTTACACCGCTGTAGGATGAAAGTCTACAAACATACATGCAGCTTTATGTATTTTTGATCGGTCTGGGTCGATGATGCTGCTGTTTGAGAAGTGAAGGGCAACACATTCCTCATCAATCAAGCATTGGTGAGTGCTAATTAGCTAACATTAGCTAGTTAGCGTTAGCTAGCGATAGTATCAGCTGTCAATGTTAGTGTTCTGGGGCAGTAATTTGAGGTAACGGTAGGAATATTTAAGTTTAATCAACACTATATTTAATGTCAGTTTTTTTGGAGAAGTCTGATGTTTCCCCTCACAGGGGCCGCAAAGGGTCTAACTGCATTAATCCACAAACGTCCTCCTTTCGGTTTTCTTTCTCGGATTAAACTCTGTAGAAGCAAATCTCGGGCTCGTCGGTAAATGTATCACATTAAACAACAACTTTCTTTCATTTGGAAAATTGAAAATAAAACTGATAAAAACACATAGGGGGCAGCTGAGACCAGTAACTTCTCAGTAGCGTACAGAGGTAGAGAGCCGTTCTTGCCCTCCAGGTGGGCGGTTCCATAACAGTGTGACGTCACGTGAAAGCTATTAATTAAGAGCCAATAGAAACTCTATTTGAATTGCACCTTTAAAAGCAAGACTGTGTGAAAGGCTTTATAGCAAAAGCAAGACACTCAGAAAGCCAATGCTACGCCCCACCATAAGGCAGCCCTATGTGGCTAACAACAACCCACAAATTGACCCAATAAAACACATCATTCACCTTACCAAAGTCAAAACAAAGGGATTTATATAAGACTCAAAAAGTCAACTCAAACTATTTCTACAAGACAACACATATTCCCTGGCTGTGAGGCACAGCAGTTCCAACTCCAAAAGCATCCTTCCAAAGGCAGCACCGGGCTTTAAAGCGCTGAGGCCAGGTGCACCTCATTAGGTCATCAGTAGCTTCACCTGGGCAGAGCTGAAGACAACAGAAGGGGAGAAGGGACAAACAGCACAGGGAAACAAACAGCCGCAACAGTAATGACCAAAATCCAAATGACAAGGCCTGAACGTGGCAACTCGTCAGCTAGAACACTTCCAATACCAAAATCCAGTCCTGCACCTACAGTCTGCACTTTCATGTAGAATCTGTAAATGGAGATTACGTTACAGTCAATATTAAGTAAGTAGTGAGTAGTGAGAGGAGATTGAAGGGTGAATAAGGATGTAGTTGGTAGAGAAACCAACTGAAGCGTAAAGCCTAGAGATGCACCGATTGGGGAAAATCAGGGCTGATGCCGATGTCTTAAACAACAATTTAGCTGATTGCCGATTTCGATGTTTACTTCATGACATCTTTTTTGGCGTAAGCCTCCAAAAATGCCACTATTTTTCTATCCAACAAGTGAATTCATCTGCACAACATAAAACCTCTTCTCTGAATCAGTAGTAAGGTGTACTAGATGCCACCATTAAATTGATTTGGCACAACAAATAAACATCGGCTACTAACATTGGTTCATTCCACATTATTTGCCGATGTCTGTCAACAGGGCAAATATGGGCTGATACCGATGTTGGACTGATGCATCTCTGCACCCCTAGAAAAACCTTTGATAAATAAAAACGCAGCAAAACTAAAATACATTTAGCTAAAGCAGTAAATGGAATCATTATAGAGATATTAGGGTAGGAAAACTCAAAGTAGGAATGTAGAAAGATCAAAGATCAAAACAAATCACATAGAAGCAAGTAAATTGTTAAAAAGAAAGGTGAGGCACCATGTCTTTAATGTTGTCGTGGCAGTCCTTGTACCATAACCTCCCACTAAAAGTGTTGTGATGTAAGCCCCTCAGTTAACTAACAGCCCCCTTAGCCTGATTTCCATCTCCTCTGCACTCACAACACAATTTTGTTTTTAAGTATTAATCATCTCATCTTGTTTACCCATTAGCAGTTCCATTCCAAAAGCCTCTTATCACTGTTTTCATCCATTAAACTACATGGCATGCATGTCAGCGAGCTTACCCCTCCGTCATTCTAATTATGGGATATATTTGCTTACTCTCAAGCAGAACATGACCCAGTCTGTGACTGGATTTGTATGTGTTAAGATGATCTTGTTCTGGGAGTGTAACCCTCCTGATTCCTGCTGTATTGTTCATGTCAGTCTGAAAGGTTTTTTTATATTACCTTCACGTACAGTGAGCCTCCTTATCAGCAGTCGAGGGAAAGCAAGATGGTGAATCAGAGGAAAAGTGTGTTTTCCTTCATTACCACCTATTAGGGTTGTGTCTTTTCCAGGCAAATTGGACCGGAGCGATCTGAGGAATGTTGAGGAAAAAAAAGTTCTCTAATTGGTTCTAAGGGTCTACTGTACACGGTGGCTCCGCCGGATGAACTGTGTTTCCTCACTCCAATTAAACATGCTCAGAAGGTCAATCAACGGCTAGTTTTTGAAGTCAACACAGTTATGGAAATAAAGTGTGACATCATCTTAATGTCTGGGTAACTGATTCAGCTTGTTATATCCCATGTCTGTGTCAGTTGGAGTGTGTATGCCTACTTGATATGGAGTTGTTGGAAGGAATAGGGTCACGTCATTTTAATGTAAAAAAAAAAATACTTGATGTAAAATGTTCTATTGTCTTGACTTCCAAATTTCTCAAAACCTAAACATCAGCACATTATCCTTAATGAATGTCCTTTATATGCAAGCTAAGCTACATGAAAATAGATACACTTTTTTGTGCTATGCTAATGGTCTGTGAGACTTTACTCAGACTTTGAGCTAAATGCTAACGTCACTCAAAACTGGAGATGCTTTGATACCTGTTTTTTCTTCCTCTTACCAATAACCATACCAAGATGTCAGTGTTAATCGATATAGAGAACCCAAAAACCAATGGTGTATAATTGCTACCTCTAAACTCTATACTACAACCATATTTTTGTCAAATTGTAGTTAACCTGGAACTCTTTTTTAGTGCCTTTAGACAGGAGTTTCTCGTGTAGATGAATGATAAAGTTATTGTGTAGGTAGGCTACTGTTTTAGAAAATTAGACAAGTTTATTGTTGGGGGGCTAATAGATTGTGGTTTCTGAATATTAAAAAATAACCATGAACTCTTATACAGCAGACTTCAGTGTAGAGATAGGACAAAATATCGACACATCAATATATTGTTACCCTATTGTTAACCTTACGTACGTAACTTTGCATTCAACCTTACGTACGTAACTTTGCGCTCAACCTTACGTACGTAACTTTGCATTCAACCTTACGTACGTAACTTTGCAGTAAGTAATTTCACAACCTAACTTTACGTACGTAACTTTGCAGTAAGTAATTTCACTACCTAACTTTACGTACGTAACTTTGCAGTAAGTAATTTGACAACTTAACTTTACGTACATAACTTTGCAGTAGCAAGTACTTACTTTGACAAACAAAAATCCCATTCTTAATTAAACAGTACTTTTTTTATGCCTTACAAAGATTGACTGTTTGATTTCAAGCTAGTGCTGAAAAGACTTACTTCCACATGAACTTCACAGTGGCCATGTGTTGTTGTCACTTAGCTTTAAGATATAACTTGCCACAATGCTTACAGACTATTGTTTATAAGAACGCTAACAATTTTAGCACACTTAAATGCATTAGGAAGCACTCTCTGAAAATAGACAGTCCTACTGCATGAGATAGATTTTATTTCTTGCAGCACCATCTTTTAGATGATGTTGCAAATGATAAATGATACAAAGAAACAGCTTCCTTTGCCTGATACTGTTTTTCATCTGATTTTAGATAGCATGTTATCACTCAATATGATAAAAAATAAACACCTCAACACTCATTGCGAGATGAAGTCTCAGAGCAGGAGCCCACAGTTTCACCACTTCCTTCTTCAATTTTAACATACCGGCCCAGGTTTTTCATATCATGGGGCCTCGAAACAACTCTGCACAGAGCAACATGACAAATAAAGTACAGTTATAGCCACCTAGGCCAAATCCGTCGGCTTTATTGCTATTCACTGCTTCCTGCCTCCATCTGCTCAGCTCATCGCCCTACCCGATGTCTCCTACCTCTGCTGCACTATTTTTACCTGCTCCTTGCATACCGTCTCCCTGCATGTGACGTCAAGCGAGAGAGAGACAGGAGAGGGAGAGAGAGAGCTGACATCATTCATCTACTGTGTATGTTAGCTAGCGCTCTGCTGTCAACCTTCAAGAAAGTAATCAGAATCAGTGTTGGAAAGAGAGATGGCTTATGTTGATGGAGCTTGTGAAGAGTTAGCACCATGTTACGTGTTAATGTACTCAGTTGGGAACAGTGTGATCTATGTGGGTAAAATGATCTAACATACCCATCAATTTGTTTGTCTCTTTGTATTACAGCTACAGCAGGTTAAATGGCAGGATTGTCACATGTCTTATTACCTTTTTCCTGCCTACAGTATTTTGAACTCAGGCTCATTATGTGTGTTAGTCCATATGTTCATGTATTACAGTGGGATCTTCTGTCGGAAATCAGCGCTTGGCTGTGATATTAAAGAAATATTGTTTGGATTCCTGTGAATGTACACTTGGATAAAGTTTTGTATTGTTTTGTTGTTTTACCTAACAGGGATAGTTTGGCCACACTAGAGGCCGTTAAATTTTTTGGCAACTATTGTTGTTATCAGTCAAAAATAGTTTAAACACAACAAAATAGTGGAGTAAAGTTGGTTACATTGTTCAGAAGTTGGAGCCTGGCACCATATTCTCTTAATTCTACATCCCACTGCATCTTCTGCTGCAAAAATAGGAAACTGTCAACCATCCCCCGAAACAAACGAACCAAAAAAAGCTGCCTCAAGAAAGTACAGTTTCGTAAACACAGAAACTTTAAAATTGTCTTATAATGTAAATAAAGTTAGAAAGTATGAGCCACAATAACATCATTTAGTTAAACTTCTATAAGCAGTACTAGTACAGTTTCGCACAGAAATGGTGGACCAAGCCACTGTAACAATAACAACTACTACACAAGGTTAATAGCAGATGTAAAAACATGAAAGGACAAATATGTTACTCGAACTCCTACTGTTGAAAATGGGTACTGCAATCCAAATTCAAAACATCTCCCCCCACCGCCTGCTCCCTAGAGTCGATGTTCACGCAGGTTGCCATGTCGCGGTCAAGGAAGCTTCAGTGTTTAGCCAGCTCTGCATCAGTCTTGAAACCTTTCTACGCTCGAACTTTTCGAAAAACATCTCCAAGATAGGCCGGGCAGAATCAGTTATATCTTAACCAGTTCCCTTGCCCCCCTTCATTGCTGCAACACCTGTTGGTTTTGCCGTTTGCTTGGAAAACCTAGGGGCGTCCAAAACGGCTGTGTGCGGGTGGCTTAAAACCGCCTACCTTCTCTGGTCAGTAGATATCTTACATATTGGACCTTTGAGTAATAAAAATACAAAACCATATCAAAGATTGACAAAGGAAAATAGAAATGTCCAGTTTTCTATGTTAATGCTTAAAATGCAATATTTAGATTTACACTAGGACAAAAGGGGAGCAACTTAAAGCTATTTAATGTGGCTTGAAGTTCTTCCGTTTGGAGTTGCATAAAACCACAGGGATGCTGGTAGTTCTGTTAGTGATGCTTTAAATCGCCTATTAAAACAATAAAAAAGCCCATTTCCTTTACATTGAACTTTGTGATTGATGAATAATCTATTATCAGATGTGTACAGAGCTAGCGGGCGTCACTGTGTGAGCGTAAGTGAGTGTGCACTTGTCTTCTCGTATTCATGCCCACACCCTCGTCTTCAAAGTGTGTGGGATTTAAAGCGTCTTTGTCTTTGTGCGTGCGTGCATATGTGTGTTTTACCTCAGCAGGCACCACAGTGCTCCCCGCCTGTTTCTGCAGCATTAACGCTCAACCTTGTCCAAGGTTAATCTGTCACTCTTGCTGTATATTTGCATTCATTCTTATCTGCACCTCACCACTCAACTGACTGTCTATCTGCCCCAGCCGCTGCTCCAACTTAATCGTCTTTGTACATTATAGATGAGCCTCCAACAAAGCAGACACACACTTAAACACACATACACACTTTGCCTTCCCCGTTGCTGAAACCTCCTTTTTCCATTTAAAAGCCTCTCCTAACCGCACCTACAGCACATATTCTCAAACAGTCAATATTTCTATTATATTTAATGTCCTGGCAAGCCATTAAGTTCTTAATGTAATATATTTATCACTGCATGGGGGCTAGTGTGTGATCTAAGTGTTTCTCTCCCTGGATGGCACTAACTTTGTGTTTGCACAGGAGCTGTAACTCCATCTTCACCTTTTACATGAGGAAACAAAGGGTGGGTGGGATATTAATTACAAGCACAGATTTGTTCCTTTATTTGGAATAATGTGCAAAAGCTACCGCAGAGGCAAAAGTTGGAGCAGGTGAAGTGTTATATACATTTTTTCTCCTAATAATTAGGCAGCGCACGAGAGCTTGGCTTACCTGTAACCTTATTAGAATGTGTGAAAAAATGTTGTGGCTCATTATTGGATGCCTGCAGCACTACCAGAGCTGATAATAAACTGTAGAAAACAGTACAAAGTGTGTGATTCCTATTTTTGCAAATGTTATTCAGTTACTAAAATATGTAAAAGAAAAAAGTTAGGATTTACTTGCGAAACATTTGCATCTGCATTTTTCTCTGCTAATGTATGAAACCATATAAATCCTTTGGTGCTTAAAGATAAAGCAAATGCCGAAGTGCAAAAATCTGCAGTTCCTCAAGTGTCCACTTGAGGCTGTCAGTAAGCGCCATTAACACCCAAATTATAATTCCAATTCTGAAAACAGAAACACTTTTCTGCAATATGTTTATTGTCAAGTCTAAGATGGGATATTGGTCAGTTTATTATTAGCACACACTGTATGGGGTTACATTTACTCATCTGTTTTGATGATATCAATGCTAAGAGTTATGCATACATATATGACCGACTGACAGGCGGTGCATTGTAGCTGTTAGCCAGGAGGCTAAAGGCCCCCCCTCAGCTTTGTCTCTTTGTCTGCTACTAAGTTGACTGTAACTCAGTGAGAGAGCTTTTCCAAGATGGCGACCATCATCATTAGGCTTAAGAATGCCTCTTGAGGGGGCTGCTGATAGCTTAGCGGTTATGTTGTGCGCCCTATGTACAGAAGTTATAGTCCTCGTCGCAGTGGCTGTGGGTTCGAATCGACCTTGGCCCTTTGCTGCATTTCATTTCCTACTCTCTCCTCCCAACATGTCCTGTCTCTCTTCAGCTGTCCAATCCAAACATTTTTTTAATGTTTAATATTTTTTAAATAGAGACAAAAACCAATTGGTGACTTCACTGAGACTGTTTCCATGTTTTATTCAAACTGTCATTAGTACTATTAACAAACCTTTTCTTAGGCCCAATATTGATTGCCCAACACTATAAGAGGATTTAACATGTTTCACGCCTGGATCAAATAACATTTCTGGGTCAAAAGCTAATTCTTATCATTCTTTACAACTTTACAGGGGTGGAATTGTTATATAACTAATCCGTTGGAATTATAGTGTCACCTCAGCTCATTCAGTAACTGAACTCCACCTTTCAGTTGTGTTGGTGGTGTTGGTCTCCTCGGACTTGGACCTTGTTGAACTAACTGGTCTACTGAGAACTCTTTGCTCTAGCTTTGACCTGCTTTGTTTTCTCTTTCAGTGTCTGTCATTCATTGATTTATTTGTGGTAGCCTGTGTTTGTGGTCAAGATTGAAGTCGGTTTTTCCACATTTCCAGCGCTATACTCTTCGCCAATCATGGATCCAAAACACTAAGATGGAGACAGCCAAAATGTTAAACCTGTTTTGCTAAGGCAACTGACAAACCAATGGATGGTATCAAAGTGGTTCCTCTAATTATTTAAACAGTCTACAGGCATGGCCTCTCTGCCAGTTTGGGGATGTGTTTGCCACATGGTCAAGAACCCAAACCATCTATGCCCGGGCCCCATTGGCTGTTACCTGTATATGTATGATTAGTAGTCTTTGCCATTTCTTTGCAAATAGTTCACATTTTTATATAAATCCAAAATCGCAGACTTGTGCTTTGTCACTTTACAGCCAAACTAGAACCAGGCTGTTTTTTGTTAACAGCAACCTTCCATCTTCCCGATACATTTAAAGTTTCAGTGCTATGATTACCAACTTGACTGTCTCTTGGGAAAACGATCTTGTGTGTTGTGTACACAAACACACTGGGAACACTGAGGTTCAATGTGAGGCCCTAAAAGCAATGCGATAATTTAACGTCTTACCTTTTGGCATGTTTGCCTATAAAAGCTGTTCAGGAGCTCATTCTGCAACATCGCCGCAGCTGTCTTGGGAATCAGCTGTTGCCACAAAACTCCCAGATGGCAACATCAACACTGACAAATTGAAACAGGCAATTTTAATTTGAAAGTTAGAGCAGACCCGGAGTGCACACTCAGAAATAATAAGAGTGAAATCTAAAAGTTTTGTTGAAAAATGTTACCTGTTCACCACTTGCTTATTTATTTTTAAGGGTTACTCTACTTAAAGTCCAAAATGAATCAGATATCAACACATTTATTTGATCAGAACCCTCAAAATCAATGATGTCACACTTGTACTGTATGAGTATGAAGTGAAGTACTGCCAGCAGACTGATGTACAACTCAGTGAGCTGTGTAGAGATGTCTTCAGGGATATAAAGGCCACAAGTCGAGTCCCTCAAGTGGACATTGACTGATTGACTGACTGGCAGGCTTTCTGTGTGTTTTTAGTCCAGGTGTGTGTGTGTGTGTGTTTTCGCCCATTTTGTCACACCGGCATTGACTGCTAGGTGTCATCTCTATTTCTCCGTCCAAACTTTACCCCCCTCTCTCTTTCCCCTCTTTTCCAGAGCTGGTGACATCTTGACAGATTAAAATGCTGTGTGCGCCAGTCCTTGGTTGGCCACACTGGTGAACCACAGGGACACCCGCCGAGAATCGATACGAGAAACTACTCTGAGACAGACATCACCCACTCCTGTTTACATAGGAGCACATTCTTACACACAGAGACACAAAAGAAATCCATGTAAGTGCAAACTATTGTAGTTTAGTACAGAAATAAAAAGGGATTTGTACAAATTTAGCACACACTATTTGAAGAAAAAACATGATTTAAACCACAGTATGTTAGCTTAGCAGCATCAAACGCTTGCCAGACACAATTTTGCTTCAGCTCAGAGGTTTTTCTGTTCAAGAGCCAAACCAAAAGTCACTTTACACCAACATAGCTCAAAGAAGGTAATGTATACTAAACAGAAAACAAGATACATATTCAGATTAAAGCCATGTACCGTAAATATACAGTTTAGAGAACAAGGGATTGAATTATGTGGTGTTGCGGTGTGCGAAAGAGTTCTATTATGAGTTTAAAAAAGACCTCCCTTTGAATTATCAACACATTCTGTAGTCCTAAACCCCCAGCCTACAGAAAATTAAGCTTATATAGGTTCTTTGTTTTTGTTTTACAGCCCACAACTTCTTTGTTCTGTCTATTACAAGACCACTGCAAGATCTGCCCAACATTAAATAAGCTGATTCTAGTACCTGTTGTCATGTGTTTTTCATGTACGATATGTCTTTAAGACACACTTCACGTATCTCATCTTTTCCCTGTTTTTGTTGCTCTGATTTATGACCACACCGCTGATCAAATGCCCAGAATGTGAATGGTTAATATGGACTTGCAGTATGTGACAGGTTGCACTTGTCATAACCAGAGCAAACAGACCTGTTCACATGTTGTCTGTTGGCAGAGCACAAAAACACACATTGAAGAGACATGACCTGTAAATGTCTCCGTTACCTGCTTCCTCTCCGGTTGCTAATAACAACTGACGGATCCAGTTCAGGACTCCAAGGTGATGATATGCTATGTGGCACCATGGTATCCAGAAACGGTTTGACATTATGTACAATAGTGTCGTAGTCTATTCATTCATTTTCCAAACTGCAAAATATATTTGAACAAGAATTCATTTTCAATAATAAGAGATGGCTGCTTTGCAAAATGAGTTTATCAAAACAGCTTAGACATGCTGTAAAGAACTGAAATAACATGCAGGCTTTTTCCTGTACATTTTGTTGCTTCTATAGAGAATTAAATTCTTGCACTTGAATGGTGAACCCCTACACCAACAGTTAAACCACAATATTAAAGGGAATTACAAGAAGCACAGCAGTACAATCATTTCATGATGCTAGAGTCCCAATACATTCATCTGAATGCATAACATTTTATTTTGAATAGTTTGCAAAGTGTCGATGGTTATCGCTTTTACTAAACTATTCAATTTCAATTGTAAATGTGTTGAAGACTGAAGACAATCCGGTTGTGTAAAAAACTGCAGTACCTCGAGTGTCCCCTTGAGGCTGGCTCCAAAAGACCAGGAAGTCTCATACACGCTCATGTTAAAATGCTTATTTTGACAGCAGAAAAAAACGTGTTAACAGACTGGTACAAAAAATGATTTTTGTCTGAAGAGCTCATGTATTTATCTGCCCACAGGGTACAGGTGGTGATTTTTTCCCCACATCTGTTTCTATATTAAGAAGGGTAAGAGTTGTGCATAATTAGGTGTGTGTCTGGCCAGCCTCAACTCGAGCTCTTTTCCTGTTACTAGGTTGATCGCAAGTTAGTTTGAGACGGCATGTCCAAAATGCTAACCACCATTGATGATCTTCAAAACTACGCTCCAGAAACCAATGGGTGATGTCACTGAGACTTGTGTTTTTATCAAGCGGCAGAATCCTGCAGTTCGTCGAGTGTCCGCTTGAGGAACACCGGAAGTCACATTAACACAACAGGCAAAAAAGCCGTTTTTACAGCATGAATTAAAATGTTTACAGTCTGGTACAAGAACGAAATAGGTCTGATTGGTTATTGTCATCACTGGCTGACACTGTACGGTTTTTATTCCTACGTTTTGATTTTATGAAAGATAGTTAGGCGCGTAGCTGACTTGATTGACAGGTGGGCGCGATGTAACGGTTCGTCAAGAGGCTTTAAACCCGCCTCAGCTCCAGCTCTCAGCCTGTCGTCAGGTTGACTTAAAGTTTGGTTGAGACAGGATTTCCAGCATGGTGGCTGCTGCCTCCGGAGCCCCCTGCCGTAACAGACGGCTGATGTCACTCAGGCTTCGTCCATTAATATGGCTGTAACCGCCATTGAAGGACTTCAAAACTACGCTCCAGAAACCAATGGGTGACGTCACTGAGAGTTGATTTTCTAAACAGTCTGTGCAAACAAACTGCTATAAATTATGTATGCAACTGAAAAAAACTCAACTTGTATCAAAATCTAATTTGTCCAACTTAAATACAAGTAATTGTTGTGGAAAACCTTACAATTGCCGGTATTTAAAAAAAAATCTGTGCTACAGTTATTAGTAATTATTCAATTTATATCTAAACATTGAGCTTTAAACCAACATCCTGTCAGTGCTGCTGACCTCACTAATAAACCGTACAGCCATTTAGCAGACTGAAACATTTTTAATGACTGTATGACCAACACGTTACTTATTTATTTGCTATATTACCTTAATAATTCTTTCATAAAACAAACTGCCATGCTTTGCTTGATCATTTTACACCGCCCACACAACCTGACAGTGTTAATACCACTGTGTGTGATCCTGGGGTCATATCATACATGTAGCTGTCAGACAATAAAGTTTGCAGTCGCAGTGTGCTGAAGCTTCTATCTCCTTAATGGAATGTTGGACAAAGGACGGGCCTTTCTGTTGTGCCTTTATTGATTCTGCCAGGGTGCCTGAATGTGATTAAAGGGAATTAAACTGAAGCCTGCTGACGCAAATCGTAGCCGGAGGTAATATAATGTCCAGATGAAGTGGAGAGATCCATCCCAATGGGGAGGTGGCCCTCTCTGACCCTGCGTGGTCACAGGCAATTAGCATTGGCAAAGTGCAACTCAATAACAAAATCTCCAAAATGGAGGAAGTGCTTGCACGGCTAATCCCCGCTGCCGCTACGAGGCCCCCAAGCCTTCTTTTTTTTTATTTTGTTTTCTTTTTTAGGAGGCCATTGAGAATGCAGGTCAGGGATGAAGAGCCAAGCTGCCATCAGTCTCGATACTGGAGATGGCTGGACAGCGGCCAAGTGGAGAATTATGTAAATGTTTGTTCTAATAATAAAATGCAGTTGAATACATTAATATGTCCATAGACAGGACATGTTTTTGCACCATATGTTGTTTGGAAGGGCAAATCAAAGAGGCCATTCAGGCTTTGAAGCTGCTCTGTGTTCTTTTTTTAATACACCTGTTCTGAGTAAATATGTGGATTCCTGCCAAAGTATCCTTGATAGATTTCGTGCTAAAAATGCGCCACAGCCTCGTAACCTATTAGGACTGCAAAGATAGGCGCATAAAGCACTGAATGTGCTTCATTTCCATGCAAATGCACAGAGTACACATGCAGCACTTCCTTTCATGCATTTGTATAGTGTGTCCACCTCATTAGTCTGTTCCTGATTCTAAACGCTGGTGTTTGATGTGGAAAATGCGCCGACCATGTGTCGGGGCTTGTAATAATGAATGTTTCATGCAGGTTGGGCCCAAATGATCCATCAATTCCGATTAGATTGTAATTACTAGGGTAGAAATATATTCAAATGAGTTCATTATCAGTCAGATCAGGAAGAGAGCGAGCCAGTTTGACTATTTACCAGAACCTCGAGTGTTTACGCTGCAAATTTAAGAGAAAGCTGGAACGATTCCTGCAATTAGGTAGTGGTGTGTCTTAATGTATCATTTTAGTCAATTAGGCAAGTGCTCTTCAATCTTACATCTTTACCGTTTTAGCTGCTGCTGTTTCTGCTTGCATTAGGATTCTGGGTGAAAACAGCTAAAGGAGGAGGAGAAGCTGGAGGAGGAGGAGGAGGAGGAGGGATGGTTTTTTCTGCAGGTCCTGCAGAGTTCAGAGTGTCAGGTAGATAAATACATGGGCTGACCAGATCGCTCACTCGCTTTGTGCGCCAGCCTCTCCGTCCTTTCACCGCCAGCGTTGGTTTCCATTTCTTCAGGTCACTGCTGAATGACTGCAGATTACATCGGCTACTCTCTCTGATGTCTGTGGGGACGAAGCCATCAGGGCTGAAATGACACGGGGTGGTGACAGGCGGACCCCCCCCTCGCAGACACCCACCGACATGACTCCCATTCACGGCAGCCGGCCCTGTGACACTAATCTGATTCTAGTCGTTTTTTTAGCCCACCAGTCTTTGCTAAAACAGGCAACGACCTGAAGGGAAGAACATGCTTGCGTGAATCGCCGGTATTTTTATCAACCTCACCAATGATTTTCTTTTGGACCTTTGTGAACTCAAATGCCCTCAATGTGGGACAATTTTCTTCCTACGTTTTTCTTCTCATTAAATTCGTATAAGTCTACCTTGATTCAGTGGTTTTAATAATTATAAGTGGACTTATAATTTTAAGTAATTAGTTTGGTATTAGAATGTTCAAAGACCCATAGAAAAGTAGGTGCACCGGTCAGTGCAATTTCGCTTTTTTTCCCCGCCAAGACTTTAAAGTACTTTGTGTGCCTTAAAGTTCCAGATTAATCTGTAAAATATGGCTCCAAGTTTGGAGTGCGGGAATTTTTTTCTACCCTGGAATTGACGTTATTATTATCTGGAGTATGGACTGATATGCCAGATTTTGTGCACTAACTAAAGTGCAGCTCAAACCTGCCTCATATGCTTTTGTCCTGCTCTGGTGGTTTTGGATTTAAAGATTGGAGTACTTTGAAACTTGTAAAATGTGGTTATTTTAGATTTGGGATCGTTATCGTTAACCCCCAAATTTGACTTTTTCCAAAACTGAAGTTGCAAAAAAACCCCACTGTTCCCATGTGTTTTATCCTCATCCTTACTGTGACTTTGTTCCGGCTGACATGTTTGGTTTTGGTAAAAGTGTAAACCACCCGGGGACACCAGCCACCCCTTCAAAGAAACTCATCCTCCCCACCGTGTAGCTGTGGGGCACGCAAGGTGAACACGAATTGGGTCGGCTTGCTTGTTTTGAGACACGAGACAGGCTCCTAATTGGATATCATCTCACTCCCTTTCCCTAATTAGCACTGCATTGCTTTATGAACTGATATTAAGATGCTGGAGAAATAGTAATTAGCTAAAGGTTATTACCAGCCAGGGGCACATGGACATGGAGCATGCTGGGCAATGTAATGATCGCACACGGGTCTGTTTATTTTGGCTTATTGGTTCACCCTTACAGTGGGTTCAGTTTTTCCACAACAGATGTTTTAGATGCTGATTACACGTTTTGGATTCAACCTGTTTAATTACACTTTAATGATATTAATTAGTTTCAGATTTAGAGATGCACTATTAACCAGTGATGGGCAAAGGTATCAAGATCCTTTGCATTTCGGAGAATCAGCAAATAAAAGTCCTTCGTGTAACAAATACCACAGAATCCAGGTATTTAAAAGTTAACATAGAGTGGTTTTAATACATTAAACACTTTATTTCTCCAAGGAAAATTCAATAAATCACTCCTTTTAGAGTCCCCCAAAGTCTTATGGGTTAGCTAACATATTCTCTGCTAAAGTCTCACTAAGCTAACGTAAGTCTTTGACGTTTGTTAGCACTTTGCAAGCCAAAAATAGGAAGATACGGTATTAAAGATACTGGAAGTAGAATAAGTAGGTGGTGAGAATCGCCTCCTGGTAATTATTTCATGGCATGTTTTTTGATAAGAAAGTTAGAACATTATTATAAATGTTTTAGAAGCATTTTATCTTGTTAAAGTGGTTCGTTGAGGAGGTCCCATTAGTTTACTAAAATCACTAAGTATGCTTCCATTAAGACAGGGGAGGCAAAGTTAATGATCATTTCAGAAGCATTTTTTTCTGATAAAATGACCTAAATCATTAATATCCGAATAGATACAAATTAGCGTTTAAGCTTAACATTATTTTAAAGTGTTTTAGTCAAATGTAAAAATGACAATGCATTGTAATTTAATGGTAAACTCCTGCAAACTGTCTAAAGGTGCATTTACACCTTAGCCATTTTGTCCATTTGAAACAAACTCTAGTGTGCTTTGCCGAATAGTTTGTTTGGTTTGGAGTGGTGAGAATGCTTAACAGAACTGGAATGTGCTTTGTCAGATAGTTTGTTTGGTTTGGGATGGTGTGAATGCTCAAATGACCATGAAGACCAAAGAATCGCAGCTCTGGTCCACTTAAAAACGGGGGTCTTGTCGCTTTCAAGTGCACCAGAGTTCAGTTCTTTGTAGGTGAGAATGCATTCCGGACAAGGGAAGTGAACCAAAATGCAGTGCATTGTGGGTTAGATTTGGATGCCTGTAAACGATTTCAAATGGGTTTGCCGAGTATGGCTAATGTAAGCATTGCTAACAACACCAGCCTTCAGTCCTCCTTTCAGGTTAACGTGCGCATGTCTAAGCTAAGTGTGGTTACACATCGCTCCGGTCGATATGCCAGTTTAATTTGTCACAGCCAACAAATAAGTTTTTATCATTTTATAGATCAAAATACTGCCAAACTGTGCCACGCTACGGGATGCCATTCTTCGCTCTCCTGTCATAGGTCATAGTGCAGCATTAGGCCGGATGGCAGTAGCCACTGACCGGAGCTACAGCCCAAACTAGTAATGGGTAGCTATGATACACATTTGACAGGTTTTGGTGCGCTTGACAAAGTGCAGTCTCAAAGCAAACCGAACCGAATGACAAATACGATACTGATGCATCTTCACCCCTGAACCTGCTTGTGTTTATCCGCATCTTGGATACAGATGCCTCCAGCCTTATCAGCCGGCTTGCAGAACATTCTTTCTTTATTGCCAATAAATGTTTGTTAGCGGGTCGGGAGTTTACCTTTAAATTATGATGGACACATGACTCTCCTACGCACCTGTCTTATGAAATGGATGTGCAAAGGTTTTTTTTCTATTTTGAATGCATCATAATTGACGTGTTCTTCAAATCTTTTTATGTTAACTTTAAATTTGTGAAGTAACTTCAGATGTGAGGTTAATAAAGTGTGTTAAAGTCAATATTTGCCATCAATTTGTAGTAAAGAAAGAAGAATGAAATACCTACTTGGTCAGAAATACTTCAGGATAAAAGACAACTTGTACTGTAATAATCTATGGAAGCCCTAAGAGGACATGAATCCATTTTTTTTTTACTCTATTGACCTGTGAAAAGCTAATTTTAGTTATTTTCTCAAGATTGTCAACTTATTTATTGTGTATCTCGTGATATCAACGCTTGTTTTCCTGTGATAATGAGTTGATTTCTGTCGTATTCTGCAGATCTCAAGAAATGTACTCGTTATAACCGTGGAAAACCAGTGTTGTTATCCTGAAATAAGAGATAAATAAGTTGAGATCTTTAGAAAAAAATGGAAATTTACTTGTTACTAGTGTTGTAGTCAAGACCACACTAACCAAGACCAAGACATATCCGGGCCCGGATTGCTCTGAGACTGACAAGACCAAGACATTAAGGGATTGAGACCGAGTCAAGACCAAGGCAGGGCGAGATCAAGACAAAACCATAAATATCACAAAATCATCATCCTGTGTTCGGTGGCTGGTCACTTACTTAGACCGTAACACAGTCTGAGGCCGAGACAAAATGAGTAAAAATACTTTCGATTACGAGACGAGACAGAGACCTTAGACCAGGTCGAGTACTACAATGCAACTCGTTACCACGAGACATTTTCAGAAAAACAAAATGTATCCATGTTTGTCCACTTTGGGCTTCCGTAATTATTATCACTGCCCCCTAAAAAATATGACATATATTAGCTTTCTACTTCAGTTTCTGTGAATCAGTGAATTGTAAAAAGGGCACAGTGGTGCTCCTTTCCTGTTGAAGTAGTTAAAAATCCCAGATGTGACTTTTTTATTCCCAGCAGAGCCGTTCATCATGCTGCCGAGGCCGAGTGCCTTCAGTTTGAATACAGGCGGTGACTTCACCGTGCTGATCACGACTGACCCTGATTATCACCAACAGACAAAACAACTTCTTTTCTGGTCTACACAAATCCCCAGGTCACAACGTCACGATGATGGTAACACAAACAAACAGATTTATAACCATTACGAG
The DNA here is from genome assembly GCA_020745685.1 of Tautogolabrus adspersus. Classification (NCBI taxonomy): domain Eukaryota; kingdom Metazoa; phylum Chordata; class Actinopteri; order Labriformes; family Labridae; genus Tautogolabrus; species Tautogolabrus adspersus. The sequence continues at coordinate 7,999,782 of CM036556.1, read as the reverse complement.
AGGCAGACAGCAGGGTCTGCTCAGAGCATCAATATTGTGGAGCAGTCTGTTATAGTTACAGAAACAGAGACAGTCACAGTGTGGAAATCCAGGCTACGGAAACCCATCTGCTTAGTGCTGACTGTACACAAACAATTCTTTTTATATCCTGCGAGAGAGAAGGAGAGAGAGGGAGAGAAGTGCAGTCTGAAAAATTGATTTGATGTTGATCGTCAAAGTCAAATAAACATGCTGACATTGCAATGCAGTTTATCTGCGCACACATTCGCAAAAGAAAACTGGCGAAGAGAGCATGAAATGTCTGCTGTTTGTCTTTCTGGCCCTCCGCTGCTGTTCTGTCCTCCTCCTCCTCCTCCTGCTCTTCCTTCCAGCAGCTCAGAGGCGGCTGCAGTTTTCTGATCATCCAAAAGAGGACAGTGTGGAACATGCTGTCATCTCCAGAGAGAAAGTTTGAGACGTGGCAATGCAATGTCCTTGGTAATAGAATGAAGAAACAAAGCAACATCAGGACCCATTTGACTTGTTTTTGTGTCACTATATTAGACATTTCTTCCCTTTTGCTTATTTCTGCCTAAGGTAGCTTCACTTTAATTTTGACTTATTATTTAAGATTCAGGATTCCTTTATAGTCATTCAGACTCCATTACAGGTACACAGGAGAACGGAATTCTGTTTCAACTGGCTCAAGATGCTAATCAAGTTAAAAATAAATTAATGTACAAATGCACATTTAAAAAAAATGCATGTACAAGCAGAGAGTACAGTGAATGTAAAGTGCATGTACAAGGATGGAAAAAGGGGTGGGGCTACTCGGAGTTCAGAAGTCTTTATGCATAAAAAGAGCATAACATGTAAAGAAAATGAAAGTAAGCATTACATTAACAGCTCCTAGAATGAGAACAATCCATCTGAGGTTTTTTTTTTGGGTCAGGACATTTGGACACATCTCTCTCTTTTGTGGCACAAAACCATCAAAGTGTCTATTTCTTGCTGACTTGCTTTTCATTTTGTTTGTCTTTTGTTAAAACAAAAAGGGGCAAAACATTTACAAAAACACACAAAAAAAGGAAGCATGCCCTGCATCGTCAGCTCCTAAAACTGAGCAATTCATCCTTGGCTTTTTTTTTTGTCTCAGCTCTTCGACTCATTTTTAAGTCTGCACAGTGCGATGAGACATTATTACAATAGCGTGTCACTCCGTCCTGCATATTCAGCAGGCAGAAAATCACTCGGAGGTTGAGGTTGGGAGAGAGAACGAGAAAGGAGAGGAGAGGAGGGCAGGATGAAGAGAGAGATAGAGGGAGGTTGATGGCTAAAGACAAAGCGAGAGATAGAGGGAGAGAAGGGGGGGGGGCTGGAGAAGGGCGAAGCGAAACAGACAGCGGCGTGAAGCTCACAGGAAGCGGCAGCAGCCAGGGGAGAGATGTTGCATGCGGCGGACGTGAGCCGATCTGACACATGGGTAGCAGAGCAAACAGGGGCCGACACAATGGAGGGAGGCAGGGAGCACTGGGAGGCATTATGATTTACAGTATAGCCACTTCAGGTTTCGCAGTGTCTCAGTGGGGATGCATTCATTCATTCAACTGGATGGAGACCCCCCCCCTCCCACACTCCCACATTCCCCCCCTGACTTGTTGTCATTGTTCTCGACAAACGCTTGGATGTATAGAAGCTACAGTAGAAGGTCATTTATTGAATGGATGAAAGGGGCATCCACACATTCTGCTCTCACTGTGATGCATTACAACCTGCACGATCAGCAAACACATTATTCTGTCTGAGTCTAGACACATTTTCTCTTTCCTTTTTTTTGAAGGAAAAAGAGAGCCCGTCTCTTACATACTTCAATTATTTACCACTAATTTGCGACAGGAAATACATTTGAGAGGAAATCTGAAGCCCGAGCACCTTGAATGTGTCTGAAGCATTTTAGCAAAATGTTATGTCTCAGATTTTTTTGAGCAGCAATTCATGCTGCAGAATTTGATTCATTTAGCTGTTTTGTGGTAACATGTAGGCATCTGAGGGCAGGGCTTTCACTCAACAGAACCAACCAACCGAACTCAACATACCATGTGTTATAGTTATGCAATATTTTTTTTGTTGGTACAAAATTTCAGGCGTTTAGACAAAGCAGCTATACCTCCGATGTTGAAAAATGAAACCAATGCGAAAGTGCAAAATCCTGCATTTTGTCAAGGGTCGCTTGAGGCTGGCTCCAGGAGCCCTGGAAGTCACATACACACCACATTTAAAAAGCCAGTTTTTACAGCATACATTAACATGTTTACAGCCTGGTATAAGAAACGATATTGGTCTGATTAGTTATTGTCCTCAAGTGTACACACTGTACCGGGGGGGATTTTTTTTTACAACACATACATTTAGATTGGATGAACGATACGTGTTATCCATAGTTAGGCGTATAGCTGACTTGATTGACAGGTGTGCGTGGTGTTGAACGCTTCGTCAAGAGGCTTAAAACCGGCCTCAGCTCTCAGCCTGTCGTCAGGTTGACTGAAAGTTAGGCTGAGACAGGATTTCCAACATGGCCGCTGCTGCCGATGAGCCTCTCAAGCCCTCCAAGAAGGCTTCGTCCATTAATATTTACAGTCTATGATTTAGACCTTATTTATGAGGAAATGTAATATTTTGAATTTGTTTTGTTTTGTCTCATTTTCCCTGAAGGCAGCACTGGCTTAATGTTGTGACATATAAACACTTTAACTCTTGAACGGTACTTAATTTTTTTTATATATATATATATATATATATACTTTATTAATCCCCGAGGGGAAATTGTGGTTCGCACTCTGTTATCTAGAGACATGCTTCTCACACACACAGGCCTGAATCACACACATGCACAAACATGACCTGTGGACATGCATTAATGGAGAGATGTCAGAGTGCGGTGGCTTCCCACAGGAGGCGCCTCCTGAGCTGGTGGGGGTTCGGTGCCTTGCTCAAGGGCACCTCTGCAAGAAGTGGTCTGGCAACTCTCCAGCTACCAGACCAACTTCCATATTTTTGGTCCGCATCGGGACTTGAACTGGCCAACCCAAGTCCCTACGGACTGAGTTACTAACAGATTTGCAGAGGGAAACCTATACATACATTTTTTTTTGTATCCTTACATTTGCAGCTTAAGTAATTAGTTAATAATCAGATTCATGGTTTTATGCTAATGTCAAAACTTTTTACAGTATGTTGCTCCATTAGAAACACAACCAACAGTACATAGAATGCTTCAGACGACTCAGTGGCAATGACTTCATTATATATGCGACAAAGGTTGTAAAAGTGGAAATTCTGCCATTCTGCATAATTAGTATCCTTTCATTTCGGAAGCTTTGAACGCATCTTGAACACATATCTCTCAACTGAAACAATAAATATGGCAATATGCACTATGTCGATCGCAAGAAAATACATCTATACTGTAGTACTTTTTATTAAGTTAAATGTGTCAATATATTGGAGAGAAAATCAGAGGTTAAGAGAAAGTATGCAGAGGTGACTGCTGTGGCAATTCAGCAGCGACATTGATGGAAGTCAGAGAATGTAAAACAGACATAATTAAATCTAAATTTGTTTCACGTTAACATAAAACTGTTACTGGAGAAAGAAACGAGGCAGGCTAATGACTGAGGAATAAAGCGAGCAGTATCTTTTCCCTGACACAATGTAGCAGCTACCTTTAACACACAGCTAACATAATAACCCCCCGACACACACACACACACACACACACACACACACACACACACACACACACACACACAGGCACTGACATAATTCCACATTGTTGCAGAAAATTGGTTCACTGAACATTCATACATGGATGAAGTGACAATCCCGACAAACATACACGGCAAGTAAATTGGTAGGCTGCCAACGGCCTCCAGCTCCAGATTAGAGCTGATGTAGCTGCAGTTTGAATATCACTGGTGTTCCTGGCAGTCCACACTTGTGTTCATGATGCTACATCATGCTGCTATCACTGCCCTTTCAAAGACTAATCAAGCAATTAAAGACATCTTTTGCTGTTGCCATGGCAACGACGACCCCAAAGGTCTATATGGATGGACCGCCATGGTGTCCTCAAAGAAAATCAATGAGTCTGTAATCTGAAGTTTCTATACAGCCCACCCTGAGGTATGGCTGCACTATTGAGTTATTGGTGTCCATTAATTACTCCTGACCTGGAGCTGCAGAACCGGGTGCCAAAGGATCTTTCCGTTTGTTTTTGAATGGGTTGTCTTGCTCGAAGAGACCGCAAAGAGCCTTGAGCAATTAGATGTAACCTCACATCTATTTAAATGATGAATGTAATTTCATTTTGATCAATGATATGGTGGTCTTTGAGGGGAATCCGCCTGCTTTAAACATTCTGAATCGAGCTTGAAAAGCATTTTCGTGCTTTAAATGGGTTTTATTAAAGGCTGGACTTGGACTGGACGTGCTACAAAGATTAAGTTTGAAATGCCAAGGACTACATTTTCTCAATCTGACAACGTAAGGAGTAGGTATGACCTATAGAAAGTTGTTTAGTTTATAGAAGTAGAAAACCTTAAAGCCACTGTAAGCCTAAATCTACCATGGATAATTAATGCTAGGTCACAAAAGTTAACTTCTGCACTCCACTGGTAATGTCTGTTAGGTGTGTTTAAGATAGCTCAGTGTGCGTAGTATTTGCTGTAATTTAAGATCACCAAGAAAGCATGAAAACAATGTAAGTGAGTCGTGTACTGACACCAGTAACAGCTCAATCTGGAAACTGTTCCCTCGAATAGATGAGTCAGACTAGCGTCTCCTCCGCCATTGCTGTCGACGAAGCCTGATGTTGTCCCGCCCCGTCTTGATTCTGATTGGTCAGTGAGGGAGAGAAGTGACATCGACAACATGGCACTGTTCCAAAAGTTGAACTGTTTTCAACTGAGAGCGCTGCGAGTGCATCGACAAAAATCCCATTTGAAAAGAATTGGGGTTTATATTTGATAAATGGTGACTGAGACATGAGAGAGACTCTTCAAAAGAGTGAATCCTTGGAAATCTAATTGAGGTGAACAAAGAGGTTTTGCCACTAAACTGCACAAGCCTTCGACATCTTCATAAATGAGGATTACTTCGACTTTTTTGAACATCAACTTTCATAAAAATGTTCTCAAAAGATGTTACCTTCAAATCCAACATACCTTTGGTGTTTTTGTACTTTTGTCCTTTTTTTAGAATACATTTCACATTTAACTTCTATCAATGTGTGTTTGGACACATTTCCATTTCGGTCATTGTCAGTGATGGCTTTGAGCTGCTTATTAAATCAATAAACACAAGTTGTCGATATCTGGTTCCCTTAAACACAATCTATTTCTAATCTATTCCTGGATCTGTTTTCCCCATTTGAGTCGTAATGCAAGACAAATCTACCCTCCACCTCATCTGCATCCTCACACAAAAACCTAGTGATGCGATCTCACAATATCTGCAGCTTCCAAACACAATCTGCTCGGAGTAAATGACACCTGCTGGAGCAACATAAATACATCTGAATGGTCCATTGACAGAGCTGACGCATTAGGCTCCGCGGATGGGCTTCAACTGCAAAAAGCTAGCGACAAGCTCAGGCGCACGGAAACGCCAATTCCAACCTCTCAGATCCGGAGGAAATGAGATGTTTATGGTAAATGGGGCTCTTAGCGGCACCCGCGGTGTTCAATATTGATTCAATGAATCGGATTTGTAAATATGAGGAGTAGTGTCAGCTTTCCACCCTGCCAAACATCTACTCTCACATAAAGAAGCAGCTGGAAGGAGAAAGAATGGTTAGGCTGAATGTTGTTGTTTTGCCATTTGTGACAATTGGGAAATACAGTTGTCAGTTTTATTTCAGAGTCGTGACAGAGTTTGTTAGAGAATCATGCAGCATTGTGGTTTAAGTCCACAATACTGCATGCACTAACACCAATACATATTAGACTACTAATGCATTCAAATGTACATAAATACATTGTTTGTTCCACTGAAGCCTTGAATTAACATTTTCATGGGACGCTTTTAAGTACGAGTTAGTTTCTGGTATGACTTCATTTACTGGTATTGCCAGCCAGATACTGTTATTAAAAACAATCTAATATCCATGACCACAGAGCCTTCATGATGAACAGCAGTATTTAATGTCAAAGAGGAACTTGTCACCCTGTTGTTCATACAAGATGCCGGAGCGTGCCTATGTTCCCACAGCCCTATGTTCCACATGTGTTCCCCTAACCCTAACCCCTGTGGGACCATTGGGCTGTGGGAACATAGGGGCTGACCCTACAAGATGCCATCACCTTAACATTTTCTCGTAGAAACAGTTAGTGGTTAAGTTACGCTGGCCTTACACCTAATGATATTTCAAGCGATTCCAAAGTCAGAATTAAATCATGGGAGTTTTTGCCGGAGTTCGGGGGTGCACTCCCGTGATCTTGGTCATTTGTTGCAAGGAAGTCACATAACTTAACCCAGGCTCTTTTAAGGCAGCCTATAACATTACAGATTGTAAATCAACATTAAAATAGAGATTTTAGTGTGGTTGTACGGCACTGGTGGTTAGCAAAGACATGTCAGGAGGCAGAAATAGATGCAAAAATAAGGTGGTTGATTTATTAACCAAAAAATAGCAAAGACAAAAGTCCCAGGTAATCGAATAAAACATCTAGATTAAATAAACTGAAAATACACAGCCTCATAGCAAGCTGCCACCCACAACAATTTCCCCCCCAGACTGTGGCTGAGTCAACCTTTATACTCCTCTTGACCACGCCCTAATTGGAAGAAACCATTTCATGCACAAAGGGAAGTCAAAGAACAAAAAATGCCCCTAAAACAATAATCAATCACTTCACAACAAAATATCATCATATTGTTTCAAGTGGGAAGCTAAATCACAATATCAGCTAACAAAAGTAACAGATAATCATTTTATTTAACCCTTTTAAGTAGAAACAAGAAACAACACAAACAAAGGCTTCACTCTGTCCAATTAGGCTCAGGTGGCCTCACTCAGCCTGATCAATCTGCAGGCTGCAGTAAGTGTAGGGAAGGTGGGGGAGAACCTTTTCACACAGCCTTTTTCTCGTCTTGGCGTTACGACAAAATCAAACATGTTTAAAGCGGACATATTATGAAAATCCACTTTGACATTGTTTTTGAACATATATTTGGGTAACCTGAGTGTCTATCGACCCACAAAATTTGAAATAAATCCGTCCAGTCCTTTGTTTGCGGTCTGCATAAGTCTTACCACACAGAGAAAAATGCTCCGTTTCAAATTTTCTCAGTTTGTGACATCACAAGTTGGATTCTGGTAAAAAAAAATACTCTCCTTTCCCCTGGTTTCTCCACCCATGGACTCCACCCCCAGCCTAGAGCAAAACTTTTGCACAGGTCTGCCATTTTTATTCTCACTACAGAGGAGTGATGTCTACTGTGAGACTCAGGGGGGGCTCATTGCATTTAAAGAGACACACACACCAAAACGGAGCGCTCTGAGAGAGCTGGTTTATACAGGGTCACAAACCTCCTCTGGTGCTTGATACATGTTAGATTTTGACCAAAGCACAGCACAGATGTTTCATTTAGACCACAGGGGACTGTTTGAAAAGGTGGAAAAGGGATATAATATGTCCCCTTTAATATAATCTCAGGTTTTCAATGCACAGTATGTAAATTTTGCCGCCAAATCAGAGAGTGATTCTCTGCTACTCAAGAAACTAAAGTCAAGACAAAAGGGTGAAAACGGCCCTGAGGAAGACAATATGTTTACCGATGATGCATACAAGTATAATTTACGTGACATTTTTATCACAGCAGCACATACAGTACAGCAACACAGTACGACAGCTTTCAGTAGCAGCTTCTGCTTACTTATTACTTACTTACTTGACGGCCTTTGACGTAACATCTGATGTTTCCACGGCAACAATAAACATGATTGCCGTGAAAGGCATGGTTCATTACAACTCTAAAATTAAGGATTTTTATGACTTTGATAACTGTTGGAAATATAAGAGGTTATTTAAGTACTGAAAAAAAACAGGTTTAGTCAATTTTTAATTCATTTAGATATTTTAGTGTAAAAATTCTACATATTACAGCTAGCTGTTTTAAGGCAGTCTGTATCTTGTGTTGGCGTTACGATAAGATCAAACATGTTGAATATTAACTCAGGTCTTCAGTCTCGTCTTGTGCATTTATGCTTTGGCTTCATTTTTCAACACTGTGGGTTGCCGCTTGTGTAAAACTGCAAAAAACAAAGGCCCTAAACTATGTTTCCGAGGCTGATGAAGTGTTTTGCAAACGCCATTCTTAATTTTGAGCTTCAGAAACAACATTTTCAGGAGAATTAAAGCCGTTAAAAAATATTTTTATATTTAAATGTGTACAAGAAACCACATGTAGCACTCAAGTATACACAAAAAACTATAAAACGCAACCGTTCAACTTGTATTTGCAACAACTTCGACATGACAGGAAGTGAAATCAAGTGGCGTTTAAACTGTCTGCATACATTTTGATATCTCTAAATAGAAATATGGATGATAATTTCAAAGTTAAAGAAACACAAAGTTACGAACTCAAATATCGCACTTCAGCGAGCAACTCTCGCCTTCAAACTTCATAGTCACTCAATAGTAAATTCAAGAAATGAGTGATGAGCTTTGTTTGACAAGAATGTGTCGAAGCCCTCCTTGAGGCTGTGGAAATGTCGGGCAATTACGGCTCCCAAAAAGACGCTGAACAGCAAACTGTCTGTTGGGTGAAAGGAGCATGACAGGGTCTCTGATAAAGCCGGGTTTATGGGAAATGTGAGGAGTCACCTGTTTTACAGCGTGGCGGGGCCCCTTGTGAGCAAACCCTCCCTTTGCCTTGATCAGCACACACTGAACTCTTGCACTCCAGGCGAGGGAGATACCGCTCAACACTTCGACTCATTGACTTTGAAATGCGGCGCGGCTCGTGTTCTGGCTTTAATTTTGATCTTCTTCATTTCTCCGCAGGAAGTAGACGATGCGAAAAAGAAGGGGCACTCGGATCCATTTCAAATTTTTAATTAGTTGCCTTTTGTGAGTCTAACAGACATACATTCAGACGAACATTATCCTTTCAAAATTTTAGTTAACAGCTGCCTCTTGGTTTCAACACATCAAAAGGTTCTGGTGTGTACTTGTGTGTGTGTGTGTCTCTGTGTGTCTGTTTGTGTGTGTGTGTGTGTGTGTGTCATGGGAGTTAAAGTGTGTGTTTAAAGAGCAAAGGTGCCGATGTGTGCAATTTTTTTTTAGCACTTAAGCACACTGTGTGTCAGATGTATGTCAGGAAAGGTAACATGCCATCTCACAAAGAGGGAGGGACGCAAGCAGTGCTTTAAATTAGACTTTTAGGATTTTTCACTCCAATTTTTTTTTGCTAAATTGCAGTTTGTCAAGACCACCACTGAGTAAAAAAAGACTATACTCCACAGGATTAAACCATAATCTGAATGTAGCACCTCACATTCATGCCAGGGAATATTTACAGATGAGAGAAGATCAACGCATTAGCCAAGATGAGTCCCTTATTAGCCACATAGGGAGAAGACGTTACCCTGCGGTGTGCTAAAATGCCACAATATGAGCAAAGAAAACATGTTCTCTCTAAAGTTAAGCAGTAAATCTGCTTCGAACTGACTTTTGTTTGCCTCAACTGCTAACTTAAATTCCATCACACTAATTGCCGTCACATGGAAAACATTCTGTATGAACTTCACTTTTTTTGTGGGTGGAGCACAACAGCACATCAATCAACACGTTTCTACCAGCTGTTCCTGCAAATCAAAACTGAACGTGTCACGTTGAAAATAGTCACGTTTGCAGGCATCATTCTTACCTGACAAAGTATTTAGAGAGGTGTCACATTGTCTCCTGTCAATTCACACCGACAGTTTCTCACTTTTCCCCCTCGGAGAAGATAATTCACAATGCGACGCCTCCTCGAACGTGGCTTTGATTTAACACTGTAAAAGTAGTGAGAAAAACACGATGGATAAAAAACAGCATATGCATTATCTGTAAGTTAATTAGGTGTTGATTTTATACTGTATGACTTAAAGATTGTCTGAAAATACACTTTAATCGGGGGGTGGAGACACTTTTAGGAATATTTTACAGAGATTGGAAGACATGGAAAAGCTTATCGTCTTAAAAAACGTAAACAACAGATTCGTTTTAGACCTCTGATAACCAGCAAAAGTCGAATCTTCGGCGATTCGTTCGAGAGCCTCAGTCGACTGCCAGTCTCACGGCCGAGCACAAGGATCATTCCATTCCAGCCCACATGGGGGTGTTAAATGACTAATTTTACATAGATTTGTCTGTTTTCTCCAAATAAATCATGAATCAGAGCCTATTTTGGTATGAATAACATCTTATTAATACTTTTAATATATTTCTGAAAACCACTCATACTTTAAACCAATCCTTAGTGTGAACATGAAGAAATCACCTCCAAGTATTGACAGAAACAGTATATCCGTGTTTTTTGAGTATTTTATTGGCTACAAGAAATGTCAGTCATCTGCACAGGAGATTGTGATTAGCCAGGGGAAGCACCTCCTTTCAACTGAGGCTCCCATTGGCTGTTATGAGGTGCAATCAAAAATTCAGCGAAATAGCAGAGTTTTTTTTTTTTAAGCAATCCGTTAATCTTTATGGATGTAATGTGTTTGGATTAAATGTTTTCTGGATTTGAATTGTGGGGACCCGTTTTTAGTGGATTGTGATCTGGAGTACAGTAAACCATCAAACAGTAAGATTAAAGACCTCGTTTGCTTGTTGGTGGTCTGACAGATGCGTAGATTGTGGCTTCTGCTGTGGTTGAATTTGGTGGCCGTCTGTATTGTAAATGGGCACGTGTAGTATGGTTTAAAGGTCACCTTAATGCAGACTTAATGAGTGAGAAAAGGGACGTATCAAGTCCTATCATAGAATAAATTGTTATTCCAAGTCCAGATGAATGAATGCAAAAACAAAATCAGTCGATGATTGGCAAAATCTGACGAATCAGGTAAGACTGTAAATCTTTAGTCGGGGACAGAACTAATACCTTACCTTATGTGTTCATACAACTACGTCTATATCATATATGTGAGTATAAAATGTTCAAAAAAGAGCTCAAATTTTAACTTAGAGAAATCTTCTTCTCAATCTCCCTTTCCCAACTTGATATTTGGGTATAATAAAGCCATGTGTTGTACCCGAGGGTGCAAGATAATTACATTCGTCAGTACTCCTAACTCCCTCCTGCACCAGCGGGAGATTGTCTTCATTAGGACAAACTGACCAAAAGAAAATGGCTGACCTTTTCCGGATTTCCCTCAGAAAGCGAAAGTCTTTCTCTCCCCTCTCCATTTGCCCAGCGTCCTAATTAACCTTGTGGAACTTGAAAGCAGTGGTCAAAAAAGTTAGAATGGATTGAGTGCGTGAAGCAAAAAAAGTGTGAGAAGCTCATGACACTTTCACCAGCTCATAAACAAACCAATGAAATATTGTGTTTGGTTGGAGTCGAAGTTTAGAAACCCCCAAACATCAACAGTTCCCCAAGTATTTTTTGAATCTCTAGTTTCCATAACCTCTCTACAAACTTTTCAACATGTTTTCACAGCTTTGCTAAAGTTACCCTACTTGATTTATATTGAGTGTGGTGTCTAGTGAAATCTTGAATCATTATGTTCATTGCTAATCACCAAATAGTGGTAAATATTGTAATTTTTTCACTCATTTTAGCATGGGGCGGCTGTGGCTCAGTTGGGAGAAGCACATTGAAATACTTGTTCATTTGACTGTATGGTTAAGTGAGTCAGATTTGAACTTGTAGGGGCTAATAAATATAAAAAAGGTATTTAAACACCACTAGGCAGCTTAGTATCTTTGTTAGGAGGGAAGCCAACTCTTTTATAGGCGAGTCCAAGTTGGCGTAAACTATAGGGGCTTGGTCAAAGGGATGGGTTTGTTTCGCTAACATTCCTCTAACCTTATAATCCCCCATCTCCCACAAGCTCATATGCTCTTTCCCATTGACTGAACCACCATTTTTATTCAATTAATCTTTTATCACAAGCCTGTGGCTGTGTTTTCAGCCTGTGCCAAAAGTGGAGTTGTTTAGGTCCTCTCTTAAATCCGAGCAGCAAATAGATCTCCGTGTTGCCCGGCTGTTATGTCGTCTGTTTGGAGTCTGGTTGCTTATGGACAGTGCCAGGCATACACATCAGGGATGTAGCATATGATCTGTAGGCAGTCCAGAGGAATTAACATCTTTTTGTACATAATTGTCTGCTTGATGCTTTAAGGTTTAATCCCATATGCACTGGAGCAGTTGTAAAATGTCTGTGTTTTAAAGGCTGTATGGGACTGATCTGTAATTATTTCTGTTTTAATTTGTTATCATCAGAGCTTTATAGACATTATATTTGATAACAGAGACCACTTTGGGCGTCAGTTAACTGAAATATATTTCAATCCACACCTCATTTATATAAAACCTATTTTCAGGGCACTAGCAGGAAACAACAAATACCTCTGATATAAAATGTTGTAAAAAACCTACATAGAAAAGTTAAATGTATGCTATGTTTAAAAAGAAAGCTGTTATGACATCACAAATAGGACATAATCATACAGCCAGATATCAAAGTAAACCAGTCATACATACAGTCATTTCAAGCTAACTGTAGTTAGCCCTATAAGCTAACTACAGTGTTTCCAACACATACAAGACCAATCAGATATCATGAAAAATTATGCAGTTAGTTTGTTTGACGGTACAAACCTTGTGACAGAATAAAGAGACTGAACAAAAGAAACAAAATAAACCCAAGTTGTCTAACTTTTCATTCAGAACTAAAAAGATACTAAAACCTAGCATCAGCGCTAAGTGTAGCATCAAAGTTAGGAATCCCCTTTGGGTTTAAGTGAACTCTTTTCAACTTTGAAGCTCCTGTGAAAAGTTTTTCCTGGAAGACAAAAAAAGACTATTAGTGACAAAATTAACTATTCCTATGTAGTTCTTTTTAATCCCTGTAACTTCTTCCACAGGGTGCCAGACAACAGCCAGCTGCTAAAACAGCCTTTGTTTCCATTTTTCTATAGAAAATATTCATCCTGAGTGAGACATTTGTTTGGTTAAAGAAAGCAGGATGAGATTTTTTTGTAAGAAAACTCTACGTGCAGGACATCAGCAAAGAGATAAGATGTACCTCCTTGCTTACAGAGGGTGCTGAAATGTACACAAACTGAAAAATCCTCACAGGAATTTCAAAACTATCAAATAAACCTTTCTGAAAGTGTTGATTTGAGCTGAGGTAATATACAATTTGGATAAAACATGAAAGATGACCCACTATTGTGTAGTTGGATTGTAAGACAACCTCCCTGTGACTCTTTCATGTCCACTCGAGCCTTCCCCCCAACCGCTCTCCATCCTGTAAACACTCACTCTTGACTCATATTTTATACTGTCTGTCTTCCTTGTGTCTACAGGATAAACCTTTCAGTTCCAGCCACTCTCTGCGTGACATTCATGCCATGTGAAGGCTGTGGTTGGATGGGGCTCAGACGCATGCTCAGGGGTGGTGTGTGTGTGGGGGGGTGGTGGTGGTGGTGGGGGGGGTTATGGCTCTGTACGCTCCCAGCACTCACCCTTGTTAGCCTTTACCAGTTAGACAATGCCCTGATGAAACATGACAGGACAAGCTTTCATAGTCATGCTGGGGCTAACGCTTTCAAATGCTAGCAACTGCAGTGTTTTGTAGCTCTTGCAGGGAAAGGGAATTTTAAATGGGCCTTGCTCTAACACTTTGTTTTCAGCTGTGACTGTAGCAGTAACAATAATCAGAAAAATACCATCCAGAGACGAGCCCATAGTGTCGGTGACGGCACATGACAAATGCTTTCTTTGAAGTGAAAATCCATCCAAAATATAAGTCCGTGTTTTGCTAGTGATCCTGGGAAATATTCATATGGTGAATATTGAATTATTTGAGAACATAAACAGTCCCAGAAGGCTTGAGTCTGTGATGCCTTCAAGAAACACAATCCTTGCAGCTGCTCTTTTTTTAGTTTTTTCTAAAGGCCTTTACTAAAAGAGCTATCAGTATGTTTGCGTACTGCTAGCAAATGCAAACCAGACATGACCTCAGGTACAAGTCACTTAAATACATCTCAATCCTGATCATTTAAAAGTCGAGTCTGATAGCACTATTCTCTGAAGGTATTGCAAGTCCTTGGGATGATACCACAGGAAACAGAATCACCTGTGTGTATGTGTGCTTGTATGTGTGTGTGTAAGGCCATTTTTGGTGGCTGTGCAACTGATTGATATCATAAGTGAACCATAGGCTGAGAGGTCCCCCAGCGCCAGATGAAAGGCAGGATTAACAGAAGAGGGGTTGAGCTGCGATGAGCACCGGCAGTGCATCAGGGGAGATCAGATGAGGAAATAATAGAGAAGGGTCCCTTGCCTTCTGAGACGAGCAGACCGGGGAAGCAGGGGGGCTTATGAGATGCAGAAGAGTTGTTGGAGATTGAATGATCAGTTCCAGAGAGTTGGCAGCTTTCCCGGCAAAGTTCCCAATCCTCTGTTGAGGAGGGAGAAAAGCAATCTTGATGGCGAAGAAAGATATTAGAATTAGAAAAGTGGTAGCAGCAGGGTCAGCAAAACACAATTTACCCAGTCATTTTTTCCCGTCCAAAATCTACAACTTATTCCACCTTTTATCATTAGTCGAGAATAACGGATCCAGAGAAGTTACACATTATTTCTTGGATTCTAATAAAGGCGTCTCTCTTGCCTCACTGTCATTGGTGCTACATTTGTTGTCTTGTCTAGAGTTACAAATAGACTGATTGAGATGCACAATGCCATTCAAATCAGCTAATAAAAGAGGTTATGATTGGTTCACAAAGTCCAGAGTGAAAAAGAATCCCAATCATGCTGTTTGATGATGAGATGGCTATTGATCCACTTAGGCACTCCGTCTTCCATTTGCCCTCCACAACAGGGACAAAACACTGCCACCAAAGTGAGGCATTTTACAATTGATTGTTTCATCCGGGAAGGGCTCATCGAGATTCATCCCAAATACAGCACTTTGTTTGTGGCGTGTCTCTGTGTTTTGTGAAGAGTTCTCTCAACTCCTAAAACGTGTCTTCTTCTCTTTGCAAAATTGGTTTCCATTATGTCAGGCAGTACAGTGCTATCATGCAAATGTGTGGTTTAGTGTGTGTAGGTTCCTCAGGATTGTTGGTGAGGACAGCCTGCTGCTATGGACCACCTCCCCTTCGGTTCCAGAAGCCCAGGAGGCCTTGTCCCGACAGCAGAAGCCAGGCTCTCGAGTAGACGGAGCTCCCCCAACCTTCAGGGAGGTGATCTGGCACTACTACCACGCGATGTCCCTGACGCCCAGCCACCACCATCTCTGTCTTTATTTAAAGAAACTAATATAGACCATATTCCCACACTGTCCATGTTGCCTTGACATCATGCTCTGGGTGGGAAGCCTAAATATTGTTGTTTCGTCTTAACTGTAATGCTCAGGGTTTAAGTAATGATAACCTCGCAAATCTGAGCAACTGTTTTCATTTCAAAGCTTCCAAAAGGGAATGTATAGATACTCCAATAAATAACTCCAAAGACACAATGGGCCATGTTATGAGTAAAAAAAAAAACATATTTAATAACCAGTAACCTACCACTAAGCATTCAGCCACTTCATAGTTAACATTTGCGTTTGAGAATCACTGATACGATATGGACGACGTTTAGATATTAACGCTCATTCAGAGCAAAATGATTTGAGCCTGAGAAAGACTTTTCTGTCCTTTCCTGTCTTTGCAGCAAGACAATAAGGCGAGGCAATGCAAATGTATTTCTTAATGTAATAACTATCAAGACAGTCTATCTTAATAAACCGTCATTTTTGGTCCAAAGGCAGACCACAAACTGAGAGGTTCCTCACAGCTTCCATTATTGAGACTTGGCTTTTGCAGTGTCAAACGCTTTTTCTGCTCTTCTAAGGTAAGTGAGAAACAAAACGGAAAGATAAAAACCTCTGCATACTTGTAAGTCATGCTGTGTCTTTACTTCATTATAGTTCTACCTAACAGAATATCTCGTCTCTTTTAAGATTCTTCTTTGGAAAGCAAAAGAAATGACAGACTCCCCGAGTAAAACTCTAATTGCCTGTAAGAAAAATTCAAAGTTAAGTTGAGACACTATATCCCAAAAAAAAGTCAAGATTAAATACGGCACCTTGTGATTCAAATTCGCCATCACTGACTCAGAAAACATGCCTTTAATGACGCAACCAAAGGAATTCAGTGTTATGGCCCAGCTGCAGTAATAACACAGACTAATGCGCCACACTGCTTTCAATTATTTTACAGAAGTAAAAAAAAAAGAAGCCCTATAGCAGTTGTTTTTGTTGTTCCATTTTGATGATTACGATGATACAAGACGGGAGAATGTGATCGTTTGCAAACTGGTAGTGATTGTGTGGTGGGGCCTCTGGACACTGCTCACACGGGAAATAGATGCTCGGAGAGATTGTGCACTGAACACGTCGGGCTCCTGTGCATTCGTCTAATCGTTAAAGCAGTTGGTTTTTTCCATGTGAAACTTATCATCGAGTGTATCTGCGCCTGCAGCCTCAATAAATTCAGAACAAATGTACGTCTACTCCATTGGGTTAGCTTCCTTACTGATGCAGGCTCACAGTAGAATGGTTTATCATAAACAAAAGAAAGGTGCGAATGTTTACCGCTGAATTATTCACGCAGTTTTGTATTCACACTATTCTCAATCAAATATTTCTCTCAGTGTACACATAAGAATAGACGCACAGTGAGTGTGTGACCTGCATATATTCTATGTTTTTCGACCTAGTATTTTTGTCATTTATGCAAAACCTACATACGAATTTGGCAAAACTCTAGTCAGAATACATCCCAGAACTTCATCTTGGCTTATACAATGCAGCAAGACCTTATTTCACCCTCACAGATATACCCAAGTTTTCTTACTAATAAATAAATGCTTACACTTTTTCAGAAAACTGATTTCCTGCCCACTATTGAGCACATTTCCTTTCTCTCATGCTGTTCCAAGTGTTCTTTATTTTCAGCTCCTTTTTCGGAGAAAATGTTTTTTTGGTTTTTTTTGTCCTGACATCCCCCTGTGTGGGGTTCTGAAAAGGCGAGTGAGGCTGATGTTTGTGCGATGGGGGAATGGGACACTGTTTTGACAGATTGGTGTGCAACTGTGACGGTCTGGGAGAGAATCTCAGGGTCAAACAGCAGACATTTGCTTTCTGACAGCATCGGGCACGTTAGCTCCGGGAAGCCTCTGATCCAAAGCCTGCGCCATGGAATAAATGAGGAGGATATACTGGATGGTTCAAGTAATGGCTGTGTGGAGAAGGTTTATGTGTACACTAAAAGACAGTTTGTCGAGATTTTGCTGTGCTCCATCTGTTGGCAGATTTTGATTGTAGTGGAAAAGTCAAAATATACTGTTCAGTTAATCCGTAATAAAGCTTTTAAAATCTGCAGTACGCCGTTCATCCTGCATGGTCAGGGATATAGCACAGAAGGAGGTCCACATGCCGTTACTCACAGCAGAATTAAGACATTTTGGATAATGGAATTATCAGAACCAATGTAATGTAATCTAGAAAAATAAATGTTAAGTATTTTAGTTACTTCATAGTTAAACTGGTTTGTCTTTTTTAGATTGATGTTTCTTAATGCTTCCGTTACTACTATACATACATTACAAAGTTTAAATATACATTAAAGGTAGAATATGTAGAATTTTATGACAATGTTTACATTCAAATATCTAAATAATTTAAAAATGGACTATACCCATGTTATATATGTAGCAGAGAGAATCACTCCCATGATTCCCCGCCAGCCTCAGCATCATCTTTTGTTATTGTTTTGATTTAGAGCCCCAATGGCGGCGGATTTTACATACTGTGCGTTTAAATGAATGATCCTCACAGAAATAACTGGAATGAAAATCTCAATATAAATAGTGTTAGCTTTAAAAAACAGACTGAAAGTTTAAATGTAAGGAATGAAAGTGAAGTATTCTGAATGAAAGTTTGTTTATTTATCGGTGAAAATATTGAATATTAACAGAAATCTTGAGACTCCATGGTAAATCCTTCTCGCTGAAATGATAAGGTTATTCTGAGACATGGACAGCGTATGTCTTCCTTTATTTGACTAGTAAGAAAGAACTGTCTATCCTGTGAGGATGACTGCATCAGATGTTTTCAGATTAAACAAAAAATCTGTCTTCCTCAGCGGGGCAGTACGCTTACCAGAACTGTTAAATACTGTAAATGCATTTTCTCACCATTGCTTAGAATTTTTTTTCTTAGGTTCCAAGTTCGCAAGTTCTAAGATTCATAGTGACACATTTTTGGCATTTCTTTACATCATTCATATGGAATAACATTAAATATTTAAAAAACTGTACATTTGCAAAGAGGGCGTTAGATTACTTTAGTTGTTTTTACGTTACATATCAATGTAATTTACATTCTCATAACTCTGACTTGCAGTTTACCGTATTCAAGTTCTACAACAGGGTAAACTTTTAAGTTAAACATTTCATTGCATGTCATTCCATTGTCCGAATTTTGGACTTTAGATATTCAGATGAATATACCATCAACATATTCTGCAATGTATTGGTGCAGTCTCAAAAGTATTATCCAGTCCTGGTTCGATAAAGTCACTTTCACAACATATCGAAACCTTAAAAAAGGTTGACCAATGAATACAAAAAATAAATCTCAGAGAAAGTCAAATGATGGCCCCTCAGTAAGCTTATGCCTAAATGGAAGATGTACTGTAAATGTATCTCCATTATGATCTATTTGATTGATAGTCGGGATGTATTAGTGAGGCGGCACTTAAACTTTAAAAGTGTTCTGCCTGACAGTTATGTGCGGTACGCAGTACAAAACGTACTGAACATAAGTCACGCTGTTATACAAATGTCACATAAATGACAAAGAATTGTTGCATCCTCTGCTCCACAAAATGTGTCTGGCAGTCTTCTATACTGTGCCGTGCTTTTAAGTGCACTGCCTCATATAAAAATCACTTTCCTTATTTAATGAAATCTTCAACTTCGAGCGAGTTCTACAAGTGTAACATTCATCACCCACACCAGTCAGAATACATTGCCTGCCTCTGTGCCTCAAGAAAGAACTCCAATTAAGTAACAATCTGTTTTCGTGTAATTATATGTACCAGCTTGCTTAAATTAGGCTGAAACCCATTACAGAATTAGAACTTGAAACTGGGTCAAGAGCGTGTCACTGTGTTTCTACTCAAGCAGTTGTGGCAGAAGGGAAATAATGGTTGTAGTGTAACCATGGCCTCGTGAGGTGTCAAGATGCCCAGCTCGCTGGTGGAGACGGGGCCCCAGGAGTCACTGGCGCTTCCTTCACAACACCCCGGTCAAGATTCCTCCGACAGCCACAGAGCTTCTACGTCAACAAGCAAATGCCTGTTTTCTATTCATTAGTGCGCTCTGGTGAAAGAGGAAAAAAAATATCCGAGTGGCTGGAAGGAATGACATGACAACTCATGTTTTACATTCTGCCTCTTTATTTTTTTCCTGCTTGGGGGTTGGGAGGTGTCAAAATTAAAAGCACTTTGGGGGAAAATGGAAGTATGTTTGTGTTTTTCTTGTTGGTTGCGGCGTTGTGAGTGTGTACAAGTGTTTTTTTTTTCTGTTTGTCTGACTGTTCTTGTCAAACTGTCTTCATGAGGACGATGTGACTATTTTAACTTTGGTGGACATTGGCCCCCCAAATTTAATTTTGAATTTCTATTAGGTTAATGAGGTTTTTATAAAGCATAATTTAACATTTTAGGAATCACACTCTTTCTTTTGAAGGAATCAAGGTAGTGTAGATGCCTATTCTCAACAGTTTTGGGGGAAATTAGAGTATGTTTGTGTTTTGGTTGGTGGTTACAGGGTGGTTGTGGCTCAGTTGGTGGTCGGTCGTCTCTCAACCGGAAGGTCGGGGGTTCGTTTCCAGCTCCTGCAGCCACATTACCGATGTGTCCTTGGGCAAGACACTTAACCCCAAGTTGCTCCAGCCTCGTCTGTGGTGTATGAATGGGATTAGTTACTTCTTATGGTCACTTTACATAGCAGCCTCACACGTCAGTGTGTGAATGGGTAGGTGTGACTTGCGGTGTGAAAGCGCTTTGAGCAGTCTAAAGACTAGAAAAACACTGTACAAGCTCAAATCCATTTACCATTTAACATTGTTTTTTTCCACTTGTGTGTAGGAGTGTTCTTGTCCAAATTTCTTTGTGGGGACTGCGTGACTATTGAACCTTCGGGGGACATTGGCATCCAAATACAACTTTGAAATTATTTTTGGGGTTAATTAGGCTTTACAGGCATAGTTTGACATTTAGGCAACATGCTCAATGTTTGATAGCAATCAAGGTAATGCAGTTATCAATTGTCAACACGGGGTTGGACGATGAATGAATGATTTACCCTTTTCATGCCCATCTCGGCAAGGAAGTAAATTAACATATTTACTTTAATGTCAAAGGGTTTCTTCTCGTGAAATTAATTAGGCTGACAAATTAATACAAAATTACTAGCAAACAGCATCAACTGCTACTGTGATAATTAGGCCAAGAGATACGACCAATTAAATTATGATATCTTCTTGCTATTGTTGTCATTTATAAGTGGCCAGTTTGCATGAGGCCAAGAAGAATGCTTAGTTCTGCAGTGTTTTTTGGTCGTGTCTTGTGCTGGAGCCTTTCTCATCTCTTTCATTAGGTTTCTATTTCCAATAAGGGACTAGCCTCGGTGGACAAAAGAGAGGCAAATAAACAATAAATTAGGCAAAGGTGCACCTCATACATCTGCTAAGACATGCTCCAGTGCATCACATTGCTTAGTGCCAAAAGCATTTTATTTTCTTGGCATTTCAGTTTCTTTTGTTTTTAAGACAACAGTAAAACACAACTCAGGGATAACCCTGCCAATAATTTACTATCTCTATGCCCCTCTTACTCAAACTGCAGACACAGTATACAGTACAGTGGTTTCATAAAGTATTGTATGTTTAAAGACTCAGTTTACTTCACTTGAATATATTAGATAAGACTAACACCTATAAGTCTAATTATTAGTTCGCATTGCAGCATTCTGTATTTATAATTGGAAATGGTTACCTGATTTCTTGCTTATCAATGCAACCAGCTGGTCCTTGGGCCTGTTGTCTTATGACAAGGTCCTAATTGCTTTCCACATGTGGTTAATGTAAGTTCATATGGTCACTAATGAGAACTGTCATACAGCAGAAGCTTTTTTTATTGTTAAAACCTCAGAAATATTCAAATAGACAGGTTTACCCAATGGGCACAATGGGCTAAAATATATTTAATTAGACGTTGAAGCTTCTTTTTGTTTGTCTCAGTTGTTTGTACAATGGGTGAAATAGAATTCTGTACTTTCTATTTCAGGAGATTGTGCAACCCCTTTTTTCAGATAAAAATGCTCACTGTTTATAACAGATTTTTGCTGCGCCATCCAAAAAAACGTTTCTGTTTCTTGGTAACAGATCTGACAATCAGTAAGTCTATCATGGAAGCAGCATCTGTTTTCACGAGTATGGACAGAAATTGAGTGAGTTATGGATACCTCCAATGCGTGATTGAAATCAATTGTTCCTTTAAAACTAACGTTAAGCCAAAATGTATATTCAAATAATAACTCCTGTAAACTAAACTAAAAAAGAAAACTATACCCAAAATACCACAGTTACATCTCTTTGTGTATAATGTTATCTTAGTCATATATAGCCAAGTAGTGTGTTGGACTTTGTTGAGGCTATTGGACTGACTGGGAAATATTCTCAAGTAATAGAAAAAGCTATTTAAGGAGCTTCTTAAGCTGGCTAAGACTGACTCTTTGGAGGGGTTCGAATCTGGAGCCTCAGGGGTGGCCTCACCCATATCCCTGGCAGACATTTTTCATGCATTTAAGTTGCTCTTCTGTGGCAAGGCACCATGTGTGGATGAGATTTGCCCTGGGATACTGGAGGCTCTGGACATTATGCTGTGTTGGCTGGGATGCATCTTGAGAGTCCCTTGGAGGTTGAGGACAGCACATTGGCAGAAAGAGATGATGGCAGTGCTGTGCTACAATTAATGAGCTATTACGCTGAAAAGCCTCTCTAGTAAAGGTTAGTCCATGGCGATTGAAAGGAGCAATGTGCATTCAGTCCTGGTAGCATCACAATGAACCAGTGGACTACATCTTTACCCTTGCAAGGTTGTTGGATGGGTCATGGGGGTTTTGGGCACTTGGGGAATGCTTATGACCTTGTTCCCCCACAGGGATACCTTTTAGGGCTACTCAAGGAGTTTGGGTAACTGGGCCATGCAGTCCCAGTGTGTTCATATAACTGAGGTTGTTCAAGCATCTGATTTTAATCTTCCTGGGAAGCACCCTTTGGAAGTCTTCCAGGGTTGTCAAATTGGGAGGAGACCTTGGGGTACAACCTAAACTAGTTTTTATATCTAGTCTGGTCCGGGAAGGCATTTTAAACTGCCATGGTGAGATACCTGCCAGATCTAAGATAAGAGGAAGAGAATGGAAAAGATTGATTTCTATAAGCTGATGGCATGGCTTCTAGGGGTGAAAAGCATGCACAGACTCAAGTCAGTCAGCTGTCACTAAAAGACTGAGCCTGTCTGCATCTCAGTCCATTGATTCCCACTGAAAGCACAGGCCTATATCCTACAGTCATTATAAAACAGTTTCATTTTTAAATAAGTGTGGACATTTTCCTGAACTAGGAAGCCAATGCTTTAAGATGAATAGATGTAATATGATTGGTAAGGAACTATTTTATGTTGTGGAGTAATACAGCTTCATATTCCTTAGAAATTTTTAGCTGAAATGAAAAAAAAAACCCCGATGTTATATGGGAAGTTCTTGTTTTGATGATTAATTCATTGTTTTGCTCGTGTCATATAATTAACCCACCATAATCAAAATATCAAATACACTCTCAACGCATAGCAACTGTATATTTGTATTACTTTTCTTCAACAAAGCCACGGTTTGCTGTCAGGAATATAAAATGAAAGCCTCCTACACACTCACAATGCTTTCTGTTGTAGTATGATTAGTGATTAATTCCTAGCACACCTTATTGTTTGCCATCCCTCTCCCACCAATGTTTGCTTTTCATTGTGTTTGTCATGCAAGTATTATTAGCGTAGGTAAATGACTGCAAGACAGTGTGAGTTTGTGCATCTATTCCTCTGAGTTTGTTGACGCTCTCACTGGGCACATCAACAAAGTCTTAGTAAAGGGGGGAGCACATTTGCACATGGGTAATGATCTTCAGAAGAAAAAACAAACTCCTCACTGCACAAGCTTTTGGTGGACTTTGAAAAGAGATGACACAAATTGAAGGATAAGAAAACGACGGGGCTACCATTTGGTTGTCAATGTCACCTTGTACCTTTCAATGTCAGTGTCTTTTGTCTGACATGAATTTCTGTGTTGCTGCTAAAAACTTGAATAACAAACATGAGAATGTGTTTTGAGTTGTTGTAATGGTACATGGAGAGAAACATTCTTTTTGTAATTTTAAGGTGGGAAAAATGTCGGCATCAGAACCCAATAATGTAACCTGTCTCACAGATCAGTGCGAACCATTCCTACTGCGAACTGGACTAAAATTAGTCCTCTCTCTTAATTTTTTAGGAAAAGACAGATTGGCAGATTTAGGAGTGATAAAATTTCTTCTCGACTAACTGCCAGAATCATTTTCTGAATAAACAGAGGTGTAAAAGAGGCCATGCAGTGGCAGACTCGTGCTTCGTTTCATATTTGTTACACCTGTTTTAACAGATGCTGATGAGGTTTGGCAGTTTACCTGAGGCAGGAAGTCAAATCAACATCAAAACATTCCTCATTGTTTTCTGATTGGTCCAACACTCATCTTGTCAAGACCAATTTATTTTGTGTTGGATGTTTTTCAAACTTGGATCTTGAATCAAAAAGCGGAGACTCTGTTGTTGTAGTTTTTTTAAGAAAACACCCATACTGCTCAAAGTTATTAACAAGAAGATCTTTACTCAACACTAAAGACCTGAGACTCGTGTTGAAACAAGCTTCAAAAATAAACAACGTCATGTGGACTTTTTTATTGTAGGATGATCCAAAGTTAAAAGCTGCTATGATTCAAAAAGCAGACAATCGTAGCGGGCCAGTCATATGGTATAGATGACAGGATTTAAAATAACATAAAACTGCATTAAGTACAAATGCAATAGTAAAACTTTGAATGCAGGTGATATGCCTACCTTACCGCTGAGAATAGAAATATGTTTTGGGGGTCTGGGTTGTTTTATTGGTCAAACATTTATAGGACCTTAAACCGACCAGACCAACGTTATGTGCAATGTAAAACCAAATTATTATTGTTATAATAACCAATCATTTTTTTATTAATGGATTTTATGTAATCTAACTAATTTAAAAGAAGTACCGTAAAATGTGGAATATAAGTCACGCTGGTATATAAGACGCTGTCTGTTTTTGGAGGTCTCCCAGAGAGAAAAAGGGTTTAAACTTTCTACCTGCGTGATGGTATCCACTGTGCTCAGCAAAGTCCAAAACATGCATTTTCTGTACAGCTCTTTCAGTACCATCTGTTTTTCGCTTTGTCCTGTTTGCACTCCCACTATAGCTACAGAATGGGAGTTGAGCTCTCAGCCTAGGTTGAAAGTTTTAAAGTACGGACCTATAGCCCTCGTGTCACGCCACCCACCTCAGCTGGACACTCGTTGACTTTAAATTCAATCTCAATAGTGTTCCACAAGGATTATTTGTTGATCAATATATCAAAACAAATTTAAATAAAGGATAATGAACAAATGAGGGAGAAAATGTTAAAAGATAGCGCTTACAGTCTGGTCTGCGTCGCAGCGTATCTCAACACAGCTTGAAATACATAATGAATGGAGGCGGATTTCCAATTGAGTCAGGTCTTGTGTGTGATGGTGGCAGCTACACTGGCAGTATAGGCGTGTGTGCCAGCATTTTATACTGGTATATTGGTCGCACTGGTTTATAGGACGCAGCCAACTTCTTGCAGTGTGTCTTATGCACCCATTTTTTATGGTTCTTATCTTGATCTCAACCCGGATTTTTTTTGTGGCTATACCAAGTACATTCCCTACCTTAACCAACTCAAACTGAAACATTTCACAGCTGTACCATGTGTCTGCTATTGTTTCCATTACAACAAAATGTATCTGACTAGTTCTTTAAAATGCAACAGAGATAATGAAGATACTGATGAGGTCAGCTGAGGTGATTCTTGACGTTTGGATACATCTGTTCTCAGGAGAAGTAAATAATAGGCGATGTGTATCGCCTGCCCACACAATCTAATTTTGGCATGTGGCCTTCTCAGAATTTGAGGGTGTAAAGTCTTCTGTGTAAAACCAAGTTGACATTAGTGGTAATTGTAGACAGGAATGTCTGTAAAGTTCTCATTTCCGAAGTCTTGTCTGGTCTCTTTAAGTGATATTAGGTCTCAATAGGCAAACTTCTCTGCAAACAGAGTTCATTAAAGGACTTATAGGAAAAATTCCAACAGGAGATAACCTTATTTGGTTTTATTAGCTATTGTAGTAGGAGGAGAGAACTTGTTATCCTCAGCTGTGGGTGAAGAGAGTATTAAGGCAAACCCAAGCAGTAAGATGAGAGGTTTTCTTTCGAGTGCATCAGGGTCTATTGAGGCTACTGCACATGAAGATATTAAAAAACCTAAAGGCTCTATATTATTGTAGAAAATGTGTTTAAGTAACTCTGACACATGATGCATTTGAGTAAACTTAATTTAGGGAGCTTATTGAGTGTTAAACTGATACATTTAAATACAATTGAAATGTTTAAAGGAAAATTATGACTTCATATGGCAAAGATGAAGCGATCTTGCAGTCAGGGTCATAACAGAAGGACCTCAAATTTGATTAAAAGTTGAATTATCAATGGCCAATAGGGTACCCCGTGCACAGCCTATACGTTCTCGGGTGCGCAGGAACATACCACGGAAAATAAATCAAAACTCCTGCTGGCACACTTTTATTGTGAGCGAAGAACGCGTTTCGCCTGTAGCTTCCTCAGTTTCGCCCAGCATTGAATTATCAATGTTTGAGGGAAGATCAAATACAATCATTGACTGATTTTGTGTATTGTATGGATGCAATACAGAACTCCACCATTTGAAATACTTCCTCCATTTTTATGATTTGGAATTATGCTTAATCAGAAAGCAGAAGACTTCCTTTTACAATTAAAGCCTAAAAGACGGCCTTGGAAGCATGTGAAAAGAGAGATACATATTGGGACTATTTTTTCTCATCATTTTCTGTGCCATGAATGGAGTACTCTTTGCAATTGTGCAGTGAGGACAAATATGCAGATCAGAGTGTAAGCAATATAATATGAAGCGAACGTTCCTTAAGAAGGTCAGTTAGAGAGGGCACAGCTGCAACCGTGACCATGTCAGTTTTGTTAACGTTGAGACAGCATGCGGCAAAGTAGAAGTGCAGTTGGTGCAGTTCTGCTTGTCATGCTTCATATTTGGGAGAGCGTGAGCATGTCCCAGAGAATATGAAGATCCGTCAGTAACAAGGTCATTTGAGTGCAATGACTCTGAAATGACTTTATACTTCGGTACAACCCCATCTCCTTTTTTTTTTTCATGTCGACGGTTCTGAAGCTTCTATCTTTGCTCTATGTTTTTTTGTCTCTCTCACACTTGTTATTTTGTTTTCTATTTTGCAGAATTAGGGTTTATTCAAACATAATCCCCATAGCTCTTTCTTAGCAATACAAAGTTTTCATTTTTTTCCCCCAGAAGCTCCTCTCGTAGCTGTTGACCAGAAGGGATCACAGCCCCGCTGACCTTTCAGCTGTGCCTTAAGAGACATGTTTCAACTGCGAGTCTCTAATCACAGTTCATGCCCTTTCACATGACATCAGCCTTGAACGAAGCCAAAGGTTTCGCCTGTGGGCTGCTGAATTGTTTGTATGTGCTGACCTTTTGTCTGTATTTACTATATGATCACTAAACATATAGTCTTGCCTCTTTTGTCTTGCGTTCTGTCTTTAGCTGACCTCAGACCTGTTCCCCTCTAAACTCAGCCCTGAAATCAGAAACAACATTCTTGTGATCTTCTTCAGGTGTAGACAAACCTATAGCGTTTGCTAAGATTACGAGTCAGGGCATCGCCACCAATAATTTCCAATATCGCATCATGCACCTTGTTCCCCAGGTTGGTTTATGATGATATGAGACCGTCAGATGAGCCATATGGAAAGTGCCAGCATAAATACCTGTCCTCTTCCCTTCTACCAAAAGGAAACTGAGGTGAACGCCTTTGATCGCACTGACATAAGTGAATGAAATGAGGAGGAAATGGAGAGATGGCAATTGGGACAAATCGCTTCGAAAATTGAACACGACAAGCCTCTGATTGTAATCTCCATGTAGACTTTTCTGGATGGAGTGTCTATGATGATGGAAAATATGAATGAATATGAAAATCATTTCTGGAGAAAAGCAGCAGAGGGAAACTGACCCGAAGGTTGGATATCAATATCTATTTGATATGCCGAGCGGTATTCACATCCACCTGCACATTTAATCGCTGATTTTGATTGATCAAAACTTTAGTATACTTTCATAGTTTGATCTTTCCAATGGTATCATTCTCATAAAATGAATTACTTGGATGTAGTTTGCGTTCATGTTTAGATGGGGTATCATGAGTGATTGGACGTACCGCAGAAGTTAGCTCAATGTGTTGGAAGTTTGAGGGTAAAATGGTATTTTACTGCCCCAACATCCAATCTGAAGTACTTTCCTTTGCAATTATGGTTTGTTCTGAACCTTTTGGGGAGCACTCACTTTCACTTTTACAATCAGCCATAGATGTTCCAAGAACATGGCTAAACAGTTGGCTTATTAACAACCTGTCTATGCCCATCTGCCCGTCTTTAGCGGTGTCTAGTGTTCCCACATCTTAGCAATTACTTTGGTAAGGCATTTTGACAAAGAAGGATGAACAAAATTACATCGATTGAGGGGTAAAAAAGCGTGTGACTTGGAGATTCAAAGCCCATGTTTGTTTCCATTTGCCCTTTTTTATGATAACAGTTATCTTAGGTTACTGTCATGTAAATATCTTTTATATTGCCTATTTGTAGCTGCCAAACAATACTTGACTTTTGTATGGGCATCACATCAGGAAGAATGAATACTTTATGTGGAAGTTTGGCAAGCAAGGACAGATTTGTAAGACTTTGGAGGACTTATCCTGTAATCAAGTCGGTTTCATTATACCCTGGTCTGGTATTAAACCACTGCCTCAGTGCATTCTGGGGCTTGGGTCCATTTCAGCTTTGATGGGATTAATCATATATACTGCAGACCGTGGTCCACATAATTGCACAGAGTCATTTCCCAGCCAGACCCATTGCTGTCTTGTGCATTCATGAAACATGAGTATATGGTACGCAGATGGAGATTTCATGACCGTGCACAGAGTGGTTTTGCAGCATGCAATGCTTCGTGCCCATGTTTGCATGGGTAGATTGGAACTTGCAGAGGTACGGCATCTTGATAAGGAGGCCTGCTGCTGTTTGCAGTTTACTAACTGAATATTAAAGCATGCAGTAATTAGTAGAAATGAAAATGCAATAAAGATTAGGAATATGTAATTTTTGCAATGAATGCCAATGAGTCAGACCCGACAATTACAATTATGAATGAGTACTGTGATTACAATCTGAGTCCCTGCTCTTGAGCTATTCTGAGATCTGTTATTATTCTGAATGTTGTAGGAAATTCACTTGTGTTTTTGTCTCCTATAATTACACCGACCTGTGTATCGAACTTGACTCCTATAACAGATGCAAGTAAGTTTATTATACATTTATATTTATGGTATGTAGGTGTTAACGGAACTAAAAATCCCTATTTAAAAATCTGTTTTGTCAAAAAACAACATTGGGGCTGATCACAGCTGTCATTGGTGGAGAGGGCCAGTTACACCCCGGACTGGTCATCGGTCAATCACTGGGCTGACATACAGAGACAGACATGCTCACACCTACGGGCGATTTAGAGTCACCAGTTAACCTAGCGAGCATGTATTTGGACTGTGGGAGGAAGCCGGAGTCCCCGGAAAGAACCCTGAGAATGCACAGGAAAAACGTAGAAAGGCACTGTCAAGGGGGATTCGAACCAGGAACCTTCTTGATGTGAGGCAACAGGGCTAACCACTGCACCACCGTGCAGCCCCACATTTAATAGTAACATAAGGAAAATGAAAGCAATCCCTGCAAACATAGTGTTAATCCCCTTTCAAAGGTAAAAGTTAATTTATACTTAAATTTAAGACTTATACTTAAAATGTATAGGACATCATAAAAATGTTTTCGATATTCAGAATTAAAATGATACATTGCTAAGATAAGCCTTTGTTTTTTTATACCTGAAATAGAAGGTCTACACAAACAGTCCACTTTCTGTTTTACAGAAAAATGTCAATCGTAACTACAGTATTCATCGTAATTACTGAACAGCGTTCTACAAATAATGAAGCAGTATAAAGACAGTGTAAAGTATTATGAAAAGTACTCGGCTAAAGACAGATTCATTTCTATGGTGTGTGCCCCTTGGTACATATCATTTAAATGCATTTTGTTCTGCCTCGCGCTCGCACTTTAATTCTCCCTTCCTGTTGGCCCGTTAGCGGGACAGCTGAGGAGAGCGCCTGTGATAACTGTGATTAGCATGCCACTAGTCGGGTGTTAATATGCAGTTTCTCTGGGATGGCATTTTGCACCTTGTTATTACCGCTGTCCAGATGTCAGTGGAAGGGTCGGCCTAGCTTGCATGTATGCGTGTGCTTCTGGTTTTACAGGCTCACTTTGTCTCTTTCAGACCCTCTCTGCGAGGCCACCTCTACCATCCTAGCGTAGCATTTATGTTCCTCTTTCAGACCGCTGAGAACTATTCTAAAATGTTCCTATAATTGAGCTCATTTCAGACAATTTTGCTGCTTCCGTTTCTTTTACTCCATCTCTACTCCCGACTGTGTTCTGAAACAAGAATTGATCCGGCATGTTCTTTTACTTTTTAGATGTTTTGCAAATATAACTATCCTTGTTTATGCATTAATGAATAGACATTATATTTATTGTCTCTATTCAAGGGTGTTCATTTCTCTGCTGCTGGTATTTTACGTCTGAACTTCTTGCTTGTGTGTCTTTATCATCATCATTAAATGCAGCCGAGATGTTGGTCTATTAGCACACACTGTATTGTTCTCTGTGGTCGGGCTAATCTGTTCCCTAATTGCCTGGACAGACAGGGAGAGGCCCAAGCACCATTTGGCCAGTCCATTTCACACAGGCCTGTTTCCACGTCATTTAGCAGGTGGAGCACATTACACATCTGCCTAAATGAGAGGAGGCTGTGAGATCAGACGAGGCCCATATCGGTTGTAGCATTATGGCTTTGTCTTCCAAATGGCCTATCATCCCCCTCCACAAGGTCGAGACAAAGTCAGTATTTGGGGGAAGTTTTGGAAGAGGATAACTTCGGTCTACAGCTGTTAAGCTTCTTAATAACTGTCTTAATGCTTGCTGTTATGTTGGAGGCACTATTAAATGGAGGCAAAATTACTCAAAGCATGAAGTCTTGGGCTTTAGGGCAACATTTAACAGCAGGCTGATAAATGTTGTGTTTGTGGCATGTGGGAGTCTTGACTCCTCCAGAGGGTAGCGAGGGACTTGGAGAAAAGGGGGGGAGGTGTAACTAAAGTAAAAATCAACTAAAAACAATATTTGTGACGGCAACATGTATTTGTTGATGTGACTAATCACTGTATATTGAAATCTATGTGCCAATCTTTCAATTTATAAAAATATCACACACAACTCTTGCCAATCAGTCGAGCAGCTGCCATAAGTGACACTGATGGAAAGTTGTTAT
The DNA here is from genome assembly GCA_020745685.1 of Tautogolabrus adspersus. Taxonomy (NCBI): domain Eukaryota; kingdom Metazoa; phylum Chordata; class Actinopteri; order Labriformes; family Labridae; genus Tautogolabrus; species Tautogolabrus adspersus. Next base: position 7,968,611 of record CM036556.1, on the reverse strand, counting down.
ACCACTGATAACTCCTCTTTAAATGGAAACATGTCTAAAAAAGATGAAGACCATAACGCTAACTGACTGATCATGGCTCAGCTTCAAAGACTGTTTATAAAAGACGACATATTGAACATAATCAATGAATAACATGAGAGAAAAGTTATTTAAAGGCAGGGTTGGTCATTTTCGAAAACTAGCATGATTTTGAAAGTAGCATTCCCTCTGTGCTCCGTCTTCACCCAGCCTCTCCCCTCTTTGCTCCCTCAAAAGCCACGCCCCTCACGTACATACACGAGCGCCATTGGTCCAGAAGCGGATTTCAGCTCATGCTTTGAGTGTGGGCTCGTGCATGAATGGGGTAGAGAACGGAGCAGGGAGACAGGGAGGCATGATTGGTTCATAAAACTCGAACCGAGTGCAGACATTGGTCGGACTTAGTTCATAATTGTTAATACAAACAAGGACATTTGTTAAGAAGTTTTATGTTGATGTTTTTAAGTTTGTCATCTTCATAGAGTTTTTTGAAATGTTGCAAGAGGCGGGCCCCCTCCAAAGGCTTCTGCTACGGGGGGGTCCGAGCATGATCGTGTTTGGGAACCCCTGCTATAGACCACACAGCATTACACAACAGTGGTAATAAAAAAAAATCAGCTTTTTAAAGTTTGTTCTCAAAGAAAGAATTCGATTGATCACTGAATGTAAGAAGACATTTTTATGAAAACTCAAACGGGCCCTATTAATTTAGCTTAGCACATTTGGATTCATTCTTGGCGCAAGTTTTCAGGCCATAGTTTGGCAATAATCCGGACCTGTGTTTTGTAACTTTAAGCATTGTAAAAAAATTAATAAAGACAGAACTAGTCGAAATGTTTCTGTTTAGTGTGTGTGTATTTTTTTAAGGTAGCTGTTCCAAAATGAAATCTCAGGTTTGAATACTTTGTTCTTCCATTTGCTTTGCTTTTAAGCAATTTAAACTGCATTATGTTTTTATTTTGTATGCTCATAATAACAGGATGGTTTGGGAGGAATACGTGTGTGAGGAGAAACAGGCCTGCTGTAAGACATGGCCCTAGGGCATTCAAGTCTCTCTCTCTCTGTCTCTGTCTCTCTCTCTCTCTCTTTCTCTCTCTCTGTGTCTGTCTGTGTGTGTGTGTGTGTGTGTGTGTGTGTGTGTGTGTGTGTGTGTGTGTGTGTGTGTGTGTGTGTGTTGCTAGTGGGTTGTTTGGGGAAGCATGTGATTCACCCTGAATCTTTTATTTGTCCTAGTACCTGTCTATGGTAGCTGAGGATACCCAATCCAATAACACCTTCCTGGCACTCACTGCAACTACTGTACTTACTGTCCAAGGACTCATATTGGGGACAAAATGAGGTAGGAAAAGGGCAATGCGGAGGTGTATGTTTGTGCTCCTGCCAGCACGCCAATGATGCCATAAAAAAAAGAAAAGAAAAATGGCACAATGAGATGCCAACTAATCTCACAACCAGGCACACACAGAGCACAAAAGCTCATCTCAACTTTGGTTGTCGTCCAGGTCATCTCCCTCCATCTCTTACATTCTCCCAGCATGTCAGGCCTGATGTGAAAGGAAATATCGTAGAGGGCAGAGGCAGCCCAAACAATGAGAGACACACAACCTCCCCCTAATTTAATCTTACAGCAGATGGCAAAATGTAACCTATGGCCCTGACAGATTGCTGTTTCGGTAAAGCCTTCCAGCACGATCCGGAGGAAAGTGAGAGAGGCAGACGGATGAGGCTGGGAGGAATGGAAATGGCTGAGGCAGGATACAAAGACGGGAGAGACAAATAACTGAGATGGAGAAACTGTAGTTTAAAACAAGGAGACAGTTGAACCTGACAGATTTGCAAAAAAAGTTGAACAATCAGATCCTTCCTGGGTCAAACTGGAATGCATGAAAACTCAGGAGAGAGATGTCAACAACCACAAAAGGCCAATTAAGAGCAAAATCTGAACGGCGATGAGAGGCAAAGAAGCGAAGATGAGACGAAGAGCAGGGAAAACAACTCAAAGCTGCATGATAATTACGAGCGAGATCCTCTGATCACTTGTCATCTGTGATGCAGATGATAGAACAAGTGAATGAGTTTTAATTAGGCATGCTATCTGGAAGGCTAACCTTCCTTAACCCGCATCTGTGCTTTGTTGGGACAAACTGATCCAGTTCTCATTTGACTGCAGGAGAGGGGAAAAAAAGAACTCATATGAGATAAACAAGAAGAAGAAAGATGTTTACACACCAGTGACTATTCTATTGTTTCCCTAGTAACACCAGTCTGCTGATGGTGTTACAGATTCAATCAGACTCCAAATTAGAAATAATAGATTGGAAATGCAGATTCTGAGATCTGAGCTGTAAAGTGATTCTTTTTAAGTCCAAAAATAACACCGACATATCACTTTCTTCCCCAGAACTTCCACCAGACACGTGTGCATTGCGTGTCAGCTCGGCTCTGGTACGGCTTTGTGCCCCCTTGTCCGTCAACACCCACGGGCTCTGATAACGCCCAGCACAGAGCAGCACAACCAGAGTTCCTGCGGTAATTACTGTACAGAATCATATGCGACAAACATCACTCATTCGCTAGCGAGAATAAAAATGGCGGACCTGCGCAAAAGTTTTGCTCTAGGTGTCCATGGGTGGAGATACCAGGGGAGGGGAGGGGATGTTTTGTTTTTACCAGAATCCCACTGTGACATCACAAGGAGAGCAAATTTGAAACGAAGCATTTTTCTCTGTGTTTTAAGACTCATGCAGACCACAAACAAAGGACTGGATGGATTTATTTCAAATTTTGTGGGTTGATAGACACTCAGGTTACCCAAATATATGTTCAAAAACACTGTAAAAGTGGATTTTTCATAATATGTCTCCTTTAATACTAAAAATCTGCCTGTGGATTAAGATTAAAGTGCCGAAAGGAAACAAGGAATGGGCCACTTAGACGTTTTGTAAGGAAAATGCAGGATTCATGCAAGCAACTTTTTTAAATTAAAATTGGCTAATTGATGAATGGTAAATTTGAAAAATACTGCAACTTTAAAGCTAGTTAGTTAAAGTCAATATTGCCAACCTACAGCAAAATAAAAATAGATGCTGGTTCCTGTTGATATAAGCTACAGCGTGGGGCTAATATTCGGTCTGTAAATTACACAGTGATAATTAGTCCAGTCTGTTTTTAAGAGCTGGCTACTTCTGTAGAGTAATTAATAACTAAAATGTGTGCCGTGAAAAACAAGCCAAAATTCAAACTACATTTGTAACCTGTTGAAAACAAGGAGTTATAGGTGACGTTTCTAGCATGGAGTCATCAGTGTGAGCAACTCTTTGTGATGTGCAAATGTTCAACTGATTCATTGTAAATTGCTTTTAAAGCACATTTTTCATATTACAAGGAAGTTCCCTGACTTATAGTGAGGATAGCAAGATAATGTTTGTTATATCGAAAGCCCGTCCAATACATTTCAAATCCAGACAATATTGTGGCAATAGAAGAACAAAACAATATGTTGCTTGGGAACAGTATAGCAAAACAGTCATGCATTCATCCATTTGTTCGTGCATTAATTCATCTGGCTTTGTTAGGCAGATCATTTGTATTCAGCTTCAAAGGCTTTTCTTTTTTCCTCTGCCAACAGCTTTATAAAAATGAAACCTGAGGAGCTGCATAATGTAACAATCCACAGCTAGAAGCACTTTGCTTTAGGTCCCTTCCGACTATAGAAGTAATGTGTGGACTCCTCCTAAACCGCCACTGTATGTGTAGTTATCTAAAGACATGCAAATGATCTGCACATACTGAACAGGACTGCCGGTGCTAATGAAGTGGTGGGCTGCTGTGGGAGGACATTAGCACCCTTGGCACTGTTTTGTGTATTGAGGAGGGCTTCAATCTGCATCCTCAGGGTGCAACCAGACCCACCAGAGTGTTCTGCAGGTCGGCCCCTCGACACCTGCATCTGTTTTGTTGTGCTTGTTGATTCCTGTTGTTATCGCAACATTATGGAATACTGAACAACTCTTGAGGGGCTTTCAGTAAGACCCAGGCGGACAGGAGAGGAAGGAAAGCCATTGTGCATGCTAACGAACAGGTAATTTCTGTAATAAACTAACACATGCTCCGTGCTAAATGGGTTCTCAATTGCTGTAAGCGAGTTTGGAAAGGTTAAATTGGCTTGGAGATGCACACGAACAGAGATACATTCGAGATGTGCTGTGTGTTTATACATTCACTTTATGTTAGAGTCACATTTATGTGGCTTTTAATAACCCAAACTTTTTCTCTATTTGACTTTGATAACTCAATTGTTTGGAAGTCCGAAGAGGACATGCATTCATTCATTTGATTTTACTCAATTTTTCCATGATATGGAGTAAATCAAAACCTGTAAATTTCAGTGGTTTTCTCAAGATCTCAGGTAAATAACCCTTGTTTTCCCATTATAACAACTTAGGGGCGGCTGTGGTTCAATTGGTAGAGTCGGTCGTCTCTCAACCGGGAGGTTGGGGGTTCGATCCCCAGCTCCTGCGGCAACATGTCTGCTGTGTCCTTAGGCAAGAAATTTAACCCCAAATTGCTACTGCTGCATCGTCAACGGTGTATGAATGTGTGTGAATGGGATTAGTTACTTCTAATGGTCACTTTACATAGCAGCCTCTGCCATCAGTTTGTGAATGTGTAGATGTGACATGCAGTGTTAAAGCGCTCTGAGTAGTCAGAAGACTAGAAAAGCGCTATACAAGCTCAACTCAACTCTTGGTCGTTTTGTTGCAATTTTGAGAAATCAACTCCTTCCTCAATCCTTAGAGATGATTCGGCATGCTTTTGTGTTACTTAGTTTTATTATTGTAATTCCATGTTTACATGCCTTACCCCCATTTCACACATACTCAGTGCGTGTCGCAGTCCGTCAGTGCCGCGCTCTACGCCGTAGTTCGCTGCCACTCTAGTCGATCGCTGTGTTCACACAGCGGGCGCCGCAGTCCGTCTCCGGAGCGTGCCACAAGCGCCACTATGCTCTGCTCCGTTTCAAATATGCTGCGAGTCTATTTTCGACGGAGTACGCTGCAGGTTTGCGTCAAGCTGGACAGAATATGACAACCCAAACGGGAAGTCAGACAAGGAAAAGCACAAAGAATCCGGTCAATTTCAAAATAAAACACAATATACGGACTCGCGATCGTATTTTTCATCACTTTATCAACATTATGTCGAAACAGGCACCGAACGGACAACAAATCATCCTCAGAAAGACAAAGCAACATGTTGCTTGCACGTTTTTCTCTTTTTTTCCTGCGTGATCTTGTGGTTCTCCTGTGATGTGTGTACAGCTTCTCATGGGTGCGCTCCGCTGCGCTGACGTTCCAGTGGGGCAGGTTGTATGTGTGAATCGGGGGTTAGTGTCACATCCGTGAACTGCTTACGAGTGGTCCAAAATGCTGCTGCTAAGCTGTTGACGAAATCATCCAGACGGTCTCATGTCACACCTATTCATGTCTTTGCACTGGCTTCCCATCAGAATACAGAATTCTTGTTATTGTGTTTAGAGCCTTGCATGGTCAAGCTCCGGGTTTTATCACTGAGCTACTGAAGCATTATAACTGAGGTCCTCTGATCAGGGTCTGCTGACTTCCTCACACAAGACTGAAAACAAAAAGGCTGTGCCTTTGAGGTCGTGGCACCTACATTTTGGAACTGTCTTGCCCCAGAACTGAGAGCTGTGACCTCTGTGGACACTTTTAAACCGCAGTTAAAGACCCATCTGTTCAGACTGTTTGATCTGTCTATATTTGATTCTATGTAACTGTCTCTTTGTAATGTCTCTGCTCAATCCTTCATTGTGAAGCACTCTGTGACGCCTGCCCTTGAACGGTGCTATAAAACTAAACTTGACTTACTTACTAATAATGGGAAAACCAGCGTCGCTATCCCGAGATAACGAGATAAATAGTCGAGACCTTAAGAAAACAACGGAAATACACTCGTTATTGCAAGGAAAACAGAGTAAAATACAATGAATGGGTGTATGTCTGCTTAGGGCCCCCGTACAACTGGAAGGAGATGGCATATAGAAATGAGACATACAGGTATTAAATTAAAATATGAATCTTTTCAAAGGCAAGCTTCCGTCCCAATTAAGGAGCTGTGGATGGTACTGTTTTATTTCTAATTGTAGTGTACTCACGGTTAAGCCTGCAGGGAATTATGTTTTTATTTAGCCTTTTTGTTCCTCAATTTGCCACCTCTGTTTCGATTTAATTGGTTCTGAAGACGAATAAATAGACTGCAGAAGATATCAGTTTCTCTTATGCGACAATTGGTATCGTCTAATAGAAGATCATAAGACATCCTTGCCTGAAGAGTTCCCTGATCAAGGTTCTGAGTTTCTACCAGATCAAGAAGCCATGCTTAAAAAACTCTTGGTAGAATAATACATTATTTAAAAATAAGGGTTTGGGTGTATTAGGAGATATGGACATATCTAATTTAGTCTGTCTGGTTACAGGAAGAATTCACAAGGTCCAGTATAGCCACACCAAAACATTCTTATCCAAAAATGTCCGTCAGGTACTTTGTGTTCCAGGGGAAAAGAAGTTGACAGATTAATTTGGAACAAGAAATGTTAGAAATTCTGCAAACACAACTCTGACCTTACCAAACAACATTTCCAGCGGAAAGGACGTAGCTTCTTTTTTTTTTTCTTTCTGAGATTGTTGATCTCCAGTCATGAGCAGGTGCAGAGGCCTGATCATGTGTTAATACACCGGATCATTCAAGGGATGTTTATGAGTGATTGCTGTACTTTTTGATCAATATGGCAGCCACACATTCCATTAGGCTAGCGATTAGCTGTACTAGTGCTAAAGTAATGTATTATATTTTGAGGGAGATTTAGGAAACTCAGCAACATCAATCATTTTTTGGAGGTGGCGTTCAATTTTAATCTGTTTCAATTCAAAATATCCCTTGGATAGTATTGAAAAAAAAGGAACTTCATACAAAAATACTGCGAAGGCTTTAGCTTTGAAGGCTGTTTTCATGGAGAATGAAACTGATGTGAAAAAGTCAGAAAACACGATTGGTAGACAGAGGTAAAGCACGGGTGAAATCGAGATGGCCAAAAGAGAAATGGCGAGGCACACTGAGGCGCCCTCCATGTTTCATGAAGCCTTCAGCTGTTTCAAGTTCAGCCTCAAGGCTTGACCTCCACGCTCAGGCAGCGAGCTCAGAAGATGCGTGATAAAACTTTTAGTAGGAGCTTCAAAATGTTCACACGCTCTTGGCTTTTTGGACATAATTCTCTCACACCATTGTCCATCACCCAGACCAGGTGTGAGCTGGCAGAATTCAACTTCCAGAGTCACCGCTCTTTCATCTCTCCCCTCTGTTTTATTCTCAGGGATGAAAAATGAGTCAAGCTAGCTGAAGAATGTGATACTTTTTAAGCCAGGAACAACTCTGAGGAGACTTTTGACACCAAGGGAGACTGTACCTGAGAGGTTCTTAGTTCAAATAAGGCTGTCTTTTGGAGGTGGAGTAAAAGATAAACATCCACCAGGTCATCTTCTCTTGATTTCAGAAACTATTTTTGAATATGATGTTGCAAATTGTCAGTTCATCTAAATGCTAGTCTAAGTGATATTTTTCAATGTGCTTGCTTTTAAAGAGGACATATTATACCCCTTTTCCACCTTTTCAAACAGTCCCCTGTGGTCTAAATGAAACATCTGTGCTGTGCTTTGGTCAAAATATAACATGAATCAAGCACCAGAGGAGGTTTGTGACCCTGTATAAACCAGCTCTCTCAGAACGCTCCGTTTTGGTGTCTGTGCCTCTTTAAATGCAATGAGCCCCCCCTGAGTTTTCCTGGTAGACATCACTCCTCTGTAGCGAGAATAAAAATGGCAGACCTATGCAAAAGTTTTGCTTTAGGCTGGGGGTGGAGTCACCAGGGGAAAGGAGTGTATTTTTTTTTTTACCAGAATCCAGCTTGTGATGTCACAAACTGAGAAAATTTGAAACGGAGCATTTTTCTCTGTGTGGTAAGACTTATGCAGACCACAAACAAAGGACTGGTTGGATTTATTTCAAATTGTGTGGGTCGATAGACACTCAGGTTACCCAAATGTATGTTCAAAAAACACTGTAAAAGTGGATTTTCATAATATGTCCCCTTTAATATGTACATTCCCAAGCTATTTTTGAAATGATTAAGAAAGGCTGTTTCCATTATTTAAAAAAGCAAAACAGGTTTTGTCTCCACAAACCTGGAGTTGCACATTAGAAGAAATGTTTCTTAAACATGTGAATAAATGGGCTTTTCCCATATTTTCCTTTATGAACATGATTAAAGCTCAACAAAATCTTTCCCTGGGTTAGGCGTTAAGATACCACAAGTGGCGTCCTTCTATAGGTTCTATTTTAGATCCAATTGTTTAAGATCATATAGGCTACCATTTGGTGATGTCATAAGAAAGCATAAACCTATGTTTCACAGCTATGCAGATGACACCCGACCATACACCTCGGTATCCAAAATGATTTTTAACACTATTGATAATTCTTTTAGATGTTTTTTGGGCATCTTAGCCTTTATTGGATAGGACAGCTGAAGAGAGACAGGAAATATTAGGAGGATTTCAAACCACGGTCGTTGCCATGTGGACTAATAGCCTCCGTACATGGGGCACGCGAAATAACCGCGCCCCAAGCCCTATTGATAATTAAGGTATATACTTATATGACATAAATGTATGGATGTCACACAACTAACTACAGCTAAATCAAAACAAGAGGTTCTTTTTTGATAAAAGCACAAGTAAGCCCATCAGCCTCATCAGCCCTTCATACCAAGCAGTAGGCCAAAAAAGCTTGATGTAACATTTGATTCTTACCATAACTTTTTTCGAGCCCACATTATAAATGAAACCAAATGGTCAATTTATCATCTCAGAATGATTGTAAAGGTCAGACAATTTCTTTTTCAGGTTTCCAATGAAAAGCTAATGCATTCATTTCTAAACTCAGGGTTTGACTTTTGCTATTCGACTTTTGCTCGAGGGACGACCAAGAAAAGGCAGAGAGAATGTATCAAGCCTATTTTAAAGATATTGCATTGGTTATTCTCTATAGTTTAAGGATATTTGTTTTTTCAATTCACTAAACATTTTTAGATTTATTCAATGTCCTGGCAGCAGGGATCAGCCAAGCTTTTTTAGGGCCCATTGGGTCCCATAGTCCTCTTTGGGTGTACTTCCAGGCATCTCAAAAATTTCTACATGAACATTTCTTTACTCTACCCTAGTCTCTGGATCAATTTTGCTGAAAATTTAAAATACTTTTCATCTGTTAACATTTCTAACAAACCCTATATTTAGCTCAATAGCATTTTTATACATTGATTTCAATACTATTCTTAAAAGTGCAAAGTCCATTCAAAATGTTAAGCATTGGTCATAGTCTTAGCTGCAGCCTTAAAAAATCCAACAGAAAATAGAATAATGATAGTAACCTTGGTTCCACTATTATTATCGGTACCAAGATGAGCTTGATGTACATGTATTCAATAACCTCTTCAGTTCCTGGAGAGCAAGAAGGTATGGAAAGACATTTTCCTATAACATTTACCATTCAGCAGGTTAATAGATGTTGGCTCATGACCTTAATGATGAAGAGTATATCACTATCCACCATTGTAGGCAGTGATGGGTAAACCCTAGTTTTCTCTCAAGTATTTCCTCCTACATGCAATACATACCCACTATTCACTCAGCTGCTGAAAATCCAATCTTCCTACCACACTTTGCTTTATTTGCTGTATGTCATCGCTCCTGTTTTTCATGCTGAGGAATATTCCTCAGCCGAGGTTAAAGCGACATCGAGGCACCGACACGACTGCAACGACACGGCAGCCTTCCTGATGCCCCTCTTTTCTTCTTGCCTGCTAATATCCTGTGAAATCCAGCGAACTTAATTTGAGCGAAAGGAGCTGAACCTGAACTAAGCGGATTGAATTAATAAATGTATTTTCTATTTAACGGTTTGATTTCTCCAAAGCCTGTTTACAGCCACCGAATGATCTGCCTTTAAGTAAGGCGCACGCCCAAATCTGCTTACAGTCGCCTAAATCTATTATCTGCGCTCCACCTTATGGCAAGTCACTGCCTCCGTGACTAATATGTGTGTGAATGGAGGAGTACGGGCATGTATGCGTGGTACCATGATGCACCGGTTTTGATATGCACATCTGTGGATAGAAAGTATTGCAGTTTCTATTTGAAAGTGCAGTGTTAAACACAAAGGCCCCCAAACAGACAACATAATGGGTTCTTTCATTCTGCAGATAAATTGTAACAAGGAAAACCTTCAGGTTATGTAGTTTTTTATGTAATATCAGAAGAGTTGTCTAACACGGTGGGAATACAACTCTCTGAACCTAAATTTTGGTGTTTTGCATGCTAAACCTCAAATGCAGGATTACATGGTCTGTGTTTTTGGAAACCTTTTCATTTCTTTGAGCTTTCAAACCATTTTTGAAACACAAAGCACACCCGTAAAATGGAAGTCATATCTTATTTTTTATTTCCTAAGAAGCTATCACTTTTCAAAATAGATTAAAAGTACTCATATCTGCTAGAAACACTTTCAGTTGAATTGTTTGTGGTTCTTTGTCTTAGTAGTTTATGATTTGTTTTGGTTAATTTGCTTATCTTTGCAGGGATTTTTTTTTTAATCTCTCGTGGCCCGTGGTCCTCTGATTTTGTTTATTGATGTTACTTTATCGTTGTAGTTCTTTTGTTACCCTTTGTAGATATTTTGTTTCTCTTTGCAGCTTTTCTCGTTATATTGTTTTTTCTTAGCAGTTCTCTTGTTTCCCTTTGTGGTTCTTTTGTTTCTATTTGTAGTTATTTTGTTTCTCGTTGTACTTTTTTTCTTAGCAGTTTTCTTGTTTCCCTTTGTAGTTATTTTGTTTCTCTTTGCAGTTCTTTTGTTCCCCTTCGTAGTTCTACTGTTCCCCTTAGTAGTTCTTTTATTTCTCTTTTCAGTTCTTTTGTTTCTCTTTGTAGCTCTCTGGTTTCCCTTTGTAGTTCTTTTGCTAATCCTTTGTTTCTCTTTTGAGTTGTTTTCGTGTCTTTGCAGTTCTTTTGATTATCTTAGCACTTCTCTTGTTTCCCTTTTTTAGTTCGTTTGTTTCTCTTTGTAGTTTGTGTTCTCCTTTGTAGTTGTTGTTTTTTTGTAGTTTTTTGTTTCTCTTAGTTGTTCTTTTGTTTCTCTTTGTAGTGTATTGTGATCTTTTTTGTGGATTCTCCTTGTCAATTTGAGTTTCTTTGAAGTTCTAATGGCTTTGATGGTGTTTTTAGCATCTAAGTGTTTTTTTTTTACTTCATACAAATGTTAGTAATAAATTTAATAAATGAGTTTGGTCTGTGTGCCCCTAACCTCCATCATCTGCTGGATGTCCATTCAGTAATCTTTCCATGACTATAGTTTAGGTAATTTTCCACTTCATTCCGAATGGACAGGCAAGGAACTATGCATGTAATTTCAGAGCTCATATAATTAATTGACAAGAACTCTCTTTTAGACAGTCATTTTTGTTTTCTGATAGTCTTGAAGCAAAGAAAAAACTATAAACTTTACCACTGGTTCTCCCATCCCCTTTTTATCAGCAGTTCCCAGCCTTTGTGGCATATGAACCCTTTTTACCAAACAATGTCTACTTGAAACCCTTGCCACAGGTTGCATACACTCAGAGGCTATTTTTAAGGTACTTGTACTTGTACCGTCTGACACAACCCTCAATACCAAACCCAGCTGCTGGTATCAGAGAATTTGAATGCATTTCTTTACCCAATATTTTCTCAAATATAAGCTTACAGGAGCAGTGAGCTTTCACTGAAGCAATGCTGTAGTGCCTATACAAAGCCAATTCAAATTTACTACAAATATTAACAACATTCAACAAATATCAGCGTTTAAACCAATCACAAAGTCATGTGTATGTCTTTGAGATCTTCACCGTATTTTTGGAGGCAGGCGGCACCATGACAGAAAATCAATTTGAGGCCTTTTCAGCGTTTTTGATTCTCTTAGGTAATTGAAACTGCATGGTCCAGAGCCTTTTTTAATATTAATCGAAGGTGCCCTGGATGCTATAACTTTAAAAAAAAAAAAAACTAATTTGTGCTTCAATCTGACTTCATTAATTTCTCCTATAGGTGAATGGGGGGGACAAGAAATGGAGGGCCGAGTACATCAAATCATACTCCTTGCCTGTATCTATTATGTCTCATGATGAGTGTAATTACCTTAGCCCCCCTCCCATTCATCAGTCAGGACACAAAGAATTGGGTGTGAATGAGGAAGAGGACTGTTGGTTGTGAATTTGATACACTGGAAGCCAATGGGAGGAAAGCTCCAATAAGGCCATCTGCAATTCTCCAAATCATTTAGCAGAGGCTTTTATCCAACGAGACAGAGATCAGAGAATAAGTACAACACTAGAGAAGGATCTAGAAAAAAACAAGTTCAGTAAGTGCAAATGAACAGCTTTTAGTCAGATCAGACACAGGTGCTGACAGGCTGTGCACAAAGGCAGAGCACTTTAATTTAGTGCGCCTGCGCGGACCGTGCAGGCTGCCTGTTAGCGTCGCTCTGCTCGTTTCTAACCTTTTTCATACTTAACTCTTTAATTTCTACTTTTATTGTTCTACTTTTTTTGGTGGCACCTTATTTAAACTGTGCCCTCTCTATCTACGCCTTTGGAGAGAGTTTTTGGACACTTTACAACATGGAAACTCGCTCATTCATTCTCCCCACCGTTGCGGAGCAACCCCGTATTGTTTACAGTCGGGATCAGCTGTTCGCGCTGATGCCGGCTACAAAAGCTACTACTCTGGATATCCCCGCGGACTTTTGGAAAGTCAAGACACACAGGGGACGTAGAGGTGGAAAGAAGCAGCGAGGGAAGAGTGTGGGGCCGCGGAAACTGAGACTTAGAGAAAGGAGTTTTAAGCCGTGTCTCCCCACTCTCATCATGGGTAACGTGAGGTCCCTGGGTAACAAGATGGACGAGCTAACGGCGTTAGCCAGGAGTCAGCGGGAGTACCGGGAGTGCAGCCTGATGTGCTTTACTGAGACCTGGCTAAATCAGGACGTCCCCGATGACAACGTCTCCCTGGACGGCTTCCAGACTGTCCGGGCCGACCGGGATGCCACCGAGTGCGGTAAGAAGAAAGGCGGCGGGCTCGCCGTCCTCGTCAACAACCGATGGTGTCATCCCGGTCATGTAACGATTAAAGAACGCGTTTGTTGCCCGGACATTGAACTGTTAACTGTGGGACTCCGGCCATATTATTTACCCAGAGAAATATCTCATGTTATTCTGCTGGCTGCATATATCCCCCCCTCTGCTAACCCAACGGCGGCGTGTAACGTCATACACGCCGTCGTATCCCGACTACAGACTGATCACCCGGGTGCTCTAATCATGATCTCGGGTGACTTCAACCATGTCACTATGGCCAAAACATTGCCAACCTACAAACAATATGTGAACTGCACAACCAGAGGGGAGAAGACCCTGGACCTGCTGTATGCTAATGTCAAAGAGGCATACAGCTCTTCTAGCCTCCCCCCACTGGGAAGGTCGGATCACAACCTGATTCACCTCACCCCCTGCTATGTACCCCTGGTGAATAGGAAGCCTGCCACAACAAAGGAAGTGAGGAGATGGTCTGAGGAGGCTTATGGCACACTGCAGGGTTGTTTTGAGGTGACAGACTGGCAGGCACTCTGTGATCCTCATGGAGAGGACATCGACGGGCTCACAGAGTGCATCACGGACTATATCAACTTCTGTGTGGACTGCACTGTCCCAGCAAAGACTGTCCTTTGTTATTCTAACAACAAGCCGTGGATAACGAAGGACATCAAGGCCACCCTGAATGCCAAGAAGAGGGCTTTCAGAGATGGAAATCAGGAGGAGGTGAGGAAAACTCAAGTGGTCTTGAAAGGGAAGATCAGGAAGGCCAAGGACAGCTACAGGAGGAAGCTGGAGCGTAAACTCCAGCAAAACAACACAAGGGAGGTGTGGAGTGGCATGAAGACCATCACTGGCTTCAAAACAACAAACAGCAGGGGTGTTGATGGCTGTGTGGACAGGGCCAACGAGTTAAACTTGTTTTTTAATAGGTTTGATATGGCCCCTGCTCCCCCCCCCTCCCCTGCCGCCTGTCTGCAGGTACCAGACACTCCACTGCCCCCTCCCCCTCCTCAAAGCCCATGGTCGTCAGGGGGGGGTCGTTCACACCCTCCCTCCCCTGGCCCCCTGTCTTCAGGAGAGGGTCCTTCTCACCACCCCCTCCCCTTGAGCCCCCAGTCTAACAGCCCTCTCTTATCAGATGATTCATCCCCCCTCACTCCTGCCACCTCCACACTGTACTTCACCGTAGACGATGTGAGAAGACAGCTGACGAGACTCCACGCGGGCAAAGCTGCAGGTCCAGATGGGGTCAGCCCCAAGGTGCTCAAAGCCTGTGCCCCCCAGCTCTGTGGAGTCCTTCATCACGTCTTCAGCATTAGCCTTAATCTACAAAGAGTCCCTGTGCTGTGGAAGACGTCCTGCATCGTTCCTGTACCAAAGACGCCGCGCCCCTGCGACACTAAGGACTACAGACCGGTGGCTCTGACGTCTCACATCATGAAGACTCTGGAGAGACTGATCCTGGATCAGCTTCGGCCGATTGCCAGGTCCCGATTAGACCCCCTTCAGTTCGCCTACCAGCCTCAACTGGGAGTGGAGGATGCCATCGTGTTCCTGCTCAACCGTGTCTACGCTCACCTGGACAAGCCGGACAGCACTGTGAGGGTCATGTTCTTTGACTTCTCCAGTGCTTTCGACACCATCCAACCGGCTCTACTGGGTGAGAAGATGACAACGATGCAGGTGGATGCTCCTCTCGTGTCCTGGATTGTTGACTACCTGACTGGCAGACCGCAGTATGTACGCCTTACACACTGTGTGTCAGATAGGGTGGTCAGCAACACGGGGGCCCCACAGGGGACGGTCCTGTCTCCCTTCCTCTTCACCCTCTACACCACGGACTTCAACTACAACACCGAGTCCTGCCATCTTCAGAAGTTTTCTGACGACTCGGCTGTAGTTGGATGTATCAGCAAGGGTGATGAGGCCGAGTACAGGACTGTGGTGGGTGACTTTGTCGCATGGTGTGAGCAGAACCATCTCCAGCTCAACGTGGCAAAGACTAAAGAACTGGTGGTGGACCTGAGGAGGAGGAAGGCACCGGTGACCCCTGTTTCCATCCAGGGGGTCGATGTGGACTCTGTTGAGGATTACAAATACCTGGGAGTTTACATTGACAATAAACTGGACTGGACTAAGAACTCTGATGCAGTCTACAAGAAGGGCCTGAGCCGCCTCTACTTCCTGAGGAGGCTGAGGTCCTTCAACATCTGCAGGACGATGCTGAGGATGTTCTATGAGTCTGTGGTGGCCAGTGCTATCCTGTTTGCTGTGGCTTGTTGGGGCAGTAGGCTGAAGGTAGCGGACTCAAACAGACTCAACAAACTGATCCGCAAGGCCAGTGACATTATCGGGGTGGAGCTGGACTCTCTGACGGCGGTGTCAGAGAGAAGGATGCTGGCGAAGTTGCGTAACATCTTGGACAATGCCCCACACCCACTCCATGACGTGCTGGTCAAACACAAGAGCACATTCAGTGCTAGACTGATCCCTCCACGATGCACCACAGAACGCCACAGGAGGTCATTCCTGCCTGTGGCCATCAAACTTTACAATGCATCTCTCTAAGAGGCGCACACTGTATACTTGTACACTGGACTTATTTACTTATTTACTATTTATTTAATGTGCAATCTGTTTTTCTTAACCGGTCAACTGTGCAATATATTTATAATTTTATATACAAGCAATTATCTATACACTTATACATACACCGTGCACTACCTGTTAACACCTGTAAATTCATCATGTAAATACTTTATCTCTACCTTGTACATATGTTATTATAGTGTTTACTGAGTACTTACCTCTGCTTATTTTATTACTATTATTATCTCTTTCCTACTGTGTATTGAAGAGCTGCGCTGGCACCCGAATTTCCCCCCGGGGATTAATAAAGTATTTCTGATTCTGATTCTGATAAAAAAAAAGTTAATATATCGTCATCAACAACAATGCCAGCTGTTCTCTAGAGTTCTAATCAGCCTCAATATCATTACTGTCATTATCTAAACCATCATCATCATCAATATCATTAAGGTCGTAGGTGTTCATGAAGGAGCAGGGTCTTAAGCTTTTTCTTAAAGGTGCAAAGGGACTCTGCAGGTCATATGGGTTTTGGTAGTTCGTTCCACATCCAGGGGGCGACAGAGGAGAAGAGTCTACTATGAGACTTAGGGCCCTGTTGTGAAGGTTGGAACAGACTCTGTCATTGGTAGGGAGTGTAGGCAAATTACAGTGTTATGTACAATTTACATTGTTCCACAAGTTATGTCTAATGCTGTGCAAGTATTAAAACATTGATAAGAGACAGGGGAATCATTAATACTCTGACTTACACAAGTAGACACTGAGTATTGGTCTAAGTATAGATCTGCTGTATGGAGACTGTAAGTGTCCAATGGAGCCTATTGGTTTGTAACGCCTTATTATTCATGTTCAGGGATTCAAGCTGTGTGCCCTGGAAATAGCACTAAATGATAGCATCTCCACACGCCAGGCTTGTCACACTGTGAGCGAGTGCATCATGCAGATAAACACGGTATGTAAAGTTTGCGTTGAATTGTCTGTCAGGATAATCTTATTGTTTGCACATAGCATGGCACTCATGTAGACATGTTCTGTTTGTTTAGCACAAAGTGTAAACGTTCACTTGGCTTACAAGTTAATGGCACCTGGCTCCAGTTAAGCCAACTTGGAAAAGCTTTGCATCATGGCAAGCGGAGCCATGGATGTGACGCTTTGCACAATGTTAGTCGGTGGAAAGATTGTTAATTTAATGGGTAGATTGGTAATGTAAGGGATAATGCAATATTATGGTGAGCATACTTGAGTGTATTGTGTTGAACTTCAATCTGTTTGAACTTCAAAGTTTTTTTTAAACTAAGCCCGTGTGAATGTGTTTATTTAGGACGCTCATGCAGCATTCCAAAAAAATATTAAAGACAAAGTAAACCATGCACTATAAACATTGCTAGTGTAAAGGGTTAAATAATTTGCATATTGGAGAAGTGTGCAGGGACGGTGCAATTTGTGTGGATTTGTGCGCAGCTGCAGACAGTGCAACTTTCTGGAGTTCCTGATAAATGAATGTAAGTAAATAAGTCTCTGTGAGCTCTTTGACTCGTACTGCAATTATTCTCAGGCGTGGTACTGAAAATCTGTCCATGATAGGTCACTAAAACTTTGAGCGAAACAATCTCTGCTTTGATGATGAAGCTGTGCAGCAGAAAGAGCAGCATTTAACCACTGACAGTTCAATCCACCAGGTAGCTGTCAACAAAAAAAAAAAGAAAAAAGAAAGAGGTGCACAATCTATCCAGGGTTCAATTCTGACCTATACCTGACATTTTCACACACGGGTGTTCTGGCTCTGTGTTTTTTGCAGACGGCCACTTCATGCGGGTAATTTGTCAGCGAATGGACATGGAAAATAAATTCACTCATGTCCAAGACTAGTCTGGAACAAATGTAGTTGTTCTTTCTTTGACCGGTGAATGACAACAATGTGTTGTTTGGCAAAGTTGCATGTCAGCCTGACAGGCTCCTGAATGTTTATGAAGATGCTCATGAACTGCCGAACAATATGCCGGCAACAAACATACACAGCCTGTGTAAAGAACATTGTTTTACTGTTGTACCTTACATGATTTAATATGACTTTTTTTGACACTGATCAGCAGATAATGACCCTGTAATGTCAAGGAGAAAACAGATATCTATATGGATGCACCATATAACAGATATACGTCACTCACTCTCCCTTACTTTCACTGCCTCCCACTGTAAGCATGAATGGAGCTGTCCTCGGTGCTGAAACACCAAACAAATGGGACAGTGCCAATACACCGGGGGAGGAATGTGTATGTAACCTTTTTATGTATTCTCTATACGTTAATTAATGATGCATCAAGTCACACTGGTTTAGTTAGGAGGCAATTAAAGCTGAATATTTATGTCTTTCTTATTGTAGAGTTTGCTGTACAGTCAAGTTATTGTGTTAGATAAATATAGTCTGCATATTTAAGTCTCTGTATGGAGTAAAAAGGAGGTGAATGGTGAATGGGATTGAGCTTGTATAGCGCTTCTCTAGTCGTCCGATTACTCAAAGCGCTTTTACACCGCAGGTCACACCTACCCAGAGGCTGCAATGTAAAGGGTCTATGGGCCTTTTTCAAACCAGCCCCTACACCCTCCCCCTCCGTGACGGAGTGCACTCCGTTAGAAGTCACACTCGCAGCTTAATGAAGTCCCCTTCATCAAGGTGTAGGGTAGAAATACAGCGGCAGGCTTTGGGAAAAACTTCACTCTCTCAGGCGGAAACAGGAACTGTGTGTTACCATGGTTTCTCGGCATATTTTTCTTATTCTTCTCCAGTAAATTACATTAGTGTAGACTAATAACAGTATTATATAATATAGTAATATCAGATGGAGCCTACATTCTTCATTGTAATGTATAATTTAATGTTCAGTTAATTTATTGTAATTTCATAGAACAGGTTGTCTTAATGAACGCACAGACAATATACTGTTGTTAAACTTCAGAGCAGCTAAACGTTTATTTGTTGTAACTTCAGTTTTTATTGAGATTTGACAAAGACATCAAAAGTAGAAAATGAAGAAATAAATATGAACAGAGAGAAGTTGTCTGCAACATGATTTAATATTCTTTAGTTTTTGAAACAGTGAATATAAAACACTTTACAATAAATAAACACCTCAACTGAAGGAAGAAAGAAGAGTAAGCTGATATTTGATCCTCATTTGAAGTTGTTAATGTTTGTATGACTATATTAAATGTCTATCTTAGTTGGAGCAGTGTTTGCAGGCACGTTCACGGAACTTACATTTGTATAGGTTGCTTCTTCCATGACGACCGGACACGATAGGCGTTGCACGTGATCCGAAAGTCGGCATCGGTGCAGACTCGCTGGGTTTCATAACCCACTACCACTCCCCGCTAATTGGTTTGGGACGGACTTAATATGGCGGACCCTCCGCGTGGACGCGCAAACGGAGGGGTAGTGGGTAGGGAGAGGGTGTAGTGGCTGGTTTGAAAAAGACCCTCTCAGTACTAACTAATCCATTCATACGCCACCGCTGGAGCAACTTGGGGTTAGGTGTCTTGCCCAAGGACACATTGGACATGTGGCTACAAGAGCTGGGGTTCGAACCCCAAACCTTCCGCTTGGGAGACGATGGATTCTACCAACTGTGCCAACTGAGCTGCCCCTGTTCAGATATATATAAATATGTCAGAAGCTTTACTTAGATGTTCTAATGTCATACCCCCTGTCATGTTAAATATTAATGGACGAAGCCTGAGCGACGTCAGCCATCTGTTACGTCACGGGGCTCTGGAGGCTCATCGGCAGCAGCCGCCATGCTGGAAATGCTGTCTCAGCCTAACTTTAAGTCAACCTAACGACTGAGGCTGAGAGCTCGAGCTGAGGCGGGTTTGAAGCTTCATGACGAACCGCTACATCGCGCCCACCTGTCAAACATGTCAGCTACGCGCCTAACTATAGACATCGCATATCATTCTTAAGATCAAAACGGAACCGTTATTTCACCCTTTGTACAGTAAATATTCACCACTTGTACAGTGTTTGCCAGTGATGACAATAACTAATCAGACCTATTTCATTTTTGGTACCAGGCTGTCAACATGTTAACTTATGCTGTAAAAACGGCTTTTTTGCCTGTTGTGTGTATGTGACTTCTGGTGCTTTTGGATCCAGCCTTAAGCAGACACTTGACGAACTACAGGATTTTGCACTTCAACATTGGCTTCGTTTTTCAACAGTGGAGTTTGCCGCTTGATTATGAGATGATAAAACTTTGTGTTGGACAGGAGAACATTGAATTCTTTTTTATTTTTAAATTTGTGTCTGTTTGTTTTTCATCTTTCGTTTTTGTCGGTGCATTTGTTTCTTTGTTTTGTTGGTAAATGCAGCAATTTTACGTCTAGACACATTCCATGAGAATGTCAAAATGTCAGATTATGGAGAAACAAAACGGATCTGGAACCAAATGCAGCTAAAACTAAAATAAATATTAAACAGAAGACCAAAAGGGCAAAAACAAAAGCATACTGTTTCCAGTAGAAAACACAAAGTCTATCAAAGTCCAAACTAAGGCTTAAAAGAAGTCAAGGAAGCGTCACAAAGGTACTAGGTCTATGAATAAACTGAAACAGAACCCAAGGAACACTGAGACTAAATAGACACAGGAGTAATCAGACACAGGTGAGACTAATGACACAGGTGAAGACAATCAGGGCAATCAAAAATGGAGGGAAACAAAGTAAGAGAAGAAACAATAGATATTATACACATGAGGGAAAAACTACAAAATAAAACAGAAAACACTGAAAACTGAAACTAAGGAATGTCAACAGAAAAATACACAGGACACAGAGATATATGAGGATACAAAGACAAAATGAAACAGGAAACACTCACTCATTCCCTACTCCCTACTCACTTTATAGTGAGTTATATGTAGTGGACTATATAGTGCACTCATTCAGCAAATTTAAATACATGTCAGACAATCCTCGCTCACTCGCCGGCCGCCGATTGTGACGTCGTTGTTGTCGAACAACTTAACGAGCAGCTTAATTTCATTGATAACTTATATTATACTGAGTGTATCTTCACAAAACATTTACAAACAGTAAATCAATATCAAATATTGAATTTTTGATGAATAATGAAACTATATTATCACACCTAAACTAATTGATTTGTGCTCAGAGACTCTGTTTTCGTGTCTAACCCTATAAGGTGTGATCACGCTCACGCAGAATTCCAACACCACTTCGAAATGGCGTGTTCCCTATATTGTGCACTATGGGTGCTTCTCACTTCCCTTAATTGCATCGAGTGTCCTCCAAGTTGCCTCCTCCACTTGCGTCTTAGTCCCTCCCACCAGAGATGCATGGAGGAAACGAAGCAGAGGAGAGAGGAACGAGGAGATCTGTTTGAAGAGACATGAGACGTCCTTTCCTCTACAGCGTCACGTGAAGCGACGTCTGTTTGTGATGATGACATCAGCTGATCACGTTCAGCTGTCAGTCGTCTTTAACAGCTGTTTATGTCCACACAAATACACACTGTATTATTTCTAATTAAATACACGCAGTAACAGTGTTCAGTCTGTGTACTTTACCACATGAAGAACAACCTGCAGTCTGCTCATAACCAAAAGGACAATTTCTACTGACTAAAAGATTTCATACTGAATTGTTGAATTTATTCTTTGTATTAGTTTGGACTTATAATTGGACAATGCACTCTGTATTTTAAACAGATATTTATGTCTCAGGAATACTGAAAATGATTGATGAGGTTGTAAATGATAGAAACTTTATGAAGGTAAATAAGTGTGAATGTAAAAGGTGTTTGTGACTGACAGACTCCCTCTGCATCAGACTGTCATTCTCATCATCATCACACATTCAAACAGTCTGAGGGATCATGAACATGAAGGAATCATTTCTGAACTGTTTGTTTGACAGAGAAAACTCATCAAATGTGGGGAGTGATCGGCCTACACTCTTATATTGATTTTATAGAACTGATGCTTCATATTTCGTTTGTAATCTTCATGTCAGACACTTTTTATCAAAGCTCATCACAGACTCTTTACAAACTGACAGATGATCTGTTTAAATGTCCGACGCTCCGTTTAGCGTCTTTTTAATGTCCGTCTTTTCTCCGGTATTAAACTCCGCTCATGTTGATAAGTTTCGTTGAAGTCTGATCCGCTGCAGCGTCCAATCAATGAGTGATATTCGATAAGGGGGCGTGTCTGTCAGTAAAAAGACTTCCGTAAAGCCAGCTCTCGTGTCTCCTCGGCCATCGCTCCTCGGATCTCCCTCCTCTCTCCTCGATCCTCTCTCCTCCTTTCAGTGTAAGAGCTTTGGGACGATCCTTAACATGGCGGGTCTAAAACTACTTCCGGTTCGGCCGAGGAGCGAGGACCGAGGAGATAGCAAATAAGAGAACTGAGAAGTACCCTATGTAGTGAATAGAGAGGGATTTGGGACACAGCCTGTTTCTAATTGTGCTCAAATTTAAATAAAAATACCATGGCAAAATAATCGCCCCGAATAAACCTTTGTGTTAAATACATAAATTGTGTCAAATTATTCCCCAAAGCCCTCTTGAACCCTAACCCTCTTTGATGGCTTTAAATACCTACCACACCTGTTGGCATTATTTGAAGAGAAGTTAAATTGACATTAATGATTACTGCTCTGTTTATATATTGTGTTTGGTCTATTATAAGCGCTTATTTTATGTTGTTCACATTCAGACTGAGTTAGTTTGGGAGTTGGAACCTGAGCTGGTTCAAGTCCCAGTGCGGACCAGTCTGAGGTGCCCCTGAACTTGGGGTTAAGTGTCTTGCCCAAGGACACATCAGATATGTGGCTTTTGGAGCTGTGGATCAAACCCCCAACCTTCAGATTGAGAGGCAACCAACTCTACCAACTGAGAAAACTAGGAAAATGGGGTGGCTCTGGCTCAGTTGGTAGAGTCCGGTCGTCTCTCAAACAGAATCCCCAGCTCCTGCAGCAACATGTTCAGGTTGTCCTCCAATGTGACACTTAACCCCACATCCATATGCATGGTGTATGAATGGGATTAGTTACTTCTGATGGACACTTTACATAGCAGACTCTGTCATCAGTGTGTGGATGGGTAGGTGTGACATGCGGAGTAAAGTGCTCTGAGTAGTCAGAAGACTAGAAAAGTACCATACAAGCTCAAGTCCATTTACGATTATTTAGTCTATTGTTTACTGCAACAACAACATACTGGGCTGCGAATATTTGTAACACTATAGCCAACACTTCTGTCATTTACCTGGGTAAACTGACAGCAATGGGAGTATACTGTACTTACCCCTCACCCTTCTACAGGACCTGCTGTGTAATAAAGTAGTGCCAATGAGACAGTTTGCCAATAAAGGATTAAGAGCTCTCTGTTTTAGCAAAAAGGGGAATTAAGTGTTGAAGCTATTCTAAGAAAGAAGCGTCGAGATGTTACACGGATGATAACTTATTTATTTCAGTGGGGAATGAACTAATCCAGTTGGAAAGCAAGAGGATATGCCCAACTCCACATGAGCATCTTACATGTTATTTTCACCGACATGATTATATTCTGGTACTGCGAGGAATAGATATTAGTTTGATTCAGTTCTGCGTCCATTACATAATGCATGTACATTTGTAATAGCTCCCACCGATAATGGTGTCTTGGTTTATCCTAGAGAGTGTGATTACAGTGTGTGGTCTTTCCTGATAATGGAAGGACTGGAAAAGCACCATCAATTCAAAGGAATAAACAAAAACAACACATGGTGAAATTAGACATAAGCAATTTTTGTTTTGTTTTCCAATGCTTATTGGTGATCATTTACATTAAAGATAGATATTTGAGATAAGACCAAAACTTTTGCAAAATCTGTGTTTCTGTTACATTTGGCTGCAGGAGCTACGGACTAAACCCCCAACTTTCTGGCTGAGAGTCAACCGACTCTACCACTGAGCCACAGCCTCCCACTACCTCATACAGTTACGAACTAATGCTACTTAAAATCAGTTACATGTTTTAAGTACAGTACAACAAACATCGGTGTCTTTCAATGAACTACTTGATATTCCAGGAAAATTCCGGGAAGTGGGGTGATTCACTTTTTGGTGGAGAGTCCTGCAAGAAGACTATCTGGGAACAAGAAAGAAGAATCTAACAACAGAAACTGAGACGCAGCTAGCCTCTTTTCAAAGGCACAGAGCTAAGAGCTAACTCTAAAGTAATCTAACCGTTATTCAAATCTTGTGTATAGTCCTTTTTAATCAGTACAAAAACTGAAATGTACACATGACAGTTTGACATTCTTGCAAGGTAAAAATGCTAATTCCTTTGTTAGCAGATACTGCAGTTAGTTTAGGGTGGCCATAATTCCTAATCTGACCGGGACGTCCCATTTTGAAGCTCTGTGTCCTGGGTTAGCACAAATATCTATAAAACACTAATATGTCCTGGATTTGAACATTCCCTGTCATGGTTTTAACCAACCACAACAATGAACCATCCTTGCATCACTAATTTGTCTGTATAACTGTCAATCAATGTCGTTGCCAAGGCTGTTGAAGTTTTAACCAATACAAAAAAATCAGTAATTGCCCACGAGTTAAAGTTCAATACTGATTTGTCTTTACACGTCAACCAATCACGGGGTTGTGGCTGTTGCTAAGCTAGCCTAGCTTATCATGCTAAAAGGATCTGCTGCGTAACGACAGTTAGGCTAGCTCTCGTGCCGAAAAGAACGTGAGTATTTTCCAAAGAGCTCCAGGAGAGTTACAGCTTCCTTTGAAAAGAACCAGCCAATGAATATGCTGCATTTTCCACACACTGCAGGTGTCCATTTTCAGATGCCCACGATGGAAATGCTGACATACAAAGCCATATTAAAACGAGCAAACACAAACGGTGGGTACAGGCTTCAGTGAAGCAAACACCGTTGACAACCAACTTGGGAGGAAACCTTGACTACTATCTTGTCTGATCAGTGCAGGTCACTGATCTGTGGATTGATACATGTGGGTTTGCGGTTAAATGTAACTGTCCCGATTAGCAGGTTTGAATATACGGTCACCCTAAGTTAGCCCCCTCCTTCCAGCCAAGAAATATCTCTGCACCTCACCTCCTGTAAACATGCATTGACACATTTCAACAAAGTTAATATAAGACGATCATTTGTATGCTTATAGTTTAAGATATGTTGTCTTTATGTCCTTTGGATAGAGTCAAGCTGGCTGCATTCATCTCCAGTTCACTCTCTGTGTTAGCTAAGCGCTTGGCTGTAGCTATATTTTCAGTGGACAGATATAAGAGTGTTTGTCTCATTCAAGTCTCCACCATGTTTTTTGCAGTAGCTTGAATTTCAGACTCAGAATGACAACCCTACAAAAGAAATAACCAGGCCAGTCAGGGCCTTATTAATGAAAATATTGCAAATGTACTCGCAGCTTATGTTTAAATCCTCACTTGGAGGGCTTTCTGTTTCTTTTCAACAGGACTGCTGGTGGTCTAGCATATTCTGACTCTTCTTGGTGTCATGGCTGTCAGTTTATTAATCACCCACGCCTCTCTGTCGTTGAATATATCGCTACTCATTAGCACTGCTGAACCTCTACCAACCCTTCATCAGTAATTCTCATAGTTGAATTGCATTTCTTCCAAAAAACAAGCAGCTTCTTTTAATTTAATCCGCCATTTCATCACACCTTTCATCAAATGTTTTGACTTCTTCATCATTCATTGGATGGCTGGTGTTCCTCTGTCTTTTCAGTTTACAGTGGAACAGAAAGGATGTTTACAAAGATATATTTTTTCCCAAGCTGAATATTGGTATGTTTTCTATTAAGCTGTCCTTGTGAGTATTCCATTAGTTCACAAGTGTATTTCTTTAAAAGCAACATGCTTTTTCATGTGGTTAATTGAAATTCCACGAGGTCACCGCGAGATTTGAAATGATTTGTTTACAAAAGCTCCTGGGGGAAAAAAAGAAGAAGATTTGAGTTACAATAGCTCTGCTCTAGCCTAGCTGGGAGAGACACGGAAATGGTTGAAATGGAAAATGAACAAAAGAGGGAGAAAGGAGTTTTGGCTGCTTACGGTCCAAATTTCTTTTCAGCTCTGATTCATGCCACACACATCTCTGCATTCGATAATGGGATTTTAAAAGAATGTGTGACTGTGCTTGTTCTTTGTTCTCTGTCTGTGAAGATGTGAGACTTCACATCACGACCATTCATCTAAAAATATTTATCTTACAATTTAACTAATTCATCATCTACACAGCCTGTTCACTTTGATTCTGATGCATTTAGCTCGAGGGTATTTTGGTAATGCAGAGCACGAGATTAATTAATAAGATATCACACCCTTGCCATTTTATACAATTTACAAAAAAGAAGCGTCTATCTTGCTCTGAATCCAACATCAACATGTTCACATATTTAATGAGTCTGCTAATTAACAGAGATGATAGCGTACACCGCATTGTGGCTGCACCGTGTTTTGCCCGGCAGTGCAAACTTATTTGTCTCGCTTCTTATTTATTTATTTAGCTGTGCACATATTTTCTCCCAGGAGGAGACGTGTGAAACCTTTTCTGGATCGCTATCTCGGCTTCTCCCACAGGATACGGCAGGCGTCTAATGTTTTGAAGTTTTATCTGATTAAGAAAATGAATTTTCAGCCTGCTTCTTCTTTGCACCGACAGAAATTGGCTGTCAGTGTTTTTTTGCTCTAATTGCAGGTAGGTCGTTTTAATAATGGATTATACATTTATAAAAGGTAGATGTTTTTTCCTTCTATCCAGGCAACAACACAAAATGAAATCAAAGACATAATAATGATGTGAAGGATGCCGTTTTAGTGCTTTTGTACGGTGGCCCTGAGAGCTCAAAACACTGAAAGTTAACAAAACACACACTAATATATCAAACTCAAGCAAATTAAAAGGGACATTTTTTCAAATTTGCACAAACATGAGAGCCTTCCAGAGAACTAGCAATGCCGTTAATAAACAACTGAATGAGGATCAAAACATGGCATCATCTGCATAAGGCATTCGCCAACCAGCACGCAGATAAAGCAGGACAAACTGATCAGATATAGTTTGAGCAACACTGCAGCATCTGGAGGGAATGTGATTGTTTCTTGTTGTTAACTTTGTGTTCCCTCTGATAGTATTCAAATGCAAGAAAGTCTCATACATAAAACCAATGTAGGGAGTTTTTTTTTAACAAGCTACTTGTTTAAGGGATGTTTATTTGGGGATAAAATAAATGTTTTCCTGTTCTAAAAAGCTTAAACTGAAGAATCAGTTGTGTGCAAAGTGAAAAAGTGGAATACTGTCAGATCTGAAAGATTTCTGTTGGTGTAAATGATTGACTGAAAAACAAAGATAATGATTGTACTGTCTATCTATTGTCTCATTCCTGAACAAGATGCACTGGCAGCATGTCTCAACATCACAGTTTGGACGTCAGATTATACAAAACATGTGACAGGAGAAAGCTGTTTTACAGCTCAGCAACCCACTTTTGGATGCCTACCCACCTGCTCAGAAACACTGGCCTATAAACAGTGCAAAGTTACAATCAACTTGCCATAAGGAAAACACTGGGTTTTTCCTTGTGATCTTCTCAGTTGTGCACAATGATGTTCCTAATTCATACATTTCAAAGTATAAAATGGTAAATGGACTTGAGCTTGTATAGCACTTTTCTAGTCTTCTGACTACTCAAAGCGCTTTTACACCGCAGGTCACACCTACCCATTCACACACTGATGGCAGTGGTCGTTATGTAGTAAGACCATCAGAAGTAACTAATCCCATTCATACGCATTCATTCAACGGGAGCAATTCAGGGTTAAGTGTCTTGCCCAAGGACACATCGGACATGTTGCTGCAGCAGCTGGGGATCGAACTCCCAACCTTCCGGTTGAGAAACGACGACTCTACCACTGAGAAATGCTGTAAGAAATGCTGTAAACTTAAGAAACGTCTCAATATACTTAAAGATTTGTGTTAAATAAACAATATACATACAGCTGATGCATACAAAGACAGGGACTGATTGAAACCTAACTAAGAATCAACCACTAGGAGGCAGGATGGATGGATGGATGGACGGACGGACGGATGGGTGACGTAAGAAGGTAAGGGATGTAGGTAGGTAGGTAGGTAGGTAGGTAGGTAGGTAGGTAGGTAGGTACATTTAATTGAACAAAACCTCTGAACAAATACTGATGCGATAATACGCTCAAACAAAGTTGAACTGGCCTGTTCAAGCTTTGTTTCCTTATGTTTTCATTCAAGTTTCAAGTGGCTGCCTCAGCACACATCTCATTTTTATATTGTCACATTGACCTCAGTCCAATTACTTACATTTCATAAGACACCACAGAGGTTGTAAATGCCATCAAATTTCCATACCTAAAATGTCACCCGTAGTGTGTGTGTGCATGTGTGTGTGTTATTGTCTTAGTGTGGGTGCTTGGCATGAAAATAAAAATGTACCCAGAAGCACTTTTACTAGGTGACCACAGGTTTTACAATGCAGTGTATTCTGACATTTAATACAGCATCAAACAGCATCAGTAATGAAAGATGAGTAATGGTTTCATGTGATCTGAGATCATACAAACTGACACGTGGCTACGGTTGAGTGCTTTCATCTTGAATGGACTGTTGTCACTCAGATGGATGAAGCTGGCCTTGTAAAGACAGATGTGGGCCTGCAGAGGAATTGCAGTACATCCAAAGAGAATAACAGGGAGAGCAGAAAGTTCGGTGCACAGGACTCAACGTGAGGGGAATTCTCTGCCAGGTTCAGCATTTTTCCCACGTTACGGTTGCAGCAGAATGTGCCACTTGTGATTATTTATCTATGTGCTTCCCAGGGAATTTTAGCGCACTGTAATAAAAATAATTCCTTTACGGCAAATGTAACATTGGAAAAAGTCCATTAGCACAATTTCAGACCCCTACATTAAAGTGCAGATCTGCAATTTGGTGAGCACTTCAAAAGTTTTGGTGTTGTACCTATTGACAGCTATTTTAGCCAGCGGAAGACACCGCCAAAGAGACCTTTTTAATGCTAGTATTAAGAACACTGGTGTCTTCTTCCTAGTTAGAAAGCTAGCTTTACACATTAGCCATGAAAAACAACAACAGAAAACTTGCCACTTAGTTGTGAAAAAGCTTTGGTGAGATTGATAACTTGTGTGACTAATAACTGTTTGCCATAATGGTAGTTAAAGGAGCTATATGTAACTCTGACACCTAGTGCTTACAATGGGTACTGCAGTCCAAATTCAAAACAGATAGCTGTCTCCCCCTGCCCCAACCTCGAGTCGATATGCACGTGGGTTATGTAGTGGACACTGAAGCGTCAGTGTTTAGCCAACTCTGCATTGGGCTTGAAACCTTTCTGCGTTCTAACCTCTCTCCATTTTTCAAAAGCATCTCCAATATGTATCCTAGCTTTACCACATTTCTGGTCGTAGTGGTTGTTAGAAAAATGCCAGGGCTTTTTAGGTCAGATAGAATCAGTTATATCTAAAGTTTGGAACCTTGGACACCAAAACTCCCCATAGTATGTATTTGGATGTCGATAATGATTGTGAATGCAAAGATGACAATTGCAAAAAAAAGAAGATACAGCATTCAGTGAAAGGCAGTTTTGACAGCAAGCATATGATTGTTTTTCTTTCCCCTGTCACTCCAGGAAAGATGCAGTCAATCTCCTAACTGACTGGTCTGAATATTAGTCAAGACAGGGTATGACTAGTGTCCCGTTATAAGGCAATGTGGATAAATACAACTCTCAGAGAGGCTAAAGAAGAGAGCATGGAGAGGAAGATTGACGAGAAGTGCAGTGGGGTTAAAAGGATTAAGGTCAGAGGGGTATATTAAGCTCAAATTGATGGCTTGAATTGAAGGGTTAAGAAGAGTCGGTTCAGTGAGTAAATTGCCAAGAAAGAGCTCATGAGTTAGAGTAGATATCATTAATTCATCCATTAATTGAAGGTCTTTGGTGGGATGCTACTATTTGATCTAAATTTAACCCACAATAACATGTTTTTATGGTTGTTTTCCATGGCCGTAAGGGTCATTTGGGTCAAGGAATCTGCCAGATTCTGATGATTCAGATACAAAACAAAAAGGCTATAGGTTTGAAAATGTATGGGGGGCTTACTCTCAGTAAGACCTTAGACTTGGCCACTTTAAGTCGAAGGTTAGAAGGTCAGTAGGAGAGCAGGAGCAGGTCAATGGGAGGGGTAAAAGGGCTCTCTCCGTTTGTGGGTGAATTGCCTTTTGCTCCAGAGGTCTATTAAATCTCGCTATCATCTCGAAACCCGTAATCCTGCCAAGCGTCTGGAACCCTTCAATCACTCTCTATCTGCAAGATCTCTCTGCAGCAGCCTGATGATAGGAGTCAGCTCAGAGGGATTTCTGTTTTGAGGGGAGCTTGTTGATTGTGTTTAGCCACTGAGATTTCTCTTTCAGTGCTTTATTTATAAAGGAGTCATAATGGCTGATTCCATTTTTTAGTAAGTATAACACCATTGTGAAATGGAGGATAAAAGTGTTTTATTCATGATACTTAAAATCGAAAATAAAATAACAACGTACAGATGTTCTTGGATGGTACCAATTTAAACTACTCGGTGTTTATTTCACTATACAACAAGCAGCTTTTGAGACTGAAGATCATTTATAAGAGCGAATTTGATGCAAGTTTCCTAAAACAGTGCGTGTCCAACACTGAGTGAATTGAAAAGACTTAAAGTATGAGCCATGCCAGCAGCTTTATGAGGCTGTTGGTAGGCACTACTGAGTTATTAGCTCAATGCTAACATCTGCACTTTAAGATGCTACAAAAAACAATGCTATCATGCTAAAAACTTCAACCTGGCCCACACCTTTTTTTTTAAATGTCTTAATCATATATCTCAAACCAACTTACTTTTTTTGCAAAAGCATATAATGGTTACCCATTTTCTTTTATTGGTTCTCTTTACAGTGATTTATGGAGATATACTTCAAATGACATGACAACAAGTAATCATAGATATAGCTGTTTTGTTCCTATGGTGTGTAGATAGCAACGATGTGACCAAAACAGAGCACCACACTCCAACAGATTCCATTCACAGACAACCAGTCCTGAATCGTGCAACTGGAAACCTCTCAAAATGTCTCGCAGTCAAATGCGACTTGTAAACAAACATGGCGGACGGCAGGTTGGATGAATCAGCAATCATTTTTGGACTACTTCTAAGTGAACATACACAAACAAAACTATGGATATAGACGTGGATACAATGTGAACATGGGCTAAACATGTTACAGCGTGAGCTCGATGTGAGTATAAACTAAATTTCTGCGGTTGTTGCACGTCCGCCTTCGGTCAGCTTGCTTCACAATTGGCTATTTGTTTCATTCTCGTGACAATTCATGGAGTGCAAGCTAGCTGCCCTTGGGGTTCCTCTCACACAACATAAGTTCAGAGAGTAAATAAACACGTTTAATATTTATGATTTGTTATCAGGATGGCCCAGACGTCTCTCCCGGTAGATTGTATCACTCTTAGACTCTCTTACACCCAACATTCCTTCTTTCCTTAGAGGAAGGAAATGAAGCTATCCCTTTCTTACAATCAGTCAGATTTAGTAGCACTCCATGATGCAAGAGGCCTACGCTAAGAGACTGCAAGCAATGTGATAACCATTTCTTGTTTAACTGTGCATTCATGATCTATATGGCTGTCTCTGTTTTGCAGAAAAGGACCTCATCTTAAGTCCTTCTAATACCATCCCTGACAATAATTACTGGCCATTTTTTGAGCTGTGGAGTAGAGGGAGTAGTATGTTGAGTGTGTGCTGCCACAAGGTACAGGGCTAATTGCAGCCTTCCTTTGGTGGAGAGCTCATCTTGGAAATGTAATGCAGCAGGCAGGCCATGGAATTACTGTAAATGGTGCATTTAGAGAGTTTACGAGTGTGGCTATGAACAGACTAAACTGACACTGATGAATGCCCGGCTGTACCTTCTTTAATGAAAATGACAGTTGCAACACAGAGTGGTCATTTTCACTGACACATTATCTGATTTATCTACAGCTACACCCCATCCAGTTTGGCAATTTGCAACCTTAAATGCAAATCAGCGAATGTTTGGAGCATCTTTCAGCAAAAGCGCTGGAATGACTCTTATGGCTTGAGAGTTGAGGGTATTTTATCGGTTTAATCGGCCATATAGCAGGGACTTGCTAGCAGCAAATTGACCATTAAAATATGCGCACTGATTTGGCAGAGCCACGACTCCTTATGCTGTAGAGATCATGGGAAACATTGTGTCGAGGAACAAAGGCACAATGTGGCAATTAGATAACTACAACCACTCAGCTTTCGATTTTATAAAGGTTAAGGAACATAACTTTCACAAGGGTTTTGGTTGGGCATGTGAAATGTTTGGCACCAAACAGGGGGGTATGCATTGCAAACTATGATGCTATGATTTCACCTTATGGTATGGACTGCAATTCACATCATTGACTCCTCCTCATCATCATCATTGGCAGCTCCTGCAGCCACATGTCAAATGTGTCCTTGGGCAAGACACTTAACCCCGAATTGCTTCCGCTGTTTCGTCGGCGGCGTATGAATGCGTATGAATGGGATTAGTTACTTCTGATGGTCACTTTACTTAGCAACC
The DNA here is from genome assembly GCA_020745685.1 of Tautogolabrus adspersus. Classification (NCBI taxonomy): domain Eukaryota; kingdom Metazoa; phylum Chordata; class Actinopteri; order Labriformes; family Labridae; genus Tautogolabrus; species Tautogolabrus adspersus. The sequence continues at coordinate 7,936,025 of CM036556.1, read as the reverse complement.
TCTGCCATCAGTTTAATGTGTAGGTGTGACATGCGGTGTAAAAGCGCTTTGGGTAGTCAGAAGACTAGAAAAGCGCTTTACAAGCTCAAGTCCATTTACACAAAACTGGGAGAAATTGCATCCTTTCATTTCTTTTTATGGGTAGAATATTTGTGAAGAATTACAAATCAGCATGGTTACTGTGTAGTAAACTTCCAGCTCCTGTGAAGGACTCATCTTCCAGTAACCAAAGCTACTTATTTTAATGCCATATCGCCATTTGCTGTGATTGAGACGGTGTGAAATGGTTAAATGGTTAAAGCTTCTGTCACTGGTTGTACAATCAATTCAAACTTGACCTTACTGAAAATGGAAGGTTGAAGAGAGACACGGCCAAACATTGACAATTCCAAGATCAGTTTTGTAACAATGTAGCCATATTTACTTTAAAAAATGAAGAGGTCAAACCTGTTTGAACTGAATTTAGTCCAAAAGTGGTATCTTTTAGAGGCACACAGTCCTGGAACAAGTTATCAGCACATATCAGGGACTGTGACAACTACTACAAACCAGTCATGTGCTCATATAAAATATCTGTCTCCTCCTATGATGCCCATTCTCAGGGGCTTCTGGCCCGTCCTGCATTTTAACTGGCTAATTGTATGTGGGTATGTTGTTTCTTATGAAAAAAATGTGTCCATTTTGTGTGTAAAACTGTCTGTGAGATCTTGTCGTGCGCTGTTATGTGGACTGTCCTGTGAGGTGTCTTGCAATTGTACTTAGAAAAAAAAAAATGTTTATGTAAGTACATGCCTTAGGACTACGGAGAACATTTAGCTACTGTGCTAATTCCAACATATTTAAATAGATTTGTATTGCTGATGTGTTGATTAATGTGCAGTGTCCTAATTCAATAACTTATATAAATATAGCATGGTTCTTAGGGAGTTTCCAGAGTTGGGCCACCCCAGTCCAAAAAGTCTGGACACACCTCTGCCAGCTGACCATACATGATGCAATTTTCCAGATAGATCAAGCCCTGTCAGAAGGTTTTGTTTGGTTTTATGAGAGAAGACTTGAACAAAGGTACTTCGTTCTAAGATGCACCCAAGCACTGCTGGCATAAAACATTCATCAAATGAAAATACAGCCAAAGGACTATAATGTTCTTATATTAAACCTGGGAAGTGAGAAGCTAATGCAGTGTAAATTGAATGCTACAAAGCTAATTTTACTCGCTGTTCTCTGTAGTAATTCTCAGAACACACATACAAATGCTCAGATAGAGTTTTGCCTAGAGTGCAGAACACAGAGGGTATCCTTAATTATTATTCCTGTCTCATAACCTTCTAGTTCCCAGCCTTTATTCACCCACTTTCAAGCCTTTAGATTTTGTTGTTTCATGCTTAACTTTTTACTCACATCACGAAACCTAAATAATTAAGTGTGATAGAAGAGAACACCACAACAAGCACAATATCTGCACGAAAAACAACTTTACTAAGTTAATGAGCCAGAACCCTTAACGTTTTGTGCGCACACAACCAAAGGCGTACCCACACTTTTTTGACTGGGCCATGCTGAGCTTGGGCCCTGACTTATACAGGGTCAGTCTGTAATATTTCTGAGTAGCATGATATTTCCATTTCTGTCTCCACTGGTCATAATATCTACTTTATACCAGGTATCCTACAAAGGGTATGGTATATTGTAAATGGACTGCACTTATAGAGCCAATTTCCAGTCTTCAAACCATTCAAAGAGCTTTTACATTCTTGCCCTATTCACCATTTCAAAAATACATTCACACACTGATAGAAGAGGTCGCTATGAGAAGGGCCAAATTGCTCACAACGATAGCTATGCCTTCAGGAGCAACAAGGGGGTTCATTGTCTTTCCCAAGGACACTTTGAGATTTAGACTGCAGGAGCCGGGGTTCGAACTGCCAACCTTTCATTAGGGAGACGACCGACTCTACCAGTGAGTCACAGCTGCAGCAAAACAGTTGTTACATGGTTTTTTTTGTGCATTCACACCAACAAATCTTTGATGGTTAATTCTGTAAGGACATAAATTGAAGTATATCTCCGTAAGTCACTATATAGAGTACCAATACAAGAAAATAGTTAACATTAATATGCCTTTGCAACAAATACCGTTACGTTGGTTTGCTCTTGGGGCGGCTGTGGCTCAGTTGGTAGAGTCGGCCTTCTCTCAACCGGAAGGTCAGGGGGTTCAACCCCCAGCTTCTGCAGCCACATGTCCAATGTTTCCTTGGGCAAGAAGATGCTCCCTCGTTGCTTGTCAGTAGCGTGTGAATGTGTATGAATGGGATTAGTTTCTGCCGATGGTCACTTTACAAAGCAGCCTCTGCCATCAGTGTGTGAATGGGTTCGTGTATCCTGCAATGTAAAAGTACTTTGAGTAGTCAGAAGTCTAGAAAAGTGCTATACAAGCTCAAGTCCATTTACCAAGTCTGTTTGTTTATTTGTTCTAAAGTAAAGGTTGGCATCTGGGTGGCCGATCAGATTCACGGGGGGGCCCATGTCACCCGGGGCCAACCGCAGGGAACGCCCCTGTGAACACCTGAGCTCACTTTAGTGTTCATGCACTTGTGAGTGATGGATCAAAGAGCTTTTCCATGATTAAAGTCACCTTTAGTTTGCTTTTGCACTTCCACAACTTAATTCACATTGTGCACACAGTCAGCTCATTAGAAATGCACAGCCATTCAGCTACCTAATTAGTTCCCTAAGTTCCTTCATAAAGAGCTATCGATCCTCATCCCTGCTGAGGATGAATCAAGGGATTTAAGTATTTCTCTGTCTCCTCATGAGCTCCACAAACACACAAAGTTTAATTGCAGTGTCCTGTCGTCAGTCTTTTACTTTCACTTTCCGAACAAACCCAGATGAGATATGAATTCTTGTTCCATGAAAGCTCCTCCACTGTACGCACACAATCTGATTACCCAGCTTGCTTACAATAGAATGTGCATGTGTGTGTGTTGGAGGTTGCTCTTCATTATTTTCTCTACCTGTGTGATCCCATTGGTGGTGAGCGTGATCAAAGGCAGACAGGCTCATCTCTGTGCAGAAGAGAGAAAATGGTGGAGAGCTTGATCAGTGAGCCTGCACTGTAATCTTCTGTGAATGCCGCCTCAGCACTATCCCTCTCTCTAAGTCTCCCCCTCTGTCTTTTTCTCTCCGTCTCCCCACTGGGGAGGCTCGCTAACCAATAGTCGAGAGCGGAGGAGGAGAGCACGATAAGTGGAAAAAAGAGGGGATGTGAGAGGCAGGGTGGGGAAACATCTTCTGCAACCACGGATTCCTCTTTCTTTTCTCTTTGCAGTGTCCGTCTGTCATCTCTTTATTGTTTGTTTATGTGCTTTCTCGGTTGTTATCACGCCTTCTCGTGTTGAAATACTCCTCACTGCAGCATACGTCTCATTCTATCTCATCTTCAGACCTGACCCCCCCCCCTTCCTCCTACTCCCTCCTGTCCTCCCTTCCTGCTACTGATTGCAGATTCCCAGCATAGGGGGAGAAACTGAGGTAGAATCAAACAACAAAAAAGGCCCACTCTCAGACTCTAATCTCTCTATCCACTCCCTGCGTGAGCCACCTTCCTCCCTTCCTCCCCTGCATTGTTTCTTTTCACACCCAAGTGGAAATATTTGTGGCTACAAAAGATGAATGAGTTCATGGAGTTTTCTGTCTGTCTTCAATATTTTGTCAATCACATCAGCATATCATTAGTCCGCTTATTATGACTTAAAAAAAAGGTATAGTCAAAGTCCAACTTGTGGTCCCTCTTTGGACATACAACTTCATCGACCACCCCAACCACCCCCGCCATCAGACAACATCATAACAGCTCACAGTACTTGGACCATATTGGTGCCATGAAACTGAAGTTGTAGGCTGCTTTAACAGGCTTTTTTGTAACATTTATTTGTTCACATTTCCAAAAATAAACAGCACCATCAAAAGTATGCTAAATTAGCTATTAGCATTTCCATTGGTTAATATACCCATGGGTGTATTAACGACTGCCATTGGAGTATCTAGTGTAGTGATTTGTTGTTTGGAAGTTCTGAAAGAGTAAGGCACATTTTTTTATTTGATTTCCTTCTGTATTTATGGTAATGTATTCACATTGGATATCTTAGATAGTGCAATTCACACTTAATTGAAACGTATTTGCATTATGTCTTCATGATATGATTTCACTGAGTAGTGGCGAGTGGTGGAGAGAATGCAATGTTGGATGCTATTTCCACACATTTAGCATCAGAGGTTGAGGGGGGGATGGTTCATTCATTTATTTTTAGAGACTTGACAGTGGAAAGAGTCGGATATCAGGGATAGATAGAGTGGGGGAATGACATGCGGGAAAGGAAGGATCCCCAGGTTGGATTCGAACCCGGGCAGCCCGCTTGCAGGACTACTGCCTCCGTACATGGGGTGCATAAGCTAACCACTATAGCCTACCGGCGCCCCAGCATCATAGGTTTTGAAAGACTTTAACCACTTCCATGAGTCACATGCAATGCCAATGCTACCAAATCATTGGTTGGAACTACCGCAACTTGAATAAAGTAAAGGAACAGATATCATTTGACTGTTTGTATTACCATGTGACATGGTGAAGCCTATACAAATCTACTTATGCTGCACAAGATGTGTTTTTGTAAAGAACGTGTTCCTACAAATATTTTCAGTGATAAGAACATGTAACTTCTTGTTGTATTGTGATCCACATTGCACCAGTTTCATCTCATGACTCCCTCCAAAATCTCTCATCCCGCCCCCCACACTGTTGGAAAGCCTCCACTCTAAAAAAAAAAAACATTTCCTGGCACCATGAGAGATATATACAGAAACAGACACATGGTTGAGATCTCCAATGAGATAGGAAAAAAACCCGCCAGAGAGCAACATAAACAAAAATAATGTGAATGCAGAGGCACTGGAGATGTGGAGTGCCGACTCAGCGCAGTTTAATTACTGTTCACCTGGGCCAAAGGCCTAATGGAAGACTTGGCAGCAGGCCCAGACAAACATCGTTCCACTTGGCCTCAACGGCTAGAAAATCCTCGGGTCTGACTCATGTGGGCTTGTCGGTGTCGTCGGTCCACACACTGCAGAGACAAACTGCAAAGACAGGCGACAACAAGGGAATTCTCACTAACGATGTATGTGCACGGATCCAAAAGCCGACAACAATGGGGAAATTAAAAACTGAACGCCAAAGATAAATGTGCTGGTAAAATGATGAATATGCACTGCTTGAATTGGATTTCCTTTGCTTGGTATTTATTTTCCAATGAGTTTGCCTTATCTCTATTTGAGAAGCATTCAAAAACAGGTACATTAACGATAATTAAAACATTTCTCTTTGTTTTCAGTCCATGCACATGTGTAAATATCGATTCTACTAATGCGTTCCATATCATATTTAGTCTCTCAATGTTTCACGTTATTGACCATACCAGTTTCTGGCTGCTGGTATAAGAATATTGGTGATTAGAAAGCTTCCAAGAGCAGGGTGTAATACATTGCACATGTGACAGATATGGAACGGAGTCAGCATTATAGTCCGTCATTTAGACCCTGTCCTATTGATTGGTCCCACTAAAGTCTTGATTGAAATTACAGAGAAGACAGCTCGAGTAAAATACTCAGTAGCTGCGCTCCCATCAATTACACAGAATAGAGATTGTGGAGGGAAAAGGGTGCTTGTGAGAGGCCTGATAATTTCACAGCGCAAATTGACTGTAAATTTTCTGTTAGGGTGAGAGGTATTAATCTGGAAAGTTCAGTGCATGATCACATTCAATAAGGTGAAGAAGGAGCCCAGAATTTGAAGTCATTTAATGTTTTCAAACACTCGGAAAAACATCCTGAGTTTATCCGTGTAATTCATTCAAAGAAACACTTTCATAATATTTAAAGGAGCAATATGTAGCTCTGACACCTAGTGTTTAAAATGGGTACTGCAGTCCAAAGTCAAAACATTGGAGAGAGCTGTCTTTCCGTCACTCCCTGCTCCCTGGAGCTGATGCGCACGCAGGTTGCCATGTCACGGACACTGACGCTTCAGTGTTTAGCCAGCTCTGCATGGGTTTTAAAACCTTACTGCGTTCTAACTACTGTCCATTTTTTCAAAAGCATCTCCAATATTCATCCAAGTTTCACCCCGTTTCTGGTCATGAGGCTTATTAGAAAAATGAAGAGGCTTCTTAGTCCTACTAGTTCAACTCCCAGCCAGGACCATTTGGTGCATGTCATGCCCCATTCGCTCTCCCCACACTTTATATCTATATCAAGCTTTCACTGACAACTAAAGGAAAATGACCCCAAAAAATGTATTTAAAAAAAGTAGTGGCTTCTGCTTCAACAAATAACATGAAGACAAGGCAACAATCAATACGTGTTTAAAGCTAATTTGCTGCAGGTCAGGCTGCACATCAAATATAAAATAGCACAACAACATTTTGATGTATTACATTACATTTTTCAGAAGACTTCATGTACAAATCTTTCTAACTTTCTCTGACACCAACAGTCAAAGGATTTTTTTTTTTACAGGAATTAGACCAAAGTTACCAAGAACATCTATCCTAATGGCTTTGGTAATGTGCTAACCTTTCTTCCTCAGCCCTCAAGGGCTTGACATTTTAGATATACTTTGAAGAATAACATCTCAACATTTTTTTGGCATGACTGCCATACAGTAGCATTCATGTACTGGTGTGGTGTGGTACCTTAACCTTACAACCAGCTCCATCTTTGGACAACAATTTTAGTTATGACTAAATATGTTTACATGCTAACATTCTCAATTAAGATGGTGAACATTGACGACATCATGCAGCATTGGCTTACCATCGGTCGGCTACTCTGGACAAAACATGAGCATGTTACAGGTATTAGTATTTACCTTAGAGTAAAGCTTGAACCCAAGTACACCCTGACTGAGCCAGAAGACCAACGGTTTTAAATGGTCCCTGTATCATTTCAGTCTCAAAATTGTTCAAACTGAAATTCACAAAAGTAAAAGCTCTACCTTAGACGGATACATAATTTAACCAGTCATTTTGGAAATTGTCATTATAAGTATGAATCATAAAGATGTGAGACTTGACCTATAAATGTCTCTGGTGGGCAGGATTTACTGATGGAATTGCCGTCATTTCTTTTTGCCATTAGGGAAAAAGAGCCTTTAAATGGTGTGCTCTGCTAGAGCAGTGCAAAAAATATCAAATGTATTTTTTTTGTCATTTTCTCACTGTCTCCACTCCTTTTCTCTCTTAATTTCTTTCTCACCCACCCTCTTGTCATCCTCTCCCTCTATCTCATATCCATTTATTTCTACAACCACAATTTCCATCTCTCATATTTCCAGATATTGCTGACTCACTCTCCACCTGTCAGCCCAGTAGATTCCTCTGCAACTGCCAAAGTGTTGTCAGAAGACAGTCCTGTTATTTATATATTTCTTCCATTGCTATTCTCCTGCCAGTAGTTTAAATGACAAGTTTGCTGGATCTAATTGACTTATCATCATACTATCTGATCCAAAAGAATTACATTTCAGGCATTTGAGTGATGCTTTTATTCATCACTATTTGCAAACAGCAGTCGAAAAAAAAGGAATTGGCTGACTTTGACAGGACTGCAATTTCATGGAAATGGATAACTGGAAAGTGTTGAAAAAAGTGGCAAATCGTATTCAAGTTCTATTTTTATTAAAATATGTCGCCTGGAGCAGCAGTAACGCATGTTCACAGCATCTAAATAACTCCAAGAGATGGAAAATATGGTTGGAAAGAAAAAGTCAAAACTTGGGGAAAGGACACTGTATCAAATAGTTTGACAGATATAATCTTAGTTTCATGTCGGATTTAGAAGTCATAACATGAAAATGATGTACTAAGGCTTCTATTTAACACATTATGCCTTAAAAATTAGAAAATAGGCAGTAGCTCTGAAGGCTGTAAGGACTTTGGTTTGGAACCGGAGGGTCGTCGGCCCAAGTCCCGGTGCGAAACAGAGTATGGAAGTTGCTCTGGTTGCTGGAGAGTTGTCAGTCCTCCCCCCCAGAGAACTGCCAGGGTACCCTTGAGCAAGACGCCTGCTCAAGCGCTCTTTTCACTCTGACATCTCTCCATTAATGAATGTCAATAGGTCCTGTTTTTGCATATACGTATGTGTATGAGAAGAATGTCTCTCAATAACAGAGTGTAATACCAGAATCTCCCATCAAGCCATTTGGGAATGTACGCTAAATTAATTCCATTGGACCCATTGTTGTCCATTTTCCCAAACATGCTTTCAATGTGATGTTGAACACATGAATCACCCAATGCAACATAAACATTTGGATGCTTCGCCACAGAACTCTCTTCTTATCAGTGCTGCAAACACAATCAACTTCAGCCTTTTTTTTCTCCCTCCAAATGGCTTTCTGCATTGGGCGCCATGGACAACCAGATTATCAAGTTCACAGCACACTTTGCCTTATACAATATGCAGCGAAAATCAAGTCAATCTCCAGAGTGTAAATTCAGCGCCATCGTTTTGCTTTTTGCAGTTTTGAGGTCACTTGATGGAGTGATGCAAATGTACTCCGACACCCTGTTAACAACAAAATGAATGAATACGCAAATGCCATAGAATAAAAATGATGATAGTCATAAAAATATGATTCCTGGGAATCTGTGTTTGCTCTTTAGATATTTGTTATTTTGTTATTTAAACAATGTCTAGTGTGGCTGTCCAAATCCTCTAGATTTCAGTTTTTTTATTTCATTTCTAACTGACAGTATGATTCCAAATATGTGATAAAAATATATCTCATTGTATGTCCCATTATATCCCCATGCACCAATGATTAAAGGAAGATTGTGCGACATTTTACACATAAATATAGCAGAAATGACGTATATCTCCAATGTAAATATCTCTCTGAGTCATGACTTTCTACAATGAGTGAGACATGCTAGTCCCACTGGCTGTGTTGTTGTCTGAGCCGTATTTACATCTTGTTTACATGGGCGGGACGGGACGGCCTGCTCATCCCCTTACGTATAAAAGCTGTTTTAGTAAAGGACTACAGAAAAGAATAACATAGCCTACTCATTGCATTCTGTGTCAGTTTACATGCAATGTGAAGCTATGGGCTAACTACAGCGTGCTAACATTAGCCTGCTAACACAACAATGCAGGCCACAGTTAATTGCAGCTCGAGCCAAGGACTATTTTGTCTGTCGCTTGTGCTTATTAAAGGTGTTTAATTATCGTGCGTTTCAATTCATAACTCCTTCGTCTGAACTCGAGGAGAGGGGGGGTTGGTGGTGGAGGCTTCACTATGGCGAAGGTGTCGCCAAACGGCAGTTTGTGTTGGTGTCATGCTAGTGCTCAAGGGCGACATCTACTGGATCAAAAAGTCGCACATTCTTCCTTTAAATACTTAAAGTACATTTAGCTTAAAAGTAGAGCCCAATCCATTTTTTTAAAGACAGAAAACATATTATTCTGATATACTGTATGTATAATGTATTAACACACAATTAACCTCTATATCTGGTAGTTTTCATTGTCATTCCTGTGACGGATCAGAAAAAAACAGGGTGCCTGCAATAATCCATTATGATTGAATCACACTGATAACACCCTCACTCACAATAATGCCCCTTTTCAACGTAATGTAAATTATTATTGTGCTCCTGCTTCACATTTAAGTTAGGAACGGGCAAAAATTGATCAGGATTTAAATGTAATCAAGACACAGGAGACATAATAAGTCACCACAAACACTTTATCGTTCACCAAAGCTGCTGTACACAAGAAAATGGTCATTTTGGTCATGTTAGTAGTATTGTCTAACACAAGGAAGGTTTTCTTTTCATAATGTAAGCATCCTTTGTCTGTTATATTTCTGTAAAACTGTGTTTGCTTATTTCAGAATTTCACGGTCATGGAGTATAAACTGCATCCCCCATATGACCATGATTGCAAACTTGAGTCTGAAGACTTTTACAAGAGCACCTTTTTGAATGATATCCAGTTGGACTTAGTATCATGTCTTCATTTCTGCAGCCGAAAGTACAGTATTTCAATTCATTGATTACTTATTTTGATTGTTGCCTAAGTTTACGCCGTTCTCACGGTCAAGTAAAGAGAAGAGCCATAGTGAGCGGCTCCCATTGACTTCCATTCGGCTTGAACAAAGGGTTAAGTGTACTACTGTAGTGTGGTAGTTTGGCAGGAAAGTGAGAGATGTGATGGGTGCTATAAGTGCACGAGCTGCCAGATGGTGCTCACAGAAGCGTGATCATTTGACATTTTTTTTCCACCAAAGGGCTCCAGGGGGGAACAGAGGGAGCTGGGAGAGAGGTGGAGGAGTGAGTGACGAAAGGAATGGGTGCACTGAGACCCTCCTATACCGATATTTGATCTTTCTTTTTACTTAAAAGCACATAGCTGGCGCAATCTTGTATTTTCTGAACTATTTTCCTTTGAGTTGTCGCAGATATTTAATACCTTTATGTCGGAATTGTCACAACAACTAGCATCCATCCCGTCTGATATCTGGCCTCCCGTCTCATGTCTGAATCAAAGCTAATTGGCTTGGCTGGCATCGTTTACACGTTCTCAAGCTGTGCCAACAGTGCAAGTGAATCTCGTCTGGTACAAAATCGGTAAACACTTTGAAGCTAAAGCCATGACCGCCGTGTTCTGCATGTGTGTGTGTGTTTATGCATGCGTGTGCACATTTGCAATGAGCACGCCTTTGCACAATTGAGTGAGCAGCTGAGTGGGAAATTCTACCACAAAGCTGCTTTATTGGTGTTCGCATTTGAGCTTTGTGTCTAGAGGCGCACCTGCTTGGGAGACTCATCTCTCTGCACAATAATACTGGCGGCCATTTTTGCCCTCGGGTACTGCTTTGTCTTCTTTGGTGGAGTTTTCCATTAGGCTTCTATACAGCAAAGATACAAATGAACACGTTCCTCAAGGTGATATTTCCTTACTTTGTAGAAACTGAACAAAAAGCCTTTAGATTTGCTCTCAATATTTATGTTCTCAGATTTTTGAGGTTTCTTTTAAAACCTTATTTGGTCATTTCATTGAACCAATCAAGAATGATGAATAATATTACATCTGCTATCATTCCAAAGTTATTAGACACAGCAGCTCGGTCGGTGATCAAAAATGATGCATTGGGTATACAATCTTACATGAAATATTGACAATAGTAACATTATGCACGATAATGTAATCTTAAAACCTTACCAGGGTGATTTCTTTCCTGGAACTAAGCAATAGTTTTGGTACCACGACCTGTGGATGCTGACAGGAGCACACTGTCTTTTGGTCATAGATCAGTGGTTCTCAACTGGTGGGTCAGGACCCATAAGTGCGTCGCAGAGCTGTTTTCAGTGGGTCGAGAATGTGTGCCTGGGAAAAGAAATGTGTAAATAAATGTATGCATTGTTCCCATGTATGCTTCTGCACGTGTCAAAGCATTTTGTAAAGCCCTGTTTTTAAAGGTACTATACATAAAGTTTGTCTTATTATTATTTGTATTATACAAACTTCAACAGCCAGGAAGATTTCCATTTAGAGAAACTAGCTAAAGGGATATAAAATGGCACCGTTATCCACAACAAATACAACAGTGGAAAGTGCGGAAAACAAACCAGAACACATGGAGAAACAAGTCCATCTGAGAATGCAATGAAAATGTTTCGTGGCGTTGCAGCATGTTAGCCCTCATTTGCCACTGTACTAACTTTCAGGGGTGTGTCAAGAACGGGGGACAGGGGTGGTATGGGCTCCCCTTTAAATCTTATTGGCCACCCAAAGTGCCTCCCCAAAATCCTAAACTATGATTGGCTATTTGCGTAGTCAGAGGCAGGACTTAAGTTCAAATGAAATATTCAGTTTGTGTAGTAACAGGCTACTAGTCGTTTTCTGGACATGTCAGTGTTGCACTTTCTGTTTTATTAGTACTTTAAATTGAAAATCAATATTCTGCACATCTATTTCACAAGACAGGGGCGTAGGACGGGAATGAGTCTATGAAAAAAATGCATAAATGCCAAACCTGCAATGAACCAACTATGTTTCATTCACGTTGGCAGCAAATATATTTTTGGTATTGTGACTTTCCACAAACATCTTCTTTTGTCCTAAAAGACTTAAGCTCAGATGACTTACATGTTACCATTATCTTGTTTACCTTCAAGAAGATATGATTTATGGAGATAGAAAGGGAAAATGAATTCAATTATTTCATCAGCAAAACTTTATGCCACCTCTGCTTAAGTCAGTGTCCCAATTGGTCCAACCCCAGTCAAAAAAGTCTGGACACGGCCCTGCTAACCTTACCATTTGTGGCGTCTAAACATGAGCAAACTGCAACAGCTTTACATCGTTTAAGTGATGGTGAAGCTACATTCTGGAAATCCAACCATGAATTTGTTATGTACAATAGCTCAATGTACTGCTTCATCTGAAAACTTACCAAACATTGCATATTATTTTGGCAGCTAACTTGACGATAGAGCTCTGCATGTGCAAACAGATGCTAGAGTAATAATAATAATAATAATCACAAATTAAACGGATGTATAATTTAAGTTGTACGGATTATTGGATGTGTGGCCAGCAGTCTATGAAGTGCACATGTTCATCTTAAAGCCATTATCATGATGTAAAAAGAGCACAATACAGGATGCAGATTTTTAGTGTAACAGGGAAGGCAGATAAAATGACCTAGACGCTTTAAAAAGCGATGTTTGATGTAATTACAGATCTGGGGCAGCATTACACAGTGGGATACAATGCAGCCTTTCTGTGTTGCCCCTCCAAGGTAGTCACATCCTCCACCAGGACTCCATACAGCACTCTTTGTTGGCTCTTCTTAATTCTTCCGAGGAATGGGGAGAAAGAGAGCAAGCGATGAAGAGAATCTTGAGTGTACTGCAGGAAAAAAAAGAAAACAAAAAAGTAGGAGAGCATTTCTTGCTTACGGCTCCACTCACATCCTCTCATCCAATTATCATTAATGTATGCCTTATGGTTAATCAGCTACAAAGCTCGCTCTAGCCCCCTTTTAGCTATTTCATTCATCTTTTCTCCCCCCATTTTTTATGCTCTCTGTGGCCTTAAGTAGAAGGAAGAGGTCAGGGTCCAGAAAAGCAATTCTCCTCCGGCTATAATTAGTGCCATGTAATAAGCAGCAACAAAGGCCAGGAAAAGAACTTGACAACAACCATGGGAGAGATGGTGATGATGGTCAAACACAATTAGCAGCTATTAAAAACAACACGCAATACTGCCGTCAGAAAACACTTTCAGCACATCCACTCACTTTAGAAGAAAAAAAAAAAAAACGGGAACAATGAGGGACTATATCCTTTGAAAAGTGATTATAAATTGTCTTGAGGGAAGGGAGAGCAGCGAAAAAAAATGGGAAGGAAGGATGGCGTAGCACACCCTTGTGTTCTATAATTCTTTGCCGAGGAGATTGCAGACGCTCACAAGTAATTCCACTTGACGGAACAAGGGCCTCTTTTTGGAAGCAATTGGGAAGAGAACCAAAGTCTTATTCAGGGAAGTTAATCCCCGTTAATGGGTTTGTTTAAATTCAATAAAAAAAGGGGAGAATATGCACGGAATGAATTATGAAAAAACGATTAATGAATGCTCCAGCAAGTAATCATTTTCCGGATAAATATGCACATACATATTTATAACCACCCCCCACACACACACACACACACACACACACACACACACACAACCTCCTTCCGCCCCCCATCCTGTTTCCACCATTTTTAAAGCAGATACTGGTCCAAGAAACACCCAGATTTCGTATCAAAACAGACTCAATATACCCTGGGAGGTGATATCAATGTGTTTGATCGCTCGCCCAGCAGCTTTTAGGGGGGCTTCTTGTCAAAGAAGAGGCCCCCTGATAGCGCCAATGACCAAAGTGAGAGGACAAAGTGACAGGTGTGTGGACAGGGGGGACCCCGTCTGCCATACCAGGTGACACCTCCGAAGTCTGGCAAGGCGAGCCCTGAGGCTTAATGGAGGGAGGGGGGGAGTGGAGAAAGGGAGGGTTGACTTTGCCTAAAAGAGAGCCTGGAGGGTAAGTGAGCTCGTACAAGACATCCTCGAGTTGTTAATTTTGAAAGGCAAAGCAGATGCCGAGAAGTACCTGAAGTTTTTTTTGGAGGGTTTTGGCCTTTCTCCAAAAAGACTAACAGCTATTCGAAGTGTAACTCATTATTTATCGCTACCTTGTGCTTAAGTTGACTGCCAGCTGTAAAATGTCTGTAAATACTGGAGAATTCACTCTAAAATCACTAATTGCCTGCTCAAAATGTGAACATTCTTGATCTCAAATTCAAGCTCTGTGGTAATTGGTATGCATTGCACCGCCTGTAGAAAAATAACCCGCCACCCACGCAAGTTTCCAACCGTTTCATTAGCTTGTCTTTATTTATAAGCAGCTTTTTTTTTTGTCCAGGTGAATGTTTGTCGTGCAGTGTTTATCCAACTCGGCGTGCAATCCTCAGTGTTTACTCCATACGAGGCTCGGCTTCGGCAACCGAAGGTCACCGGAAAGGGGCGACAAGTGGGGAGTCATCACAGCATCTGCTTGAACAGCGGTCACTAATATAAAAACACCCACATGGACACAAACGGAACACAGGCGCAAAGCCACACAGAAATGCACTTGGGTATATAAACAGACGCACACAACAGCAGCAGCAACCGAGAGACATTTACAAATTGGCTTCTTGGCTTGAACATTGCTTCCGTTCATAATTATTTCTCCCTGTCATTGGGGCCTCTGCACACTGCCGGTCCCCTGCTAATGCTGTAAGCACGCCAAGCAACTCCAGAGCTGTCTCTGTGTTCAGGCAGCCAAGGAAATCTCTCTCCCTGCAGCAAAAAGCCAATTATTTTCCCGTAGATCAGCAGGACTATTTGCCCCAATAATTATTCCTATATAACCTCTTTACAGGAGGAAATTGAAATAACACGGAGGAATTAATGAAAGTGGGTAATTTCGCCCATGTGCATTTGTTGTGCCTCCTCATTTTGTTCAGCCAAGTGGGGGCAGCTTGATGGCGTTCCAACAGAAACACCTGCAGTGGTGTTGGGAGGAAATGAAGAGGTATAACCTTTGCTGTGTTCATCCTCCATGGGTGGCTGAGATAACATCCGACAGACTGCCTTGATTGCTTGACTGAAATGACACCAGTGAACATGAGCCGTTGGATGGGGATGAAGTAGGATGTGTTTAAGTGAATGCATGTTTTGCCTAGGCAGCAGTAGTCAGTCACATTAGAAGGCAAGGAGTTGTAGAGCTGTTACAAACTACCAAACTCAAAGGCGTGCAGGAATGATATCTTAACCTGGTCCTGGAAGCAATCAAACACTTTAGACTACATGGAATTCCCTCCATTTGGTCAAAAATCTATAGACTGAAACAGTGGCGATTCTAGAGTCTGGTGGGGCCCTAGGCATAAATCAATTGGGGGGCCCTCCAACCAGCATTCATTACCATTTTGTCTGAATGCTTACTCCTCTTTTTGTCTTGTTTCTTGTCCTCTTCTACAGACCCATTATTCCTCTTCATTTTTCTTTGTTGACTTTCATTGACACAACAATAATGCACGCAACGCTTAGCAGGGCAACGACGGAGAGTGCTGTCAGGTGGGGCCCCCTTAGGGAGGTTTCCTACTGTCATTGCAAAATTTGCACATTTTGAGCCACTGCTTTGGTTTAAGTTTGTGAGCCTTCAGGGGGGCCCCTTTACTGGTCTGGGGCCCCAAGCAGTTGCCTGCCATGCCTGTTGACAAACAGCGCCTTCTGGACTGAAGGCGAGGACTTTCAGAACTATTTGTTTCATTTTTTTGTCCCCAGCACACATCAACATACAGACCTGAGGAGCTGTAGTTAAACCCTTGATCTTTCGAAGAAAAGTTCGAGAACTGTAGGTGTGTGTCAGTTCTGGCGGACAAGTGGTTCCTCTGATGTATTTACTCTTTTTTATTTATTTATACAGTTTAAAGTTACAGGGACAATGCACATTCGTAACAATTCAGTAATGTACCAGTTTAGCCAACATGGTTAATTTTCAACTGTCTTCCATGGGCAGGTGAGTGACAGAACAATAGACACACAAGGTATGTTAAACCAGAGCAGCAATACTATACGCTTAACAGGGCACATATAGGACGCTTAAATCAATAACCTACACAAAAATAGACTGGAATGGAAGAACAACGTAGTACATCTAAGACAAGCCAGACAACATAATACATGCATTCAAACAGGACACACCTAGCAAAGCACATAAGATACCTAAAAACAGGACGACAGAACACGAGACATCGGCCTACATTAGGGAAGGTTGGGGGTTCAATCTCCATGTCCTGCAGCTACTGTACATGTCCGAAGCGTCATTGGGCAAGACAAGCTCCCGCTGCTTTGTCAGCATCGTATGAATGTGTATGAATTGGATTAGTTACTTCTGATAGTTACTTTACAAAGCAATCTCTGCCATCTTGTGTGAATGGCTGTGAATAGGTATGTAAAAGCTCAAGTCCATCTACCATTAACCATTTACATTTAGCTGCAGGATCTGGTGATCAAACCCCCGACCTTTCGGTTGAGAGATGACTGACTCTACACAGCCGCCCGTTGACAAGATAAAGCTGTGTAAACTTGCACTTACACTACATATAAACAGGAATCAGTAGTAAAAGGATGTGCATAGTACTGTACACCAAGTAAGGGATGGAGTCTGTCAATGGAAGTAAAAGGCCGTTAAGAAAAACGTCACCTTCAGACCTTTAACTAAAGCAAGTCAGAGGGCATGAAGAAGAAAAGGAAGTGAAATTTGTATTATATGTTCACAGCTGGTTTCCACTTGTGGATTTTTAGCTTAAGTACTGCATTGCCTACACGTAGAGGCTGCTTCTTTTATCCTTAAATGGCCTGAGCGTATCCCAGACAATAGCTACCCCTGAGAAACACAAAAGGTTAGGGATGAACAGGGGAGATAGAAAGGAACATTATCGGTGTCTCAAAATCCCTTTAGTTCTCAAGTGCACGATGGAAATAGACAAAGATTAGTATGCCACGTTTTATCAGCTCCAGATTTATTATATGTTCTAGGAAGTACAAAGAGAAATAAAAGACAAATGTTTTTTTAAAGTTCAGGCTATCTATAATATATGAGCACGGGGGACTATTACAATTGAATTTGGAACTTTGGAACAATGTCAAAGACTTTAAAGATATTCTCATATGCTTGGGGGATAACACTTCTTGTGGAAAAAAATAACAGAATAAGATTTTGAGTATGGATTCGAAAATAATGACAAAATATTTGCGTAAGAATTATTATTATTTTAGGTTCAAGCCCAGGTTTGACCCAGGTAGAAATTCTGAGGCTTTGAAATGCTCCATAGTAAATATATATTTAAGCGCTTTGAGTAGTCAGAAGGCTATAAAAGCGCTTTACAAGCTCAAATACATTCACCATATATTATGGGCGGCTGGGGCCTCGGTTGGTAGAGTCGGTCGCCTCAACCGGAAGGTCGAGGGTTCGATCCTCTGCAACCATATGTCTTTTCAACAAGACAGGTTGAACCTGACAAACTGCCAGAGGCACTGCTTGTCAACAGGTAAGACAGACAACTGCTTGGGGCCCAAGACCAGTTGGGGGCCCCTGAGGGATCACAAACTTTGAACCAAAGAAAGTGCTTAAAATGTGCAAATTTTGCTATGACAGTATGAAACCTCCCTACAGGGGGGGCCCCATCTGACAGCTCTCACTCTCTGCTAATGAGAGCATGCATTGTATGCAATGACAGTCAAAAAAGGAAAAATCAAATTCTAGAATCACCACTGCAAACTGCTGGACTGTGTATTTAGTATCTCTAACCCCAAACTTTTTTCCTCTTCAAGTCCCTTTCTATAAAAACCTCCGATTTATCTTTATTCTCTGCTAGCAAAGAGCCGTTTAAGCCAAGTGGAGTTGGAGTTCCATTATGGGTTAACAAAATTAATTTGCTTTACATTGGCTGGAAAAAAATGAAATAAAAACACTTGTTTTCATTAATATTCAAATGTAAGAAACCATTCTTTAACCACATGGATGGCAGATATGAATTGATTTGACCCCAAGAGCAATATCCCCACAACTCCAGCAATGAAGACAAATGATAATTCTTACCCCCTCTGCACATTCGTGGACTAGTTTGGTAATTACTCCCACAGCAGCACGGCAGCAACAGCGTGGGTGCATTTAGCCCAGCATTTCAATTAACTATTGGCAAAGTCTAATTTGTCATTTACCAATTAGGATAAAGGCTGATTTGGCCCACTATTTCACAAATAAATGGGATCTTAGTTATGATGCAAATCATGATCCCTGTTTTCATTTTCTACAGTGGCCCTGAAGTTCAACTGCAAAAACATTTCACAGAGCGCAAAAAACCCCATTTCACTCAACACAGAGGGCCTGATTCACTAATGGATTGCGCTGCTTTTGCTCAACATGTGCAAATGAATCAAAAAGACATTGTCCGATTCACAAAACAATCGCAGGGGGGCTAAATGCACCCCTAATTGCGTTGCAGAGAAAACAGCATCCCTGTGCGTCACTGCTGGTTATTATTATTCAAAGAAGTTATTACGTAGTCATTTAGGGAAAAACTGTCCCGTCTGATTCACAAACACTGGCGAATAAACATATTCAGAAAATACAAAAACACAAAACATTTGAGTTTTATTTTTTTAAATTTCATTCAATATTTTGACTTTCATTAAATATTTAAGCGCTTCCTGAAATTTATTTGTGTTTTATGAAATGTTTCTGAGATTATTGGGAGGGAAATTACGTGAAATGATTTCCAGTTCGGTGAAATGTTTCTGAATTTTGTGAAATTTTATTTTATTTGATTAAATTTGATTTTGGATTTAAAGGTGTTTTAATTTCAAGAAATGTTACTGTGTTTCATTACATCGTGTGTTTCCTGAAATGTCTGGACATTAAATGTGCTTTGTGAACTTTGAAAACACTTATCTTAGACTTCTCCATTAGCAGCCACCCTAATGAAACATTACGCATATTTGGGTTTAGCTTTTAAGCTGGCGTTGTGTGTTGCATCCAAGAGGTTAATAAGTGTTCCCACAATGGATAGACAAATAACATGTTATCATTTTAGCTAAAGCTTCCATGAAACAGCCAGCAGAGTGTAATTTTATTCCACATATTTACCAGTTTACTGTCAAACAGAATGTTAGGGATGGATTGTTGTTGCGATTGATTAGCATTACCTTAAGCGATAAGCGCAAATAAAGTGCATAGCCATTGCAAACCTCAACCTCGTAACCCTAGAAAACTATCAAACGAAAACACAATAAACCCCAATACTATGAGGTATATACACAGGGAGATAACACGGTGAAACTCAGTCTAGGTCATCATATTAAAAAGTGTATGTAACTGAAATTGTATGTGTCACATTATGGAAAAATAATGAACTGGACCCAATTCCAGAGAAAAACTAAAATTGTATTTAAATGAAACGCAAATAAAAACTTGCTTTTTTAAAAGTACAAATTCAAAACAAAGTGCAACAAAAAGCCACATGAGAAACCATGCAGAAACATCGCACAGAACACAGGTAGGTAGACATATGTACTGACAAAAAGAGGAAAGGTACACTGAAACTAAATAGACACTGGGGTAATCAGACACAGGTGAAACTAACGATGCAGGTGAAGTCAATCAGGGCAATCAAAATGGAGGGAAACCAGACAAAGGGAGGAAGTAAGACAAGACACGAAACACCGGGGACAAGAATTACAAAGTAAAACAGAAAATGCTAAAGACAAGACTAGGTAAATGCACACACACAGGGAAAAGAGAACCACAAGGACGCAAATGACAAAATACATCAGAAAACACAAAAAACTTAACCCAGGAATATGAACAAAAAAACACAGAGGGACTAAAGCAACACAAGGGAAGACGCCAAAAAATACAAAAACACAAGGATGGATGTCAAAATATAACAGGATATAAAAGGAAATTACATCTAGAGTAAAAACTGTAAAAAAAAAAACAACAACCAGCCAAATTAAACCAGAAACTCATGACAATATGAAGGGAAATTGGACAAATTGAAATTCCAGGACAACAGCAGGGAGAATGCAGACATTTCAAATGGGTTTGCAACAATGGGAAGCTAACTCACAGCTAACTGAGGTTCTGCAATCAAGTCATGGGAAGAGGACCTAAGCATTTTTTTGGGGTGGCTGTTGCTCAGTTGGTAGAGTCGGTCGCCTCTCAACCGGAAAGTTGGGGGTTCGATCCCCAGCCCCTGCAGTTATATTGGCCGATGTGTCCTTGGGCAAGACCCTTAACCCCGAATTGCTCCTGCTGCTTCGTCAGACGCGTATGAATGGGATTAGTTGCTTGTGATGGTCACTTTACATAGCAACCACTGCCATCAGTGTGTGAATGGGTGTGAATGGGTAGGTGTGACATACAGTGTAAAAGCGCTTTGAGTAGTCTGAAGACGCTATATAAGCTCAAGTCCATTTACCATTACCATTTAAGCATTTTAATTATTGGAGTGAAAGTAAGCATACGAATCCAAATTAGTAATCAACAAAGTTTTCTATTGTCCAGGAAATTAAAGAATCTAATATATCCGAATATCAACATCAACTTTTTTTTGTCATGGTTAAGCAAGATACTGGCATATATGTCCCAATAAATGCAAGGAAGGTATGATAAGGCTTTTGTAAAGTTGCAGGTAAGCACATTTTCAACTTTGGAAGCAACTTCTTGCTTCTTGCAACTTCTTTATTTATTCCCTCTCACTACTCCCAGCAGTGCAACACCACTTCTGCTATTTGCATTAATATCATTTCATCTCACCTGAGGAAGTCATAATGTCGTATCTGGGCTTAATAAAGAGTTTTTGGGAGCATCAACTCAGTGTGTGGCCGCCTTCCTCAAGAGATGTTTGTGCCCCTTCAGAAAATTGCCAGACACCTACATCAGCAAAATGCATAGTCATAAACCGTGGGAAGTATAACAGATTACCACTAAAAGTCATCATCAGCATCATAAATATAAAGCAAGTTTAGATGAGAGAGAGAGAGAGGGGGCAAGACGGAGGCGGAGAAACACCTTAATGGTAATAGATGTTGTGTAAGGAAAGCTCTCATGTTAATATAGGTGGGTATGGCCTTGTGTGGATTCCTATGTATTATGCATCACAATGAATTTTTTAACATAGAGACATAAATGTTGACACGTACTTAATACTCATAAAGAAATTCTTTGAGAATTACTCATCTCATTCTGGTTCAGTGTTCTGTATGTGTATATTGTGTGAGTGCTTGGCATACAAAGTATCTGCATAACACAATAGTTTCCCATTGAACAAGACTAAGAGTCTAACAATGCAACCTGCCCTGTTAGACTGTGAGTCACAATGGTCCTTTGAGCTAAATGGTGCTGTCAAGCAATGGATGAGGTACTAATAGTTAGGTATATTGGAGCTGTAGATGATTTGATATTGACCTATTTCTTTTGCTACCTTAGTCTGTAAAGTATTGTCAAGCTGCATAGTGTTTCCATTCCAAAAATATCTCTGTTAACTCAAAAATGTGTGCTACACCACAAAGGCTAATGGAAGATGGAAGTGTGAGCAGTGTTTTTCCCAAGGAATGACACTGTACCTGAGTTGGAGATATGTGTGTGTATATATAATTAATTGGGCCTTATTGTAGTGTTGTAGTACTCCAAATCGAAATTGAGACCTTCAAAAAGAAGGTCTTGGTCTTGGTCTTGGAATCAAAAGCATTTTTACTCGGCCCTGTCTCCATCTGGGACTGGGCGTTCCGGATTTTAAATCAAGACCGGTCAAGGCCACCACTGAAAGGCTATCTTTCCTGGTCATTACCGCGATTAGAAGGAAAACACCTCTTTCTAAAACAACGAATAACTTTAATTCATTCATAATTTGATTTTCATCCCCCGGTTACGGCTGCAACCTTCCCGGTGTTACGGACACGCACCGTGACATGCCTGCTGCAAACAAGTTGATTATTTTTGCTTTTTTATAGTTTCGGTCTTGGTCTTGTCTCGGTCCTGCCCTGCCTTGGTCATGTCTCAGTCTGGGAACACTCTGGTCTCGAGTTTGTCTTGGTCTCGGTTAGTGTGGTCTTGACTACCTTATCGTCTAATTTCTTTTTTACGTCACACTGACGGCAAACTTCACTTGTATGTCTTGAATGGTATTAACTCTTTGCTTGTTTAAAGTATCTAAGAATAATGTAATTTACTATAAGTAGTACTGCTACTACTATCCACTATCTAGTTCATGTTATTTTTTAGTCATAGGCCAATGTATGATGTAATGCTGTAACTGTAGGGCTAATATGGAATTCTCTCAGTTGTTGTCATACGGCAACAGACAACTTAAGCCCAACGGTGGCATCAGAAGAAAAGTAATGGGATTACCATTGTCCTTAGAAGAAGTGGCCTTCATTAAAATGAACATCTCTATCCATTTGTGTGTCAATTGGGAATTTGAAATCAACACAAGATACTTGTGCCCTAATGAAAGGATAAGCGCTCACTAAAGAAACCCCTCATCCCCTTATGCCCCTATGCCCTACTGATAAATTACATAACCTACCCTGAGGCCCTCAGGTATTAAACTGAACAACCTTTTGATGGTGCAAGAGGAAATCAGATATTTTAGAAGATTCATCCTCTGGGGACCATGATGAATGATGCTAATTTTTACGACAATCTGTTAATCAAGTGTTCAGAAATTTCTGCCTGGAATCAAAATTGGTGGACTCATGTTCTAAACAGACCAATAATAGTATCTGTGGTGCCAGGCACGTGGTATGGCTTCAAACTGGTAGTTTGTAACTACTGATTACCTTTAGAGCTGAGTATTTAGTTGTTAATATGTTGATAAATGAAACTGTGCCAATACAGTTGGCAATGTAGAAGTAGAGATATTCATCAGAATAAAAAAAAAGTGTGCTGGTAGCACACATGGGGAACTATGTATTTCTGAAACAAAATTCCCAACAAACAACTTAGAGTTTGTAAATCTTTCACTCATGAACGCAGAGATGGACTGACTGACAGACCGACAAGGCTGCATCATGACTTATTGGTTGATATGGCTTATACAACAAAAAAGGCAGACAATCGGCTTACAGGAAGTCATTATCATTATATGTACTCAACTTTCTACCCATGCACTCCCAGTACTCATACCTGTGCACTTTGTACTGCTTTGAAGCTCTCATCTTAACCCATAATCCAGGCTTGATCCTCACAACCTAAAATGTGTAGCCACCAAGGGCCTATTTGGCTTGTCAAATGGTTTCTGAGTGAGATGCTAAACCCCTACCTGCCCACTCACAGCAAGATAACAGTGTCAGCTAAATGCCAACAGTAAATGTAAATGTGTTTGCCGCAGATATAGGACCACAATTAGGCACAGGGGTGCATACACAAATTTGAGACAGCTAATAGAACACCAATGCAGTACTTTTACTGCTGAAATTGCAGAAAAACATGATATTTAGTTGTGGTTTAATCTCCCAGCAGTGCAGTCTGACATAAACAGCATGTATGGAGATGGGGATTTTTGCCTCAATCTGTCCCTTTTAGCCTCAACTCCCCTGCAGAATATCGGCTGCAGCTTGATGGATGGCTTAATTAGAGCCCTGCACCCATAGTTGAATCACTTTCTAGAAATGAGCAAGCTGTCAACACTCCGAAGCAGATCAATCCTCCCGGTCGACCCTATTCCAACATCAGGCGCTCCACTCCAGTCCAATTGTTTTATGGAGTCCCGGCATGAATATGTGGAGGTGTTTGGGGAGGGGTTTTTAATCACAACAGAATGATGAAAGATCCAAATGGATTCATATCAAGATCTCATCAAGCTGCTCCTGTGCTCTAGTGACTCCATTACAAGTTTACAGCCCCTGTCTGCTGTCATAAACATGACTCTTAACAGATGTACACATCAGACGCGACTCGTTTTGTTTGCACATCAATCATTGGAATGGTCAGGTGTGGTAAATGGTACTTAAGACTGAGTTGCCGGTGGAGAGCAACAGTGCTGGAGATAAGTACTGTTTGTTTTTGGTTTGTTCCCCAGGTTAGGACAGACGGCACTGTGTGCGGTGGTGGCAGGAATTCAAGCTAGCCGTGCCCCCAGGGGGCAAGGATAGGAGAGGGGGGGGTTCAGGTTCGTAGGGGGCATTTTAGCAGATGTTGCCTGTCCGTCCGACAGGGGAGCATTTGATGACAGAGACGAGCGCACCCGTGACCTCTCCTCCCCTTTTCCTCACACCTCCCTCTCCCGACATGTGTCAGTCAGCGCCAGGTCAATATGGTGGCCCAGTGCGCCTGCCGATGCGCCATGTGCTTCCAAGGCAGGGACTGGCAGCGCTGCACCAGCACGAGTCATTTCCATCCCGTCCACCTGCCAAGTGTGTCAGGACCATGGGAATAAATGAAACCTCGTGGATAAACAAACACAGTTGATGAGCACTTTAAGTACATCTGAGACCAGACCTTGTCTAGCTGGGGCTAGTGTAACCAGTGTTTACCCTGCAGTCATATATTATAAGCTGTCAAACGGTGACTTTTACATGCCAAACCACATTGCACATACACATAGACAGGTGAACACAAAATAAATATTAGCCACTTTTCTCTCATACCCACAACCCCCAACCTTACTCCCCTCCCCTGCCCTGGCTGCCGGCTGCCATGGCTACCCACTCTCATCCACCCACACGCTCGTCACCCAACCGCTGCAGTTTATCCCATTTGTAACACATGGCTGGCCATCGTACAGCAATGACCAAAGGGAAGGCGACGGAGCCAGGCAGAGAGAAAGGGGTGTCGGGGGTTGCGGCGGCCGGATGGAGGGGCGGCTGGTGGACTGGAGCGGTGTTTGGCTTGCTCTGGTTGGCTGTAATTGGTGTCCACTCTTCCAGAAGCCCTGCAGTGATGGCGGACAGGATGACTCTGTCCGCATTTTCCCTGCCATCCATGATGAGTGTGTGTGTAGTGTGTGTGTGTGATAAAGAGAGTGAATGAAGGCACACACATTTAGGGGGCATACAACTGGTGACAGAGACACTGACAATGTCCAAAGGGGCTGTGTGAGTGGGCAGCCAAGGGGTAACTGTTACAATAAGTGGATGTAGCATCTCATTTGATCACATTATAACATTTATGCTGCTCTTACATTATCTTATGCTTTAGTGGATCCCTTCCGACCTTTGCTTCCCAAATGAAACAAGGTGAAGGTTTCATTTTTTGGGGCAAGGTTGTCATGGCATTGAAAAAAGCCTTCTTTTCAGATAGATAACTACATTTAACACAAATCATTAACTTGCAGGTCTATACTTGTTGATCTTGAAATTACTTTGCTTAAATTTGCACCAGCAAGTGTCATTATAATGTTCTGACCTATTTATAGCTTGTAAAAACAGGAAATAAAATCTGTCAGCTTGAATGATTTCCTGCAGGGCTTGAAATTGGCTCCTAAAACTTAGCTATTGCTCCAGCCATACGGGAATGAAATGAAAGAAATATTGGCATTTTCCATAAAGCTAGGATTAAATTAGACCTTGCTATGTATGCATGCATGGGGATAACTGTACTCTAGAAGGAGGGAATAATATTTTTTGGGTATTTTGCTCAGACGTCTCCTGCTGTAGATTTATGGATATGTAATAATGATAGACGCGGGGAGAAAAAAAGGCCAAAAACCCAACCAGTTTGGACCCTTTGTCCATGGATTTGTTTTTAAATGGAGTAATCACTTATTTTGTGTTTAAAGATGAACTTAGATTTCATTGAGTAATAATGACATTCATCTTCATTCTAACTCTGCTGTGAAATTCACAACACTACATAGATCATTATAAATGGCATGCCTGGAACAATATCACAATCAGGGTGTTGGAAATGCATAAGTTTAATTGGTTGAATTTCAAACTCCACAGTCACAGACTCACAGAGCAGGTAAAATACCTTACTCATTGCTTCATTATCTACAAAGACCCAACGTTAATCCATCATGAGCACAGCACTTAGCAACATTTAGCAAAGTACAGTGGCAAGAAAAAAACGTCCTTATACTGTAGGAAGCAGAAACCTTGGGCGAAACCAGGCTCATGATCAATCAATCAATCTTTATTTGTATAGCGCCAATTCATAACAAGTGTTATCTCGAGACACTTCACAAAAAGCAGGTAAAAAGACCTTGCTCATTGCTATATTACAAAGACCCAGCGTTAATCCATCATGAGCGTAACGCTTAAGCAAAAGTTACAGTGGCAAGAAAAAAACGTCCTTTTAACAGGCAGGATTGTTGGGCAAATCCAGGCTCATGACGAACAGCCATTTACCAAAAGTGTGCCGGGCTTGAAAATGGGATAGGGGGACATGGGATAAGATACACAGCCATCTGCTGAAACTGGGGACTTTACCTTGGGACTTACCCAGAGTTCATTGCAAACTTGATGACACGAAGGACCCCACTAAATGCAAGCAAATGTTTGTATACTGAAGCAGCCATTATAGTCTGTGAGGATTCAGTGCTTAGGCTTTAGGGTAGAGATTGGGATTCAGCCATTTACTTGACCCATCCAATATGGCTACAGGAAGATGTGGTCAGTTGAGGCTTAGTCCTATTCGTTTTCCATGAAATGTTTTATCAAGGTGGTAGACACGTTCACCTAAATCCTTTTTTTTAAACAAAAACAAAGAACACATTATTTAGACCAGGACTATGTACAACTTCACCCAGCAGAGGATTGTGTCTATACCCATATGGAAAGTATAATCTTCAATTTAAAGGCCTCTGATAATGAGATTTCAGAACAGCCGTCATTCTTGAAAGTTAAACTGGCAGCCCTTCTTCTGAAGGTAAAAATCTCAGAAACATCTATTAAGTAAATTGATGCGTTACTGTGCTTTCTCTTCATCCTAGCAGTCGTCTCAGTGTTTCACTCACGCCCACCCATTCTCTTTCTCTCTCTCTCTCCCTTCACAAGGAGGTGTTATCCTTGTCTGACAACCCCCCTATGAGTGAGAGGATGCGAGCGAGAGTTGAAAGTAAAGAGCTGGGACTAAGTGGAATGAATGCCAAGAGGAATTAGGTGAACCCTTTTGGCCTGACATATCAGGGGAGTTCTCAAGAGGGATGTAATCATCACCTGTTATGAGGCTTGTGTGACCTGAATAGTAAAATAAAAAAAAGTTCAGATATGCACCATAACGTACAGTACAAGTATAACAAAGGAGAGAAAGAAATCACATATGTAGATACAATTGGCTGTGAATTAATTTGCAGTAGGCCTATGTACAACACCTTTAATGTAAACAACGCCCAGTTTGAAGGAAGAATGTGCGACTTTTTGATCCAGTAGATGTCGCCCTTGAGCACCAGCATGAAACCAAAATAAACTGCTGTTTGGAGACGCCTGGTTTAGAGACATGTTATATAACTGGTGATGGTTTTAATAGTTTTCATTCATGCCAATAAAGCATCTTGAACTTGAAATTACAACGCATTATACCAATAAAAACTAGACAATTACTCGTTAAACCCCAATCACTGATTCAGATAATGGACCTTTGACCAAAACTGAACATGACAATGTGTAACACTTTACAGTATAGCCCTATTTGTGTACGATAGCTAACCATATCCTGTTTAGCAGAAACTATATGTCTACCTTCTAATTATAGAAAGCATTCTTTTAATGAATTAAATAAACAATGGTACAAATGTCATTGCAAAGAGTAAAAATGGTGGAAACATATCTGCTTGTCTTTGTAAATATGCATAGTGAATGTGCCACAGCATATGAGCACACGCACAAATATGAATTTTATCAAAAACCATTTAATATTTTTTTCCAATTAATTACTTGTGTTGATCACGCTTT
The DNA here is from genome assembly GCA_020745685.1 of Tautogolabrus adspersus. Lineage (NCBI taxonomy): Eukaryota > Metazoa > Chordata > Actinopteri > Labriformes > Labridae > Tautogolabrus > Tautogolabrus adspersus. Next base: position 7,907,972 of record CM036556.1, on the reverse strand, counting down.
CTCCGTGCCTCTGCTCCTATTCTGAGATTTTACCTCCAGGCAAGCTATTAGTGTGGCAACTGAAAAGAAATTCCAATTATTTCTTACATCTGAGGAAATGAAAATGGCACATTAAACTTAACAATCAATGTACCTTGTGATTAGTGTTTGCACATTTTGTGTGTCACACTGTACAGTCCAGATATGACGCCGCCAGTCTATTACCCGGATTTAATGTTTTGTGAAAACCTCCCAGTCAAAATGCAGCATTGTTTGAGGCGAAAGCCTGAGGTATAGTCTTGTCATTTTCTTCAAAAATCTTTCTCTAGCTTAAACTGCCTGTAATAATGAGGGTAATACCGTTCTACAGGGTGTTAATATATGATTAATCAGGCCTTTGTAGACTCCACTAATGCAGAAGGAATCTTAAGATTCCACAGTCATGGCTGTCTGTCTCCCTTTGGCATTTGGTTAATGTGTTCAGTCACCTGTTTATGGCTGACTTTAAAGCATGACTGGCCATAAATAATCCATCTATTACAGACAGATAACTTCTCATATATCCAACGGAAAGATATCTTAATAGTAAGAAGTTATATCCATTTTATTTAAGTGTTAAACTCAAGGGCAATTGCCCCAGTGTTTCTTGAAAATGTGGAAAGAATGCCGTGAATGTCAATTAGGTTAATAACAGTTGTTCCTACTTCAAATGCTGGGACTCAGGATGACAGGTAAGCATCTGATTGTCATTAAACCTGCTCAGACCTTATTGTGTCTCAGAGTATACTTTATGTTGTAACCACTTAGTATATAGCTTTTTGGAAAATCACAAGTGTTTGTCTGAGTCCATTATATTATTGTTTTAAAACTATTGAATGATTAATAGGAAAGTGCTTTTGCTTGTTAAGATAAACCTGAGAGTTATCACCTCCGCTCTGCAGCTCTACAGGCGATTTTAGCCTCGTTTAGCTCATTGTTTGGTTTTATTGCCCCCAAATTTACTATAAGATTCAGTCTCACTGCTCTTAACAAGCCTGTTAAAGCAGCAGGAAGCCATTTTCAGCAAATAATGCCTGATAAATACACTGTATTCTACCTGCCCAGCACTGAACAGAAGAGAGACAAAGTTAGCAATTAGCGGCTAAAGAAAGTCCCATGTAGCTGCTACAGAGCTGGTATTTTCTTCTAGTTAGTTAGCCCAGACTTCACCAGAGATTGAAGAAGACTGAATATTGGACTTTGGCATTAAGTGCTTAACAGTACACTACTGTACGATCAGGGTCTTGTTTAAGATTTAGCAAGAGCACCAAAAAAGCAAATAGGCTTGGACAACTTTAGCAATTAGCTGCTTAAGAAACTCTAACATAGAGCAAGCTATTTGTCTTGATAGTTGTCCAAGACTCAAGAAGAGATCAAAGGAGAATGAATGGACTATTTGACAAAAACATGTATTCCTTAAATCCCCATTTTCAACGTTCAGTGACTGCGTGGTCATTAGGAAAGGCTTTTGTTTGAGAAAACTTACCCAAGAGTTACCCACAGTTACCCACAAATCAAGCCTCATATACTGTAGCTCATTGCCCTGATGTAAATTCGCCCAAAATGTATGATAAGATTCAGATTCACTGCTCATGACAGCCCTGTTTTAGCAGCAGGAAGCCTTTTTGTTTAGCACATTATGTCTAATGAATACAGTGAATTCAACCTGCCAAGCACCAAACTGCAAAGAGACAAAGTTAGCAATTAGCAGCTAAAGAGAATGTAGCTGCGAAAGAACCGTTATTTTTCTTGTTAGTTGGCACAGACTCAAACAGAGATAAAAGGAAACTGTTTATAAGGCTTTCACATGGTGTCTTAAAACACCACTTCAATGTGATTTTAAGTTTATTTGTGTTTGCTGATTGGAAGCAATCTAGCATGTTAGCTGTAAGGATTTCTGACAGCTTTTTCTAGATTTACTCTGCCCTCTAGTGGCCAAAATTCAATCATTATTAAGCGTTGAACAAAAATCCAATGTGTCTCATGTGTTACTTTTGTTTTGGCTACAGGAAGTGTGTCAAGAGAGAAGAAATTGAGAGTAATACATGGTTTATTATTTGTAGTCTGCCAAGTCCTCCATACCCTGAAGCTAAATGCCAGCTTGGTAATCACGAGGTACCACTACCAACCCTTACGGTGTCATGCATCTTTTTTTTTGCTTTTCTTTTCCCAAAAGTGTGCACATCAGGTGCATGCCAACACAGCAAGGACTGGCCAGAACCAGCACAAACTGTGTGGAAATCAAGATTAGCTGCACCCAATAGTGCTGACCAGGGATTAGCAAGGAGAAACTCCACTGAATACACAGCGAACAAATTAGATGTTTTTCCCCCCCCTTGGCTCTTGTTAAATCTTTAGAGAGAAGACATTTGGTGCTTATGGGACTCAGCAGGTAATCCGGTACAGGGGCACAAAAGGTCTTGTTTGGATGGACTGTCCGGATCTAGCCACTGGTTAGGGGATCTCTGGAGCTTTGGCTCTCCTAAGAGGGGATTGAAAGGGAGACTCAGTGACCACAAAGCCTCTCCCCAGCTGGCCTTGCACAGCCTCTTTCTGGAGATTACGGTTCTAGTGAAAGTGTCTTAATGGAAAATGCTTTGGATGGGTTTTGTTGTGTGGCTAAGTGGAACAGCAGAAAAACATGACGTCGATGGGAGTGCCCACACTGGCTATTCTCTGCTTGCTTGTGTGTGAATGAACTCATATATATTACATCCATGCCTGTGTGCCTAACTGCATGTCTGCCTCTTCTGACATCAACTTGTCATGTCCTGTCTGTCTCTGTGTGTGTGACAGGCGAGTGAGCAAGAGGCCGCGGCCTCTCCTGAAATAGAAGAAAATAATCTCATTCCTGACTGTCTTCCCCTTGCCGCAGCGTGTCCGGGCTGCCCTGTGAGATTTGGGTCAGTTTAGATCTATTGACCTTACTGGGTCAGTCAGAGTAAGCCTGAGGGCTGCTATGACAGATGTTGTCTAGTGGCACACGGAAATGAATGTTTTGCTTTTTTCAAACAGGAAAAAGTAATGTAAAACAAAACAAAAATTGATTGACATCGAAGATTATTCTGAAAAATGATCAGTGGAATAATCCTTTTCCTTTGAAACAATGTGGACATACTCTCAAAATGATAACACTGAAGTAATAGAGAGAATAAAAGGCTGGTCACACCAAGGATACACTTTTTCTTCCAAATGTGATGGACTTTAACCTTAGAATTTGTGTTCAGAAATATCTTGCCAAGTTGACATGTCTGATTTTTAGCTATATGCTGGTATTTATTAGATGTGCTGCAAACCTTTTCTTAATTAGCCAAGATTGCATGTTGCTAGATTTCTGCAAGCCAGACTTAAACCTGGACTTTTTTTGTATTGGATTATTACAAAATGTATAAACCTTACAAGCAATATGGACACAACATTATGAAAAATTTGTTTGAAAATGAAAATATTTTCTGTTTCATATTTCCCATTTTAATTCTAGTTTGTTCGTAAGGCCTTGTTTTGATGTAGGAAGAGCCAGGAGAGCAAAAAAGACAGTGGTCCTACTACAATCCCACTGGACATAATGGGACTACAATCAATTCTTTTATTAATTTATCTAAAAAGCATCTAATTATAAGTTCATTTAACAATCCTTTTTGCAGATGTTGTCTTTTGACTCCAATTCATTATCATATCTCAAGTTGCTAGTAAGACTACAAATACTGACTAGTGCATGGAGAAGAAATATTGGCCTGGAAATACTTTATTGCTTCTCCAAATAACCGTTTGTTACAACAAAAAATGTAACTAACTTTTATTTGAGATGAGGCATGATCATTGTCAGCAACAGCCAATTTATTCTGAAATGGCATACAGTACAAACCCGATAAAGTCCATATCAATTTACGGTTGTAACCATAGACTGTATATAACATGGACTTCACAACTATTGGTTTCTGAAGTGCTGTTCTGAAGCCCAACAATGGCAGTCGCCTTATTGGAAATGCAACCTCTATCTAACACTCGGTCAACCCAGTAAGAGACAAAGAGGTGGAGCTGAGGCGGGCCTTTAGCCTCCTGGCAAACGTCTCCAACAAGTCCACAAGATCAGTCATTCCCCTAATTATTCATAACTCCTATTCTTCATAAGATCTAGTTGTTCAAAAATATTCACCCCCTGTACAGTGTGTGCCAATAAAGACATAAGCTATTCAGACCCACGTCGTTTTCCTGTACCATCATGTTTATTTTTGCTGTCAGAATTGGTATTTTTACATGATTGTGTATTGGACTTTACGTTTGGAGCCAGCCTCAAGTGGACACTTGAGGAACTGCAGTTTTATGTACTTTCACATTGGCTTCCTTTTTTTAACAGTGGAGGTTGATGCAACAATGTAACAGTTCAACATAAGAAATGTAACGGAGAAGTTCAGAAGGTTATGTGACTATGTAGGGTACTGTAGAGTAATACTGGAACTTTCCATCTAAGAAAGGGATGATATGGGCCACTTTTTTCTATACTTTTCCTAGTAACAAAAGTTTATGTGTGTTTTTCTATGTGTGTATGTGTGGTGAGTTGGCATCAAGCTGTAAATGCCCAGCTCAGAGTTAGACACCTGCAGGCTGAAGTCCTGCCATGGTCAATGCTTCAGGGAGAAATGTGGCATCTATTTGTCTGTCTGTAATGAGGATAGGTAGGCTCTGGGTGTTGTCAAGTGTGTCCGGATTCGTACCTTTCCAATACACATAAATGCCAACAATGGACGCTGCCAACCCAAGCAAAGCTGCCATTCATTGCAGCAAGAGTGAATCTGAGTAGAACTTCAATATGGCTAGACAGTGGAGAAAAGATGCAGACACACTTGGCTGGGTGTGAGATGTGACTAACAGTCTGAGATTGTTCCCAGACATTCAGATGTAAAAGCAGCTCATGCACACTGTGTGTGATGCTTTCTGTGTTTATCTTGTATTAAAAGTTTCAGCATCATTGCAAATTCGCCCTCACACACACATGCTTTCAAATCCCATTGTTGTCATTGCCTGGTAGAGTAAGACAGTACTGTAAGCGAGGACACTGAATAAAGTGAGCGAATGCATGCCTGGTGGGTCTCTGCACTGTTAATTCAGTTATATGGCTGCTCTGCAAAAGCAATGGGACTTAATTAAATGTCTCACCTAGAGCAGTGGAGGATCATGTTGCCACTAAATCCGGTTTGAGGTAATGCCGCACTTTATTGTGACGATCAGTGCCTCCCCAGGGGTTCAATTACAGCTAAATCTAATTGAAGAGGAACCATGCAACAATGCTGCCCCCCCACCTGTCCCTTTCCCTTTTTGTTCTTCGTAATCAAAGTCTCCGGCATTTTAACTAAGTCGGATTACCTTGGGAAGTCTTACGAAACTCTTTTGTAGACGGCAGACGAGCAGCTGGTGGGAGAGGTCCACAAACTCATTACCTGAGTTTAAAGCAGAATTGCCTCCTCAAAAGAGTGTAATATCCTCCTTTAATTGCCTGTATGTGAAGTTAATTAATTAACCAATGCTGTAATGGACTGGAATCTTCTTCTCCGGATCACTTAAACAAGTCTTGCACATGTGAAATCTGAGTTATTGAGCCGTTCTAATATAATTGAGATATTATACAAGTGGTAGACAAGCTTTTGGAATGGCAAGCAGTTTCCATAGTAACTCAGCTGAAGTGTATCAGCCAAAATTATCATGAAAGATAAGTCGTGTGTGGGGGGGGGGGGGGGGACACTCCTGGCTAAGGATTGTTTTTGTGAAACTCCATGCGATCCACGTGAAATATACCCCTAAGAGGAGGAAAAAACAAAGCCCTTTAAAAAGAAGGCTCAGGGAAGTTAAAATGTACAACTAGTCACCGATCATCCTCTCACAGTTCATTAACCATGAGTATGAGACATTATCCAACATGGTGCCAGTCATAACACGGTCCCCGGGGGCTATATTTGGTCTTAAATAACAGGCTTTGATTGCAGGCCAAGTGTAATGGATTAATTATTTATATAAAAGAATGGACTGAAAAGAGAGGAATGAGAAGCTCTTTGTACCTTGGTGAATGCTCAACAGTTAATTGAGTCATAATCTGTGTGAGCTGTAGAAAAAAAAAGAATTTGGATTGGGAAGAAAGTACTCGCAATACTGCAGTTTTGGCATATTACTTGCAATGTAGATATATTTTTATGAATATCGGAAAACTGCTATCAACGTCCCAGGCCTTTATTTTGGAGAGGCGTCAATACAAAATGGGCCTTTCTTCATTTTCGAACCAAAGTTGTGCACAGCAAACATGGTAAAACGTGTAATGTATAAATTCACACTGGAAGATTAGTTATCTGAGTTCCAAATTAGGATATTGATGAATTAAATTACTAATCACTAATTTGATCTTGCTTGGTAAAACAGCTCATCTATGCCAACCCGCTGAACTTTCGGGGAGAGAGAGAGAGAGAGAGAGAGAGAGAGAGAGAGAGAGAGAGAGAGGCCCATGTTAATATCATCCCTAACGCGTGCTGTGCACGGCCAATGGAGCTTTAGCTTAAAAATTTCACATGAGAGTTAGAAAAAACGTTTGTTATTATAATTCCAACCTTTATTCCTATCGCTACAGCCTTTCACTGTGGTCACTCACTGAGGTTGAAATTCCTTCAGTCTTTCTCCAAGTCATCATGAAGTAGACCCTGAGAGGCTGGGCTTACATTCACACACGAATCCCCAACTTTCTCAAACTGGTATGCATACTAGCATTATTCTGACGGATGATGAAGTTCAGGAATGTGCAGTAGCAGCAGGCAAGTAAAAGAGACTTGGCCTTAAATTGAGAATGGCTTTTTATTTGAAGTTTCATGGTTCTTTAGTACATCCATTTGCTACTCAGTTCAGATAATCAGCATATTCAAAAGGGAAATATTGCAATTTCCTCTAAACTTGTATTCAAGCAGTTGTTTTTGGATTATGATTTTACATATTTGTTTTCAAGATGCATCTCTAAAAAAACACAGTAGCCAGAGACGTATCAGGCTATTTTGGGGCCAAGGGCAAAAGTCTAATATGGGCCCCGAACTGAATCTCCCCACCTGCCTGGCTTTCGTGTCAGCTTGGTTATTATTTAAATGAAACATCAAATAATCAATCAATAAATAGTTTAAGAAATCACACCACTTAAGCACAATATCAAGATTCTGCAATTATTCTGATTACCATAAAGTACATTAACCCTCCTATTGCTTAATTGGTAATCATTGCCAACGTTTCATTTAGAGGTAAAGATGAAAATACCCTTAACTGAGGGCGAGCATGTTGGTAACATTTTGAATGTTGGATATTGTCTTGATATGTTAACCATCTTAATGCTAATGTATGCAAGTCATTCTTAGTCTCCCAGGGAAGCACTACCTTTCTATAACTGACTCCATCCACATCAGCCCATTCTACTTTATATGGCAAAGACTAGTCCAAAACACAAGGTAACAAATCTGTCATTCCAAAAAACAATCCCCCCAATTCCTGAACTTGTCAATAAATCCCGAACCTATTCCGTTGTCCCTTGGAGGGAGGCTTATTTATATGTTCACGGCCAGGATTCCGGTCATTTCAGTTTCAATTCATCAAGCTTAATGGGTATACTTGAAGGAGCTCGGTATCCAGCTGCAGTAGTTCTGACCATTTCTTCCCCTAAGTTACCTAGCTTGCAGTGAAAGTGCACAATACATTTTCCCCATAATTGCTTCTTTGTACCAAAAAAATACTTCAAGGTTATTAGGAACGGTAACAGAAATTGTACAGGGAGGAAATGGGGACATTTGTTTGTCACTGGAGGCCTTTTTTGGTTCTATACACAGCCGTGAAAAAAATGACATTCCTGCTGGCTCCATACTGGATTTAGGTGAGCATTAGTGGCTATTTAATGACTGTTTTGTTTAAGGTGTGTGCACCATGACAAATTGGATCTGACTATGAATTGTTTTACACACACATCAAAATAAAGAAGTGCATACATGCATGCTTAAAAGGACTTTTCCAAGGAGGTTTAAGAAGCTAAAGAAACAAAGATTCCCCTGAGTTTTCTACCTCTTTGTCTGCGTGCGCCTGCACCGCCTTAGCACTAATCAAAATTGACAGGTCCTGCTTTGCCAATCCCTCCACTCAAGCATGCATTCTCATCTTCAAATTACCTCCATTGTAGACCATATCAAGTGAAATAAATAAACATTAACTAGCGCGCCGGATAGATAGGGTAGAGAAACGTAATGAGACAAAACACCGGGATCGTAACATCTCTCTCCCTAGAGACTGATATGAAATTAATAAAAGGGCTTTCAATTAATTGTCGTCTTCTTTGTTTTGCTGTTGAAACTTAGGCTGATGTGATTTCAAAGGAAACAAAAGGAGTAGAAGAAAAGTGAACCAAGTACCTTCATTCTTACTTCGAGAAAAGACGCTATCCTCCTAATATTTGTGCAAGACGGGTGAGTTTGGGATTATAAGTGACAGTTGTATCCAGGTGTTCTGCTTTTCAAGGAGTCAAATAAACCCTCGTTTTTAAGTTTTTGTTTCTTTATACCCAAAGACGAAGTATTTCATACAAACATGTTCTATGTCATTTTCAAGGATACAGGATAATCATGTTAGAAGAGATTGGAAACTACTGCTTCCATAATACCTTTGGGGTTGCGTGCAGAAAGTACAATGTTCAGTTAGCTTTAACAGGGCAGCTGTGGCTCAGTTAGTAGAGTTGGTTGTCTCTCAACCGTAAGGTTGGGGGGGTTCGATCCCCAGCTCCTGCAGCAACATGTCCAATGTGTCCTTTGGCAAGACACTTAAGCCCAAATTTGCCCCCACTTTGTCAGAAGTGTATGAATGTGTATGAATGGGGTTAGTTACTTCTGATGGACACTTTACATAGCAACCTCTGCCATCATTGTGTGGATGGGTAGGTGTGGCATGCGGTGTAAAAGCGCTTTGAGTAGTCAGAAGACTAGAAAAGCGCTTTAAAAGCTCAAGTCCATTTAGCTCTTTGGCTAGACAATAATTGCAAGACAAATTCCCCTAGGGGCAATAAAGGTTTCATTCAATTCCAGTTCTCCCAATATACAACTATGAGACTTATGCAGAGTTATGTAATAAACTTTCCAGTTTCCATGTAACCATGAATTAATCAACAACTATTTTAGTTTAGTGTGACTTTAAAAAAAAACAAGTGTTCTTTTTCAAACCAGATCTAGGTTTGAAAGTCCCTAGGACCACAGTTTTGTTTAAACTAGTTTATATTGGATCATTTTAATCTCTACAATCATTCGGCTTGGTTCAGAGGACTTTTGATTCATATTTTATCTATCAGGTGTATTGGATTAGATTGCTTGTCTGACTTGTAGTCTATATATCTTTTTATTCCTCTCTATGTCCTTGTAGAGAACAGCCATTATTTTCTTCTTTTCCCAGACCCCAGTAAACTGACACCAAACACTCCACTTGTGAATGCAGTGTAGGCTCATCAGAAGCCCGGTCACATATCCTTTGGTTATCTCCCCCAAGGCTCCTCTACCAGACACAAGAGAATAAACTGTGTGCTGAATAACAATACATAAAGAGTTAAGTGTTCAGATGCTGGTCTTTCCTTGTCTTTCGCCACCTTTCACCTAACACTTGAATGGATGATGTCTGCCAGTTTACGGGGCATGATACAATAGACTTACCATGTTTGGCCGACTGAACTGGAAATGGTAACTAAATCCTTTCATCTTTAACAAATAGACTTAGTAAGAAATTGTTGCACATCCTCAGCATAAAACGAAAGTCGGAACTTTATTCATCTGCGCACACATATCTAAAGAACTGCAGAGCATTCATCAACACTTCTCTTCAGCCAAAGCACGTAGTAACTCCAGTAAGCCATAACCCAATTTTTTTAAACTAAGGAAGTCCATCTGTCCAATACAAGATGTGTTCCATTTGGTTTGTACTCTAGATGAACTTGTGCCATAGTGAGAGGTCCTTGTGTGGGTTGGGAAGGCATACCCACAGACACTTAGCAGATGGACCCCACTTCAGCTCATCGACAGGGTGACTGGTGGGGGAAATAGTAGGTCCAGAAGGCTTGAAGACCCCACAAGTCTCTGGCATTGGTGACCATCGCACGTACACAACCCGCGCACACTGGCAATCCCTTGTCTTGGTGACAAAAGTGAGAAACTTCACACTTGATCTCAGCGGATGCAGGACAGGTGGTGAGGAGGATGGAGGGAGGTGAGAAGAGAAGAGAGAGGAAGAAAAAAAAAACAGAGACAAGAGGAGCAGGAGCAGCTGAAGGGAAGGAGATTCTTGCATACAAAACTGCCTCGGCGGTAAATGTTCTCTGGCTTAACCACAGTTTGGCTGATCGACACAATGGCAGGAGCTCAACTTGCTCCCCAAAGGTGGCAGCAGACGTTCAAGCCAGGTGGAGCAGTTACGCTGGTGTCAGACATCCCACTTGGAATTCAAGTAAGGAGGGAAATTCTCATCATTCTTATGCTGGCTGAAAAACAAATTCAACACCCAATTCTACAGGTCTGTCTGATTGTAGCCTGATGGATTTTACCAACGTAGTAAAAGAACCCAAGGCCGTGTGAAGTAGGCTTGTACAGCAGGACTAAAAATAAATGTACATTCCACCATTGACTCAGCTACTCAAAAATGATGGTGATTTACTGCAAGATGAGTACTTGTACTCGAACTACAAATACCTACAGCCATGTGTAATGTTCTTGCGGATGCCAAACTGTTTTTCTGATGAGAAATGTTTCTTGTTTTTTGCCTTTAAAGCTTTTCCAGGCCTAGTGAGTTGTGGAGCAGGCATACGTGTAGCTATATAGACAAGTGTATGCTTCAGGATGAATATCTTTCTGATTATCTGATGTAATCTGTGATATGTTGAGTGACGTAAGGAGATGTAAAGTTCAGAAGGCCTGCAGGCATTAACGCATCCCCGTGATTAATCTTTGGTACTGATTTGCTTTCCTTTCCCTCAATCAAACGAGTTCTATTTCACACTAGCTCTCTCATCTGGGAGAATGCACAACCGAGTATTTCACCTTATCTCTGGCCAGGTTTTCTCCGATTCAATAAACACAGTTCCCGTTGCCTTTTTTTGAAAGAGGGATTCCCTGTTGAGCACAGCCATGAATTGGCTTTGTGTGGCGTGCAAATGCCTGACAATGGTGCACACAATGGAGGTGTAATTGACATATTCAGAGGATGGGAGGGCCGTGGGCATCAAAGGGTGAGCATCTTCTGATCACACCCCTTACTAATATCCTCTTCACATATTCCCACATAAATAGTGCATGCAGGCTGAGTTACAGAATGTGTTATAGCTACTGTTTACTGTTTAACAGATACAAGAAGAATAGGAAACTGTTTTAAGAAAACCGACTTTGTTAAACATGTGGCTTGCTTCAGTTACAGGTGTCATTGCTCACCCCCCCCCTCCCCTCCATCAGCCCTTCCAACCGTCATCAGCACCATAACCACCACCAGCCCAAGGTGAAACCCTGATAATTGGTCATATGGACTGGGGGCTGGTATTGCTCTGGCAAAGCCGCTTGGTGTGTCGCTGAACAGGCGAATGATGAAGCCACTGCCATCTGCACTGCTTTTTCCACTGTTAAGCACATTTCGATGAAGATTTTCATCACCTCTAATTTGTGACACACTATTTTAGCGCGTTTGTGTTGTGTCAGGGTTGAAATTTGCAAGAGAACTAATCCCTGACTAATTGCACCAGGCTCTTTTAGTGCCACAAATTGCTTCTTTTCGTTATAAAAGAGTTGAAATGAAGCATGTTTCTTCGATTTATAAGAGTAATTGTAAAGCTACTGTGTATGGTTTTTTTTTTTGCTAGGTTAGTGCTCCTCCCAGGTCTCTCCCTGCCATGCTTTGTTCAGTGAGTTATGAGGTTCAACAGGCTTACCATATGGACAGTAAATGTGCTTCCTGTCACAACAAAACTCTCCTACACTTTACTAGCGCTGTGCTTTCTTAATCATGAGCGCCATTATCATTATCGTTGATGTAGCATTTTGTTTTGGTCGTTAGACTCTGGGCTTTGCATGATTAAAAATAAAATATATGGCACGGTGCAATCGGCGGCGTCTGTTGTGCCTGCCGAACCAGCAGTTCTGCCTGCATTGTTATTGCTCTCATCAAACCCTACAAATGTATGTTTCAGACATAATGCCTCCACTGCAAGATCGCGGTCACATGGCAGGTTTTATCATCTGGTTGGTGAAGCCGCGTATGAATATTTAATGCTCATAAAGTCAATAGTGTTTGTAGCAGCTTAGAAGACCTCGTGCAGAGCTGGTTTTACAACAACAATGATGGTGTTGATGATGTCACCTGCCGTCTGATGCCTTTCAATCATTTCAAAGCGGTTCAGTTGATGGGCTGAGAGATCTGCCCTGCTATCACATCCATCAGGCTACCTGAACGCTGCACAGCAGTCATGTGTCACCTATACCTTTACACCATCCGCTTTCCATGAGTATTTTCAGCTTGCATCAAAACCTTCTACAGTCTTTTTTTTTTTTTTCCTCACTCAATACTCCCTCTCTCCACATTTCATGGGAGGGGGTTTCATTGTGGTGGATTCTTCGAGCTCCATAAAGCCAGAGGACGAGTAAATTAAAATATCAAACTCAAACAGAGCGGCCATAGTGACAGGATTATGGCACAGAAAGTCCACTTGCGGATGAAGGAAATGAACACTGAAAATAGGACAGAGGGGAAAGCGGCCACAATTCTCTTGGCAGAAGGGAATTACTGCATGAAAAAGCAGGTGCTAATAAAAAAAATGCAGCTTCTCTTGCGGTGCCTCACTGTCTTCAATCCTGAAGCAACGTCCCCGTACATTAAAGTGGCATCTGTTAAATATGGCCAAATATTCTTTGTAATGCCCTGTATGTTAATTGGATGTGATAGGATGTCAAGACAGCATGGGGCAGAATGATTGTCTCCTTTTCAAAGAGGTGCATCTCACATTCGATGACAATCATTGACAATAAGAAAGTTAAGTTAAAGCTGGAGCTCTAATGAGGTGTCATAGCCATCTGAGTCGCCGTGGAAACAATTGTAGGCACAATAGTGAGACAGAAGCCTCTGCATGTGCTCTGATATCACTCACTCTTCATGAAAAAAGTGGCTCACAGCTTTAGTGCAGGTTCCAAATGCAGAAGAAAGTAAACGACTGATCGGCCAAGTTCACAACACTCTGCTTTTTCGTTAGCATGCAGCACACGCTCTTAATATTCACGCTTTTATCAATGGAGGCCGCTCTCCCCAGAAAGACAAGAGGATATGCAAACGACCCTTGACAGACGGTATTTGATATGCTAAAGGACCTAATAAATGGTATTAGCCCGGCCAGGTGCTTTCCAGAATATGAATAAAAAATGGATTTGAGGGGAACAACAATATTCCATAACTCAGGATAAAAAAAAAAAAGGGTGAAAGGAGCTGAGGTGCATATGGGAATTGCATGAAGCCAAATGCAACTACAGAAAAAATCTTCAAAACCCATGAAATCAGCACTTCATCTTCCTGGTATCTGCATGCTGGAGTTAGGAGCTGCACCACCACAGTCTGCATACAAATGTAAAATTACATTTCCCCAGACAATGGCAAACAGAGCCAGCAGAGCATGTTCTTAACACACTTACAAGATCCTACGAATGCCCTTTGGATTCTAATATTTATGCCCTAACCAGGTGTTCGGGGAGTTAATGAAATCAAGGCTGGATCTAAGAAAAAGCTCCTTTTCTTGTATGTAACCCAATACCCATGGAAAGGTTTAGCTTAAGTGAAAAGACAATGTTGCCTAGCAGAGAGCACCATTTGGTCACCTTTTGTTCTAGCCAGAAATTGGTTGCCCTTTCCTATCTCAAATGTTACATGCCTTCTTGCCCCCACCACTCCACCCCGAGTCCCTGTCAATAGGATATTACCATCTAACACTTGCTTCTTTTGTCTGATTTAAACGGAGGTTGGAAAACCAGGGCGATTGATCCAGAGCATATATCAATAGTACAACATCGAGATACTCAGCACTTTTCGGTAAGGATGCTGCATTTCCGTTTTAACGTGTGGGCTTGAAAGCTGAGAGGGTGAATTTGGATTTCTGCACCGTGTCTATTTAGTCATGCGGGATAACATGTATCAGTTTTACATCCATGTCTTAAGAGACAATGCAGATCAATTGTTTCCCCTCTTGCTGATCAAGGTGATTGGTTAAAGGGCGATGGAAGACTACACATTGACTTCATTGTTTTCTGCCACTTTTATGACTGTGCTGGATTATGGTGATGTTTTATACATGCATGCCTCCTCACAAAGCTTACACGCTCTGGACACTGTGTATCATGGAGCTCTGAGGTTCATCACCAACTTTAAATCCCTCACTCATCACTGTCTGTTGTATGAACGTGTTGGATGGACTTCTTTGACCCTACGCAGACTTGAACACTGGCGTATTCTTATCTTCAAGTCTATTTTAGGTCTGCTTCCTTCATACCTTCTGACCTTCATCAGTCAGAAGAGTACAGGGACTTATAATCTTCGATCCCAGGACCTTTTCTTATTGTCTGTTACTAAAGTCAGAACGGAACTAGGTAAAAAGGCGTTTAAATTTGCTGCTCCGTTTACATGGAACAAATTACAAAATGAATTGAAACTTAGCGAACTTCTCTCGTTGGACGCTTTTAAGAGGAAGTGAAATGACTTGGAGGCAGAGACATCTGGCTGTAGATGTTCTCCCTGATAGATTTGTGGATGACCCTGACAAACATTTGCTGCTCAGATTTGTTATTTGTGTCTTTTAATGCCTAAGGATGTATTCTTGAAGTATGTATGGCTGCTCGTTGTCTGTCTGAAACTCTGTTATTTGTGCTGCTGCCTGTCTTGTCCAGGACGCTCTTGAAAAAGAGATTTTTAATCTCAATGAGTTTTCCTTTCCTGGTTAAATAAAGGTTAAATAAAATAAAATAAATAAATTGTCCTTTGTAATTCAGTCTAACCTGTGTTAATACCAAATGAGTTCAGTCAATGGCCAAGCACTGACCCAAAATAAACAACAGTAAAATTCCAAATGCATGCTTGGGGCAGCGGTGGCTCAGTGGTAGCCTAGGTTGTCTCTTAACCTGAGCGTGGGGGGGTTTGATCCCCAGCTCCTGCAGCCACATGTCCAATGTGTCCTTGGGCAAGACACCTAACCCCAAGTTGCTTAACCCCAGCTGCTTCATCAGCGGCGTGTGAATGGATTAGTTCATACTGATGGACAATTTACATATCAGCCTCTGCCATCAGTGTGTGAATGGGTGGGTGTGACCTTCACTGTTACAGGTCTTTGAGTAGTGACAGGTCCATTTGCACCTTTAGATATTATGAATAAATGGTCTAGAGCAATCACTTAATTTAACTTTTATATTGAGTTCTTAGTAGTTAGACTGGTGCTTATACTAAAAAGCCAAACTGTGATTCCAACAGTTTGACAGGGGAGGAATCGAAGAGTTCTGCAGTCAGCTCAGTCTTGCCTGTGGGACTTCGAATAAAATATGAGAGGATATGAGAGGTCTGATGTAATATTACCAGCCGGAGACAACATTCCTTTAGTGTACGATGTTGGAGAACTTGACTCAAGCATTTGACCCACAATCTTTGAACAGATATGTTACAGCCTGGCCAGTTAAGAATCTTTGCATTTGCTTTAAATGAACTCAGGCTCCTGAGAATACATTACGTCTCTTTCTATGGATATAATCTTCATGCCCACTCATACATAAAGCAAGTGTCTACATAGAAGCCTAAATATTTATAGGACGAAACTTGCTCAATATGCGGCAGGGCAGTAACTGGAGTAGGATATGAATACACTGCAAGATTCCATGATTATTAATGCCCTAAACCTTACCTAACAGTGTAGTATCGTCCGAAACTTTACAAAAATGCATTTTGAATATAAGTCACACAGTCATCTGCATAATGTATAAAGAGTGATGGGGAGCTCTGCATTAAATAAAGATTAACCTCCAGTTTGAGCATCGTCATAAAGAAATCTTGCTGAATTTGTCTAGATCTAAAAGAAGCAAGTGGTCCAAACTGTCATTTTATCTTGTATACACGTCCTTTTTATCTTGTATACACGTTACTCAGTTGGTAGAGTCGGCCCTTTCTCAACTGGAAGGTGGGGGGTTCAATCCCCAGCTCCTGCAGCCACATGTCTGATGTGTCCTTTGGCAAGACACTTTACCTGAGGGTTAGGGTTAGGGTTGAATGTGTGTATGAATGTGTTACTCTGATGGATACTTTACATAGCAGCCTCTGCCATCAGTGTGTGAATGGGTAGGTGTGACCTGTTGTGTAACAGCGCTTTGAGTAGTCAGAAGACGCTATATAAACTCAAGTCCATTTAGTCCATAGATGGATGGATGGATGGATGGATGAATGAATGTATGGATGGATGGATGATGGATGGATGGATGAATGGATGGATGATGGATGGATGGATGATGGATGGATGGATGGATGGATGATGGATGGATGGATGGATGGATGATGGATGGATGATGAATGTATGGATGGATGGATGAATGGATAGATGGAAGTCAGAAAACCATTTACCATTTACAAAAAGTGATATGTAAAATGGATACATTTACAGCCTACTGACTATGTGATCTTCTGAACCAAAGTTAGGACATACTCTCTTTCGAATAATGTTTGTCTACACCAAACTTTCCAAAGTAAATGCACTGTTGTATCTTGTTGCCATTCTCTGATTTAAATATTTTAAAGAGCTCCTCAGCTACTTAACAGAAGCATCAGTTCTTTCCAAGTACATCGTTACAACCAAATTAGGAATGTTAATTTTTAATGCTATGATGCACTTATTTGTTCCTGCCTGTGTTATAAGTAGTAATGAAGAGCTTTTTTAAAACACTATTAACAATAAAGATGGCTTCTATTCCGTTACCACTGGTGTGCCATGCTGTGCTGAGAATCCTCTGCTGCACACCTAAAGCCTATGGCTGTGAAGTAAAGGCAGTGTAGTTATCCATGAGCATCATAAAGCGGGAGGGCCCCAGCTGTGCCAAATGAACCCCAGCTGATTTTGTCTTGAACAGGCGTAAGAGCAGTCACCTGTATACCTGCCTGGAACCCCAGGCAAGGGGTCCACTTCAGCGATCTGATGCTCCATTGGGGGTCACGGATCACAGAATCCATGTTTTCTTTTTCCGCCTTGCTAGTGGTTAAGATAGTATGGAGAGGCTGGCCATGGCAGTGGCACAGTAGGCATGAGGGGTTGTCCCCCTGTGTGCTTTAGGAGCCAGTAGCCTCATTAATTCCACCACCCACTGGGTGAGTCTGTACCATCACAGCAAGGGGTGTGGGTCCCTTTTAAATCTCATATCTTCATTTGGACAGCCTGGTTTCAGATCCACATATCATGCAGGTGAACAGCTAAAAAAATATTTTGTCGGATGCTAAAATTGAAAATAAATGTTTGCCAACTAAAAAGAAACTTCTTCAACTTCCAAACAGCGTTAGGATGCTACACAGTACAATCAAATAGTCATAGTTTAAAGGTAATTGTCAATTAAATTAGGAGATAGTTAAAATGAAGTGATTACACTGTCATGGTTTGGACTCTTTGGGTGCGTTCGGATTGTCCCTCCTATCTCCTTTCACTATCCTTTTTTCCTTAACCCCGGAAGCGTTTAAGTGGCGGCCATGATAAGAGCCGTTCGAATTCTCTAAAAGCTAAGGAAAGGTGGGTCAATGCTTCCTTTATAACCTCCTTTAGCATAGGAACCACTGGACCATCCTTTACGAAAGGAGATGAGATAATGCCGCCCCACAATTCCTTGCGGCCGCAACTTTTAAAGCGACTCGCGCATCCGACCGTTCACGAAAACTAACGATCTGTTGAGGGAGAAATGTGGAGACAATCTGCATTTGGTTTATATATTGATTTGACTTAAAATTTGTTACGACCTTTGTATTTATTTTATTTCTTTATTCATATAATGTGTGTGTGAAGAAGGTGAATAATGTTTAGTGTAGATGCTTTGCTGTTAATGTTGATTCACACGAGAAATTGTAATATTAAACCTTGTTAATAAAAAAAGAAAAGAAAAAGGAAAAGCGACTCAGATCATGGAAGTTACCAAGCTGCAATGATATGACTTGAACAACTTTGACCAATCTTAACCCCAGAGGTGAACTATGAACGTGATGCTGATGTTGTAAAACGATCAAAGTGAAGTATCCTGGTGTCTTATGTTCCTTTTATTTTAATTCCAACCTCGTGGTTATTAGGATTATTTCACCGGTAAGAATGCACAGGGGAAAGATTTTTAGATGAGCTTTTAGTAGTCCATTTGCGTAAGATTGTAGTTTCACCATGGCAGACCCACGTCACTAACCTCCGCCGCCGTCGCATTATTACGTCGTTAAGTTACTTTACATTAAGTGGAAATGTGGTCGGATTTTCAAAACAACGCGATCGCCTTTCCCTAAGTCCTTTATGAATTCTCCTAACACCTTTCCTTAACCCCGTGACGTTTTCACGGGGTTAAGGTAAAGTGGATAGTGAAAGTAGATAGGAGGGACAATCCGAATGCACCCTTTGTTTCTTTTTTTTCTTTTTTAATGTAATGTTTTTGTTATATTTCTAGTGTTCTAAGTTTAGGGCTTTTTTGTTGTGTTTTTTTTGGGTCTGTTCTTCCTGTGTTTCTGTTTTCAGAGGTGTGTTGTGTTCCTACAGTGCTGGGGCCTTCATTCACAACCGCAGACTATCAGGCTCATCAACGGCAACACTTATACATCCACCTCGTCTTCCAGCAAGCTGCCAGATCGTCGTCACAACTTTGTTGTATATCAGCCTCTTAGAATCTTTGGAGATTGCTGTTGTGTTTTGGTAAATGGTAAATGGACTTGAGCTTATATTGCGCTTTTCTAGTCTTCTGACTACTCAAAGCACTTTTACACCGCATGTCACACCAACGCAATCACACACTGATGGCAGAGGTTGCTCTGCTAGTGAGACCATCAGAAGTAACTAATCCCATTCATACACATTCGTACGGCAACAACAACGCAGCGGGAGCAATTCTGGGTTATGTGTCCTGCCCGAGGACACATCGGACATGTTGCTGCAGGAGCTGGGGATCGAACCCTTGACTTTCCGGTTGAGATGCGACGACTCTACCAACTGAGTAACAGCAGCCCAGCTGCTTTCTGTTGGGATTCTAACTGTACTGTGTTTACTTTTCCATTGTCTCGCTCTGATTGTCCCTGTGCTCCTGAACCCCACCAGCCTCACCACCATTCTTAACTCTCACTTCAAGTCACTGTTTGCAACAACTCGCATACTGTATCCTTTTCCCTCAAGACCCTTCAAACGACCGTCAGCTATACAGAGACTGCTTTTTCCCCCGTTTACATTCATAGCCTGCAATAAACCTTTTGAACATTTCATCCTGAGTTTCCCTTATGGGTTCAGGACAGCTAAACTGTCACATGACCCAATATTTTGTGTTCATGTCTCAATTAACGTAAAAATACTTTATTAATCTCTGGGGGGAAATTCTGGTTTACACTGTTATTGAGAGACATGCTTGTCACACACATATAGGCCCCAAATCACACACATGCACAAACAGGACCTGTGGACATGCATTAGTGGAGAGATGTCAGAGTGGGGCTGTTACACACTGCCACACAGGGAGCGTGCCAGAGCTGTTGGGTGTACGGTTTCTTACTTGAGGGCACCTCGGCAGTATTTGGGAAGTGACCTGGCACCTCCAGCAACCAGACCAACTTCCATGATTTGGTCCGCGAGGGGATTTGAACTGGCAATCATTCGGTTCCCAACCCACGTCCATACAGACTGAGCTACTGCCGCCCAGATAGAGCTGTGGTTATTGTGGTTAATGTAGGTCCTTGGTTTGCATCCCAATTATTAGGGTTAGGGTTAGGCGTTTAGGGGTAACCCTAACCCTAACCCATGAATGGACAATAAATACAAGTAAGGTAAACTCAGTTAAACAACTTAGTTTAACAAGGATCATTTTTTATTTTTGAATGAATATACAATGAACTTCATTTTAAAAATGTTACTTTCACAAGCTACCCACTACTTGAAAGTGCTGGAGGAAGTTAGACTACACGAAAACTACCTCAGATGGAAATACAGTTTGGTTTACTAAAGCTCTTTGGAAAAAGTAGATGAAAATACTTTGAAGGAAAACAAGAGACTGAATTCTCAGTAGTATGCCAACAAAAATGGCTTGATGCCCACCTTTACTTGCCATGGATATTAAAAGAAGCAATTTTTTCTATTGGCATGGCTTGAAAGCATTCGGAATGTACAATAAATGGTGAAACTGGTCGAGTGAAATTTAAAGTTGGAAACAATTGTTAATGAAGAATTAATTCAACTCTTATCCTTGCTTAATTTGGAATCCATTTATCGGTTCATTTATTGGACATTTTAACCTCATCAGTCTTTGTTGGCTGTAAAGAGCTAAAGATAACTGCAGTAATAATGACGGAGATCTCCAAAGGGATCTATAAATTTCAGAAGATATCATCGTTCTTTATTTTGGTAATTTGGCTTATGTCCATAAAAAAAATTGGAGTAAATTAACACCCAGTTTCCTTAAGCACTTCAGTAGCATCGAACATTCGCATCAGCACAAGTGCACACACACACACCCACACACACACAGTTACCTTCCTCAAGGGCATGAACAATAGCACACAGGAGAGCGGGGTGTGCGGAGCGGTATGGCATATTGCTGGGACTAATTTACCAGCGGCGAGGGGAATTGCTGAGTGGACACAGCTCGGCGGCTGATTCGGGGCCAGGGCTGGGGCCCCTCGGCGACAGGCGGACAGCGCCAAGGAGCTGAGGCAGCGGAAAAGTGCATCGCACACAAACACTACAACACCTTTGCACGTACTCCTTCTTTCACACTCTCATCTTTCACTTCTTCATCAAGGGAAGGCGTGGGGGGGGGGGGGTGCATGTCAAGGATATGCCACCCTCAGGTGCCAGCTGCAAGCTCCTGTCGATACGTGTACTTTTCTTTTTGTTTTCGCAGTTTTTTTTCCCTCTTGCTTTTTATTCCTTGGCATCTGTCGCCTTGCTCCTTGTGCATGTCCATGCTGTGTCCCCATCAATGACAAGGGCATCCCATGGCGCCAGATGGACCTCCCACCTAGCCAACCTACACTTTGTGACAGTTGATGTTGTCACAATTTTGAAAAACAAATGGTATTTTCCCACCTCACGTCATCGCAAAAACACATTATTTCTTTGCTGTGAATATTTTAGAAACATGTATTTTCAAGTCCAGGTTATCAGGGACATTATTCAAACTCTCTACAACCAAAAGTATGGACTTAAAATAGCATGTATGCTTATCATTTCTGCAACATAGGCCTACATGTTTGTGTACTATAGATTTTTCAGGATTACACACCATTTACTAAGATTTACAAAGAAGAGTTATTATACATACATATTATACTCCTTTTCAACAAGTTTAAATAAGTCTCAGCGCTCCCCAAAAACATATCTGTGGAGTTTATTTCCAAAAATCCACTCACACCCTGTATGTACCATGCCTATAAACCCCTCTATTTCAGCCCTGCTCAGTACAGGCTGTTTCTGTGTCTGTAGCTTTAAATGCAAATGAGCTGTCTCTGACCACGCCCCCCTCTGGAAAGGCTTGGGTGCCTTTGGCTTTCTTGCACCATGCCCAAGTGTTTACGGTGAGAAGGCAGAGTCAGGGGGCAGAACAACCAACTAGCTGTGGGAGTGTCACCCACCTGTGGGAGGGGTTACTGCCCTTTGTGATGTCACTAAGGGAAAATCTCCAAACAGCCTGTCTGAAAAGTGGAGCAGGCACAAGACAAAGAGGATGGACATTTCTCACAATTGGGGGGTTTGTTGACAGGCTAGGGACACTTATTAGTGTTTGACAAACATGTTGTATTATGCATAATAGGTGACCTTTAAGTACAATTTTTAACTTTAACATGAAACAAAACACATCTCTATCCGCTCAAAGGGACTCTGCTGCAGCTCTGACACAGATTCAGCACCATGGACAGCAACAGTAGCGAGACAGCCTGGCCTGCAAGGAATAGCAGAAACGACTTTTCTATTAACTTTTCATTATGGCTTATTACATTTGCTTCGGTCATTTTATTTGAGTGTACAAAACTCTGCATTACTTTTACTCAATATTGTGCCCTAAAAAGTCTCACAATGAAACTCTAATAAAAGAGCATAGTGCATAGATTGACTTGGACTTTGTTACAGATCATTTTACCATACAAGTGTCTTTAAATAGACATTGTAGTGAGAGTAATCGCACAATGTTTTCCAGGCTTATTGTTTATTTCACTGTAATCTGTATATATGTCTTTGCTATGCTTTTGTAGGTAGTGCAGCACATAGTGTTGAAAGCCTGCCTTGTAAAGAACATCATAGTGTTTTCTCCTTTGGTGATTTCAACCTGGAAATATTTGTAGTCATCCACTAAGGCCAACATGGCGCTGAATGGGGGGGCGGCTGTCGTCGTCTCTCAACCGGAAGTTCAAGGGTTCGATCCCCAGCTCCTGCAGCAACATGTCAAATGTGTCTTTGGGCAAGACACTTAACTCCGAATTGCTCCCGCTGCTTCGTCGTTGGCGGCGTATGGATGTGTATGAATAGGATTAGTTACTTCTGATGGTCTCACTAGCATAGCAACCTCTGCCATCAGTGTGTGAATGGGTCGGTGTGAGCACTTTGAGTAGTCAGAAGACTAGAAAAGCGTTATACAAGCTCAAGTCCATTTACCGTTGGAAGTTACAGGCTCCATCACCTACTCCACTACCTCCTCAAAAAATGATTTACATTTGAGTTTGTGGCAGATGTGTTAACCCCCTTTAATCTCACTGTTTTTCACTCATCAAACAAGTAAGCATGAGGATAATTTACAGACATTTATCACCGAGCCTCTTAGGGATTCAACCCTCCATTGGCACCATGTAACAATTACTAAGCAAGATGATAAAACGTTTGCTGCTTTTTGTGTAACACCGCCTTTAATCAATTCAATTTCAAGACATGTCAATGCAATTATCATGCCATACCATACCATAGGCTTAACAGAGGCATTGCCTAATAGAAAACAAGTGTGTGATCATGTCATTTCATCTCTTTAAGTGTCTGCTCATTTTTTTCGAGACAAACAGTGATGTGACCCTCGTTTGGCATCATGTCGCTCGGTTGTCTTTATCTTCTCTGCGTGCCACTGTGCTCCATGCTGAGCCTGTAATCATAGCCGATCCTTGACCAAATAGACCTTGCATACCAATCGCTTGTTTTAACTACGATGGTACGTGTTGCTCTCCTTTTTTCATTTTAAGTCATATATCCATTAAATGTTGAAAGCTCCTCCCTGCCGTGCGCTGTGGCTCTCTGAATAGGAGGAAGTAGATCCCTGCTGTCACCATGATGATAAAGCACGGTGAGAAAGAGCATAAAAGAGAGTCTGCAGGTATATGAGGCCTAAATGCAGCATTAATTAGTTATAACAGATAGTTTCAGGGCAGGATGTTCTGTATGGCTTGCCAGTGAGGAGGGTCTTGGGGATTTCAACTCAGTGAGGTATACAGTATAGATCTGGAATACTTGAGGATTGCGGGGAAACAGGCGCAAAGGGCCTGCCGAAAGCATTGCTGGTCTGAAGGCAGCCGGCGGCCCTTTCCCTTAAGAAGCTCGGGGGAAATTTATGATACCTGCCTCCCACCTTGAAGCTTCAGCTTGTACAAACCTGTATATTGCTCACCGGGGCACAGAGATATAAGACACACATGCAGAGACTTTTGTTCTCCCTGGACCACCCTGCTCGTATTCTTCAACATACGACGGTCCTGCTCCTGCTTACGTAAAACCTCGGAGTTCATAGACTTCAATTTTACTTGAACAGTTTAAAATAAGGGCCTTCATTTGTATAGCAGATTTTGGTTGGCTATTTGACTGCATTATATATACTGATTACACACATGACTGGAGAAAAGTGTTAAACCAACGTAACAGGTTTATACTCCATTTTTTGGTAACGTGATTGGACCAGAGGCATTCCCTGAGCGCTGATATAAATTATAACAGCACAAGGACGCTCATAAACTATGAGCAATCCCTGACAACAGTCTAGTTAAAGTTAAATAATTGTGTTGCTGCAAAAAGAAAAGGGCAAATGCTGTTGCTCGTAATAGCAAAGCTACCAACTTCTGCTTTGGGAATTATCTTTGCGAAATTAATATCACCCTCACTGCCTATTTCGCTTGCACCACTGCCACTCTAGTCAATGCTCCTGTTTCCAAATCAAGTGCCCCGCGTCTCCAGCGCGTGCTAGCAGCCCAACTAGCCACTACCCTCTGCTCCGTTTCAAATGCACTGCGAGTCTTTAAAAAAAGAATGAATAAGGTTCATTTTTGGTTTTTGTATGCCTTTATTAAGAGGTAGGACAGTGGATAGAGTCAGAAATCTGGAAGAAAGAGAGGGGGAATGACATCCGGGAAAGGAGCCACAGGTCAGATTCAAACCCAGGCCTCTCGCTTGGAGGACCATAGCCTCCGTACATGGGGCACACGCACTGACCACTTGGCTAACGGCGCCCCGAGTCTATTTTCAACGGAGCCCGCTGCAGGCACGCGTCAAGCTGGACACAACCCGGACAGGAAGTCAGACAAGGAAACGCACAGAGCGTCCGGTCAATTCGACTCACGATCGTATTCTCCATCCCTTTATCACCATGACGTCAAAACCAACAACAAAGCAACCTCAGAGAGACAAAGTAACATGTTGTTTGCACCTTTTGCTCTTTGTGCCCGTGTGATCTAGCGGCTCTCCTGTGATGTGTGTACAGCTGCTCAAGGCTGAGCTCCGCTACGACCACGCTCCAGAAACGGACCCAGTGTAGTGCGGCAGGGATCGCTCTGTTCTACCGGGGGGGATTGTGGCGCTGACAGAAAGCAGCTCTCACGGACTATATGGAAATCAGCAGTCAAGGTGTGCTGTTGTATTCACCATCAGCACACCTGTGACTATCTTAACCCCGGTTGTGCTGCTTTTCAGTACAACAGCACAGCCTTTAGTGAGATGTCCATGTTATTAATTTATTCTCTGGCTCCTCTGCTCTCATAATTTGTATTATTTCAAAGTTTTAGGGGTTGATCTCACAGAAGAAAAGACACAGAATCCAAGGCACAAAGAGTCTCCACACAAATGCAAGAATAAAATGAGTTCTGATTTGGCCAGAGGATAGTTTAACCAAAAGAAAGTGTTTCTGTTTGTCTCTTACTGACTTCATAGAGGAGGAAAATGTGGCATCATCTATTTAATCTTGCAAAAGAAAGCATGAATTATTCATGATCATTTTGCCTTTGGTAAATTGAAACAAATTCACTGTTTGTGCTGCATTGAACTGTAACTTCTGTTAGAAGACAGTTTCCGACAGTTGTTACGTCTTTGCCTTTTTTGATTTTGCTGAAAAGATCAGAAAAGGAGCGACGAGGCTGCTGTGAAGATGGCCAAGTGGCCTTGTGGGAAATCCCTCACCGCCCTTTGTAAGTAAAACTTCAAAAAAAAAATCACAGGATAATTTCACAACAGACCAGCAGTTACTTTGATAAATGGACACTAAGTCTGTCTCTTGCTGGTCATTTGAGGCAAACTCACATCATTATCAGGCACAATCATTGCTTAACAGTCCATAGACTTCGCATTGATCAAACAGCACAAAGCAGCAGCTCCACTTGTTAGTCACAAACTGCCACCCAGGGGATCTACCTTTGGGGAGTCCACAGCCCTGAGGGCAAGATGCTCAGCAACATTTGGCACAGCACATTTTTCGCTCTGACACAAACGCACAATGTGGCAGTCTGTGTGAGCCCCTGCTGTCTAAAAATGAAGATCAGTAGAGTTGTTTGCTTGCATCTAAAATTAATTGGTTCACATTTACACATTGACCTACTGGTGAAGGGACCTCGTCAGCTAGTTTCAACTGTGGTCTCCCTTTTGGGACCTTTTTTTTTTTTGTCGTGAAAGCTTGGGAGGCATCCCGGCCAAAACCCTCAAACACGGAGTCTTAACCTTTTTCTTTGGGGAACAGGCTGCTGCTGAATGCACAAAAGTGGCTTGACATTAAGGAAACTGAAACTGCTGGCATCGAGGGGGGGGGGGCTAGGCAACACGGTTTGAGGACCTTTAGCTGAGGAGTGAGTCAGCAGAAGTTCTTAAGTGTATAGATCTGACCTTAGAGGTCAGGATAATTCCACGGCCTATACACCGTCTCTTTCACACCAGATAAAAAGGTTAGATATCAGATGTGAGAGTGCAGGGGGCTGAGACCAACACAAATCTCTATTACTCTAACTATTCTATACTGCTGTTGTCAAAAAAATCAAAGGTTCTTTGATAAAAGATTTTAAAAAGGCATCCCATTTTTTTCTTCGTTGTAACTTTACCTAATAATGTATATGGCTTTCTCCACCATTGTCACATTTGCTCAGTTAGACTTACAATGATACCTCAAAGTCATGCACACTAACCATCATAAAAAGAAATAGAACCACATTACGTGTTTGTACTTTTGTACCTTTTAAAAGTGGAGTAATGCTTGTATCAGATTTTTACATTTCAAGGAGAGGGATTGTGGAAGAGAAGAGGAGGGGGTATGTCTTTATTCAAGACACTCAGAGGTTGAGATGTAGGCCTATTCAATTCAAGATGAGCACAGTAGAGAATATTTAATGTGCTAAACTGGCTCTGAAATATCAACGTTGGATTGTGCTTTTCCTTGAACACGATTTAGGTGAGGGAAAGATATCCCTTGGTATGAACAAGTGGGACAAAGCTGCATCCAGTTTATCTTTGACTACACAAAAGTGGTCTCAAGTCATCGTCCGATAGTGTTGGTCAGTGAATAAGTACAGGCCTTTATTCACGAATTGACTCCAGTATGGGTTTGGATGTGTATTACTTTAAGAGATGTAGTAGACCTGCACAAAAATACACTCCTGAAATTGAGCTGTCCCTGTTGTTAACGAGTAAAACCGTAAGGCTAACTCGCTAGCTAGGCTTGTTATGTTAGCTTAACACTACAACATTCTAGGGAGTCCAAGCGCTGCAGCCGTCTATCAGACGGCATATGTAATTTCATAGTTTGTACTCAAATAATGCATTTTTTTGATGAAGTTATGAGAAATAATTATAAATGCAACTTACTTTTATGTACAAACCAGGCAGGATTCGTAACCTTTTAAATGTCTCATGTCAATTTACAATATTTTTGGGCTTTTTTAGAGCGCCGTTTTTTACTGCTGCTCCACGTCTCCCGTTGCTAAAACACATTCTTCAAAAATGGAAAATGCATAACTTTTAGTCTATTATATTGTTTGCTATATTAGGCTATGTATTTTAATAAAAACACTGCAAAAAGAGAGATAAACACCGAGATATACTCCCCCACACACACACACACACACACACACACACACACACACACACACGCAAGCACGCACACACACGCACGCGAATGATTGAATGAACAGGTTGTCACAAGGCTCTGGCAAACAACAAAAACAACAACAAAAAACAAGGCTATATATTGGCATGACAAACTATATACAAAAATAAGTGCAGAACTCCATAACAGGCGAACAAACAAACAAAGGCACAATCAGCACCTTGGACAGCGACGCGGCACCTGAGGCACACACCTCGGGCAAAAGTGCTCAACCTTTACGGGGCACTTCCCACACACGGGGCGCTTGCATCCCTTGCAGGAGACAACGGTCATATTTTTTTGCAGTGCGTGTTTGTCTGACACTGCCTCCTTTCTCACTAATAGAAGAAGAAAAAAGACGCGCGAGGGAAATGTATCATTTTCAGCTGCTGTCTCTATGACGGCGGCGGCGGTCAGAGGTATAAATACGCAGAAATCTTGTGTGTTTTATTTTAGTAACACATAAGCTTCAGAAAACATACAAGACACATATTTAGGAAAAGTCATAGCATGAGAGGCTTGTAGTTTTTATTTTAACACAGTTATTTGTATTATAAAAACCCAAACCGTCTGTTGGACGGTCTTGGCGGTTCTAGTGTTAAGAGGCTTAGTAATCTGATCATTTCTTTTTTTATTCTGCTTTTACAAAGGGAGACACACTGTACTCTGTTTTTTCAGTCTTTGTTCCCTTGTATACGCTAACAAACTGGTAGGCAGTAATGTAACAAAGAAGGCTGACTTCCTACCATTAGCCACCTGTATGCTAGCTAATCATGGCCAATCTCTCCTAAGTAGCAAGCTAAATCATAAACAGAGTTGAACAAATTGTTTGCAATAGATTGTAAAAGATTATTTTACATCTCCTTTTTTAATAAAAGTTCTTCTTGCTGAAGAAGCCCTACTTTTTTCTGAGAGTTAGCCACTTGTTAGCCTTTGTTAAGCCTTCTTTGCAGACATTTTTATTCAAAACCCTTATCAGCTCAAAAAAACATGTTGTTTTTTATAAATAAAATAGTGATGAAGCTACTAATGTCAACCTCATTAACTCCAGATTCTGTTATGTTGCTACTACTACTTTAATCAAACTAAAATCTTGGAAAGTAGGAGTATGCATTTTAGTATTTTGCCTTTATGACTTTGTTTCTTAAGTTATTTTGTTTCCACTGGTTAATTTATTCCTTTCCCATCCACCTTGGGAGCTAGAAGTCTCTAAGTTGAAACTGCACTGGCTGATTTATGTGTTTGAAAATAAATCCTAAGAAATTACTTTTTTGCTAGCAAAGCATTTTTTGGGTAGCAGATTTGGAACTCCAGAAAACGCTAACACAACATTTCTGCAAACAGGTTTCTAGCATATGTTCCTCATGCAAATAGAGGCGCAGTATAGTAGAGGTGAATCCCTTTCTATGTTGCAGGAGGTGAAGTCTGTATTTATGTTAAGCTGTAAATGACCAGTGTTGGGCAAGTTACTTTAAAAAAGTAATTAGTTACAGTTACTAGTTACTTCTCCCAAAAAGTAACTAAAGTAGTTACTGAGTAACAAATCATAAAAGTAACTAGTTACTTTGGAAAGTAACTATTGCGTTACTTTCAAGTACATGTTTAAATGCTCAAATGTGTCAAAGAATTTGGACCCCACCTCCCCCCCCTCTTTAACAGAACTTAAAATACATGTTCAATTATGTATGATCAATCTGAATATTATAATGAAATGGACACTTATCAATAATGAACAGAAACAGTGTACACAAAGTGAGACTAGCCTCCAATCAAATGTCATGTATTATTGTAGATATTATAATTACTATGTTTATATAGTGGATCCCTAAAAAGTATTGTTGTTAAACACACGATCAAATTATATTTAGTGTGTTAATAGAACACAAAGTTATTGACTTTAAATCAAACGTTAGCTTTCTATTTCAAAACTGAGCCAATCTAGTTCGTCTCTTTCTCCCACTCTTTATTATATCTTTTTTCCATATTTTCCCCACTTATTCCTGGGCATCGTCACTCTGTCGCTCTGTCAGGTGTAGTTGTGCGTGTGCGTGTGTGCCGGATCGGGCGCGCGTGGTAACCAAGGAAACGGGGTTGTAGACATTAGACAGATCCTGGAAAAGGACAAACTAACTACCGCGTTCATGTTTCCCTTCATTGTGGAGAGCTGGGAGAGAATCAGTAGGAGTTCATACAGGGAGCAAAGCAAGCCCAAATAAGCAACTACACTTTAGAAGCGGACTTGGCATCACTGCTCGCCATTCCTGTTTCTCGTTGACTCACTTGTGTCGTTCCGTGTCCGAATATGCATGCTTTCGAATTTGTGTAAACAACACCCGCCCAACTCTACCTCTGATTGGCTCACCATGAAATTTTTCTGCACCTCAGCCAATCGTCATAATTTATGCGATTGTCTCGTGTCCGCACTCACCAAAGAGGAAGAACAGGAAGAAATATCTTTGCCGCTCGGCTTAGAGATCTAGTTGGTCTGTCATAGTAACGCGCTGCATTTTTTGGCAGTAACGGTAACGGCGTTATAATGATGGGAAGATTAATCAATTAGATTACTCGTTACTGAAAAAACTAACGCCGTTAGTAACGCCGTTATTTATAACGCCGTTATTCCCATCACTGTAAATGACTCCAGCAAAAGTTGCATTCATAACTTGGCGCCAAGGGACTCACCACCATCTGGACTTCCTTACTTGTAACTTGCTCAGCTCCTCCTTTAAATGCTAATCAGCTATTTCAGTTGCCTTCAAAGCTAATTTTTTAATAATTACAACCTACGTGTGCCTTAAAACAAAATGTAGTAATTTCTGTTATATCCCACACAAGAGTGAAAACATGCAGAGGCACTTACTTATACACTCTTACACAACAGTATATTGGCTATCCTACTCACACAGGAGTGTACTCAGTGGAACACTTTGAACCAGTACAGCATCATTAGCGCGCTAGGTTGCCAGAGGCTATGGGAAAGGGCTACCGCACACAGCTCAGGCAGCTCGCAGTGTCTTCTGCAAAGCCCATGAGGTTCATTACTGAAACACAGGCTCCAGTAGCCAGCACAATGTGAACAAGAGGAAAGTTATCATGGCAATGATTCAACTGCCTGTATCTTTCACTCAAAATGGATTTCCTCAGCTTAGCTTGCCTTCCGTAGGCTCATTTAAGTAACAGCAGGGGAGAATCTTGAGGCAGTCTGTCATTGTTGTAAAGGGAGAGTGACCACTTGAAATAAGCAAAATCGACATTTTGTTTTAGATTTTTATGTACCCTTAAGTGGAATATGTTTGTAGTCAAATGTATACACATATAGTGCCACAAGACGTGGGTATTAGCACACGTAACTACACACATCGACACTCCACAACACACACACACACACACACACACACACACACACACACACAGAATGTTTGTTCCAAGCTGCACAGTCTACTTTTAATGCTCATCTATTAACGCTGATGCTTGGCTTTAACACTCAGGTAAAATTACACAGGAATATCATTATCTGTTAGCATTTGCTGACCTTGACAGTGCATGAAGTACAGCTCCTCTCGTCTCCTCCTTCGAACAGGAGAACAGAGCAGTGCGAACAAACACGCCGCCTAATCCGTGCTGAAGTCAGCGCTCTCGAGAGATGAAATGCAAAAAGCAGAGTTTTCCCGAAACCAAAATCTGTTCACCCCCTCCACAAACCACCCATCGTTCTCTCTCTCTTTTTTCCTCTCTTCATCACCTTTTTCTATTTTCTCTCCTTTCTCGCCACCCTTCCTTCTCAAGAACGGTGTCATTTCACTCGTGGAAAAGTGCTGTCAGCGCTAGTCTCAAAGTGCCGAGAAATTTCAGAAAGTCTCTCAAAGTAACCCTACACGTGTCAACTCTAAGTGGTACATATCCGGTACACTGCAGTCAGAGAAAGTGGAAAAACTAACCCTAATGGGGCTTCTGCAGATTTAGCAGTGTCCAATATCCAAAAACTCAAACTGTAAAAGGAGACTTGGTTCAACTATAGCTGCAAATAGCCAGAATTGGTAACACTTTACTTTACAGGTCCGCAAATTTCGTCGTAATTAGGTGATAATTAGATGATAATTAGACAAACTTTTTTATTATTTCTTTGAAATTACCCCCGAATTTCATGACAATTGGGTGAAAATTAGCACGTAACTTCTTTGAAATAATTAATTTCATGAAGAAAATCATAGAATATCTTCAATATGACTTTGTGAACAGCAGCTGATGTGATTTAGGATTCATTAATAAATGTCTGAGTTAGAATGACAGCTGAGTTCATTTAGTTTTATAGGAGTTCCAGTGTTAATCTTTTTTTGGTTAATCATATAAAGCTGATCTCAGTCATTTATTACCAAAAGCTGTAATCATTATTGCTTACAATTAAATTCGGGCATTATTTCAAATAAGTTAAGTGCTAATTTTCACCCACTTGTCATGTAATTCGGGGGTAATTATTGTCTAATTATCACCTAATTACGACGAAATTTGAGGACCTGTAAAGTAAAGTGTTACCACAGAATTATTTAGCTAAATCTAGTGAAGTTAACTTAAAGGTTTTGCATATTTTTATTTGCAGTGGCTAAATCTTACAAGTCAATTAGGAACACATTTGTTTAATAGCTCATTCTTATTTAAAAGAAACATTTTCTGATAGTCACTACAATTGTATTTGTTATTCTGAGGCTTAAAATACAAACAATATGATGCTACATCCATTGTTTATGTGCTGTAGCTTAGCATGTCCTTGAATTATCATTGAAAAGCTATCTTTTGTGTGAGCTATCAATAAACCCTCACCAGAGCTGTGTGTAAAACACTCATGGCAAGTTTTCATTGCATACATTTAAATTGAGGAAGCTAGTTAGCTTACCATGGTAACACAAATGATTTCAACCAATCAATCTAATTAATAACTAATGTTATCTCAAGACACAAATTTATTTATAGTAGACTATACATGGTGATATATTCTTTCAAATGCAAGCTAGTTAGCCTTGTTTGCCAAGTTTCCCTCCAAGAGAGGACGCTAGTTAGCCTATCATGCTAACATGAATGATTTGCAATGATGTTCATTCATAGTAGACTACACCTGTTGATTTTGTGTCACACTAGCTAGCATTGGTGAGCTATTTTAATGGATCCAGATCAGGCTCAAAACAATCTGAGCTGTCAAAACTCACAGCATTGGATAAACAGTGGAATAAATATGAAAATCAGGAGAGAGAGAGTGGGGAATGATATACGGCAAAGCCCCGTGGATGAGAGTTGGACATGGGCTGCTTCAGGACTATTAGCTGCGTGGGCCACAATATTCTGTGGTTCTCAACATCAGCCTCACCTAACATAGCCCGTGCCTGGTCAACTACTTTCTTCCACCCTCTTAGATTACAAATATTTGTCTGGCTGGGAGGTAAAACTGTTTAATTATGAAGCCACACCCTCCTGAAAGAGGACCACAACATTACTAGAAGAACATGCCTGACAGTGACAAAAAAAAGACTACACAGTATCTGGATGACCTCTTCTTCCCCCCTCCATTTTGGCTCGTTGTTTTTAATCCTCACCTAACAACATCAACCCCCACTTGGTTTCGTGTCTGTGCGGCCATTGAAATTTAAGGGATATCACTGAAGACATTGTCAGAAGCGAAAAATGACCTTCAATAAAAAAAATAGTAGATTAAGCAGAAAAATTCATAAAATGAAGAATACTTTGGATTTGTTAACTTCTTGCGCTCATGGTTACGCAAGACATTTTTTTACTAAAATTTGACTCTTAAAAAGATTGAGATTCCATTGACTTAGATTGTTATGTTCCCAAGATTTAAAAATGTGTTCTCAGCATGCTCGTTCGGCGATTAAATGATTAATGTTGAGGTCAATTGAAAACAGCCCTTCTGAAAAATGCACATGTCACCCCACCTTTGGAAGACTTCCTGTACACGCCAGCATTGGTCGCACCCTGATGAGTGAACGATGACTGTCTGATGTCCTTCTATAAATTTGCTCCTTCTTTTTGGCTGGGTTTCTCCTAATTAATTTCCACCTTTAAAGGAAATTAAATGGGTTTTAGCACTCCTACACCATCTATATACTTTTCATTCCCCTACAGTATTCCATAATCATTAATTAGTTTGAGTGTTTTGTGTATTAGCTGTGATTTGGAAGAAATGCCAGCGAGCAAATACAGTAAGTAGGGATAAAAGGGGGGGATGGAGAATGTGTCAATTATGTGCTAGCATGATATCTCGAGCAAAAGATGCCAAGTTTGTACATTATTTATCGAAGCTAACAGACGTAGCTCAAATGCAGCGACGACATGAGTAATCACGGCCCTGGGCATCTGCTGAACAGAAGATCCTAGACGTGCCAAGGGTGCCATTCATGCCACGGTAAATGTTCCTCTCTCTTTTGATATTAATCATTTCTTGCATTACTAAAGTAGATCTCCCTCTGTTCTTAGTCTCCCCGTCCCTCTGCTACATCAGTTCTGCCTCTCACTTTCTTCTCCCAGTCTGTCTGAATTTTTTATGCTCCGCTCTCTTTCTTTGGCACCTCGAAAAGTGGAGACAGACAGTTACGAGGCTGTCAAAACTAAATGTTACAACAGAGAGAGGGAATAAATAAAGTGAAAGAACATCAAGCACATGCTTTTATTTGTATCTTTTATTCAACTGTAAATCTGCTTCTATTTTCATCTGAGCAGAAATACTAATTAAAAACAAGATGGAAAGGTCAGTGTAGCAATACCTCAGGCAAATGTCAGGGTAAACAGCAGCCAGCCACAATCCCACATTCTTCCTTTTTTTTTTTCTCCCCCGTTTCTCGCTCACAGCGCACACTCATGCAACGATTTTTGCCTGCTTACCTGTTCCCACTCTCATAAATGACCTCCCGCCCACCCTTTTTTTTGGTCGAATATAACACACATCTCCTCACACTTTGCTGCAATTTTCTCATGTGATAGTGTGTTCCACTCCCTGAGCACCTTTTCCCCACAATGGCCCACTGAATCATGTGACAGAGCCCCTTGAGCTTCTGTAATACCACTTCTTTAGCTCCCAGCCACAGAGAAAAGGGGGAGATGACTCTTTAAAGACCCGGCAGCTTCAGGGAGAGGAAGGTCTGAAAGGCATAATACCCCATGGATGGCCACTTTTATAGGCTGGAGTTTTCCATATCCATATCCCCCCCCCCATTATTGCTCTGATAGTTTTCTGTTGCCACAGACGAGGCACCGTTGTTCTCCCTGCAACAGTGGCACCATGCACCTTAGTCTCAGGGAGATTGCAGTAAACGAGAAGGAAGGAGAGGGAGAGAGGATGAGAGAGGAGTCAAATGATCCATAACATATTATTCTGTCATTTGAAAATAGCATTATAAGGCGCCCAGCCACACCAGCACCTAATGCTTTGCCTTCCCCGAGGCCCTTAGGTGACATTTCTTGCACACTGTGTTCTCTGATGATTCATTATGTCGCCCTTAAATTAAAGCTATTAATTTATAGTCACAGGAGATGGCTTTCCACCAATTAGTCCGGTTGTTTCAGAGGTTTCTGCCTGTTTTTTTTCCCGCCTTGCTTCTGTTACAAAGTGCTTGGTCATAGGTGGATTAATAATGACACTAAATACTGCAAGATATGTTTTACTTAATTTCATTTCAAACTTTAATTCAAGCATTGATAATCGTTGAGGTTTCCCTCATTTGCAATGATGTCGAGATCCAAAAAAAGAGCCCAGATTGCAACACTGTGGTGAAGGGCTTTGAGATCATTGTCTTAATCTGTCCAAGAGAGACACCAGTGACAATCTTGAGCGTGTTGTAAATTATTCCACATTTCTGGAGCGAAAAACGCTAAATGCGGATTTTCCAAGTTGATTAAAACCACGGGACTTGAAGCAAAAGACGGTCAGCAGAGCAATTTTGGTAGGGTTCATTGGTCCAGTTCAGCAAAGATGTTATACAAGACAGATACGGCATGGACCCGCTCTACACTAAAAGTGTTATCAGATTGTTATTAAAAATGCAGACAGTCCCACAATACGGACACAAACAGTTTTGGAGTGAGGTTAAGAAGTTGTTTTTTGGACGGGGCTGACCTACAAAGTCCAATTTTTGTGTTTGTGAAAGGGAAATACGGGGGAAAATGTTTGTCATGTGAAGCACTTTGAGTCTGCCTTGTGTATGAAAAGCACTATACAAATAAACTTGCCTTGCCTTGCCTACAACGTCTGTGTTTTTGGATACTGTCTCAATCTTTATTTGGTCCTAGGTGTGAGCGCAGGGTCCTGGTGTCATCTGTCTTCAGAGTCAGAAGTAGTGTTGCAGAGGTGAGGACTTTGGAGCTGGGTGTTTAAGTCTTGTAGCACTGAAATCTGGACTCAGAAAATTACAAGACTAATACAGCGAAACTGAAGTTTCCAAAGATGCTTACAAAAAAAGCCTGCTTTGAATAACACGGTGGGTAAAGGGACGATCTGATGACCAGTGTGACTGAGGCAGCTTTTATACTGTGGAGTGTGTAGGTGGCTTGATTGCAGATGAGAGGAAGGTGTGCAGGCTTTAATGGTGGCAAGGTGTGTGGAACCACACCCATCTCACACACACACACACACACACACACACACACACACACACAGGACGAACAAGAAAACGAAAAGAGAGGAAAAACAGGCTGGAAAATAGTGAAAAAATTTCATAGATAACTTGTACAGTAATGATTTGTGTGTTCAAAAAAACATTTAAAAAAATTCTTTAAACAGCTAAATGTATCACTCATTGAGAATCTTTGCAATTTAACACTTTTTTTTTTAAAGGCTGTTTCAGAATCATGCTGTTAATCACTACACCTGACACCTACCCTGCAGCAGCAATTTCAGACATTGAAGATTACTGTATAGAATAAATCAATCTTCTTGCTGATAGTTTGGTTTGCTTTTTTAGGTCATAGAGAGACATCAGTATACACTTCAGTGTGTTTCATAAACAATTATGAACTCCTCGCAGGAGCTTTAATGGTCACGCCAGATGGCTATCCACCAATGAATCTGGTACTGCTCAAGGATTCTGCCTGTTAAAAGGATATTTTTCATTGCCACTGTTAATGTTCGGTCATTGTACATCGAAATTGGTTGTATAGAGTCATGTTGTGATCATTTGTTGGTTTAATCAAAGACTTACTGTTTAATGGTCGTGGAAAATACCTAAACAAACACCTAAAAACTGACTATATATTTATTTTTAAACACTTAGATTGGTTGGAAAAAACAAGATTTTTTTTTCAAATCACACCAACATTTAGGCACGTTCAATGATACTCTGCGTGTTACACTTGTTTCTCATGGACACATTTCGTGATTCCGTGTTTTACTCATCGGGGGTGATCATAGGACCCTTAAATTACATGCACACATTAAAATCCCAATAAGGCTCAAGTCCTTGTGAAGTCACAAGTCATTGGTCACCACCCTGTGGTGTTTAGAGGTGTGGTGCCCAAGATGGCAGCTTGGCAGCATGTCAGTCCACGTCAGTGTTAAGTGTTGTCTGTTTTTACTAATAACTCCATTGTTCTTTTAACTTTCATATTGAAATTAAGCAAAGCTTTTTATTGTGCACTCTGCGCATACTAGTTTTTGCAAAGTTTTTTGGGAATATCTCTCTTGTCGAGCTCATTGGGATGAAAACTACTCTGATCCTCTGATATTGATCCTGCACCTCTGGTGGGCACTCCTGTGCGTCTCAGGCTTCACGTGCCTTGCCTCCCCACCCGCCGTGCCAGGTCTCCACCTCTCTGGCAGCGGCCTGCTTCTACCTCTGCCGCGGAAGCTACCTGACACCAGGCTCCCTGCCCGCCCGGTATAGCCTTTCCACCCGGCCTCCGCAGCGCATCCCCCCCCTCTCTCCTCTGACTGCGCCGACCGGCCCGCGGCCCGTGGTGCGTTCGCTGGCTCGGATACACACATCTGCTCTCGCCGGACAATGGCGTTTCTCGTGACTCTACTTTTCGCGCTGTCTGTCTGTGACTTACGAGCAAGTGATTGCTCCTGGGTGAGTCCATCTAACAATGTGTTTTGCCCGCAGGACTTTGTGTATGGAAGCACTTCAAGCACATGCTCTATGACTACTTTTCATTCCGTGCAACCCCCGAAGCGGTTGGCACAGGACATAAACTTATCATGCAAATTCCCCAGAGACTTACCCCGCCTTCAAAGCCTTTTGGCTTTAAATGACTACTTTGCGTTCAATGAGAGATCGCAGTCGGACTCAAAGTATGAGATGTTGAAGGTCTCGTCATGTAACGTTGTTGTTAAACGGAGATTGTTGATTGTTTTACTGTTGCTAATATCTGGAAATGTGCAACCTAACCCGGGCCCTGAGCAGCAGTGTGCTCAGACGCCATCTGATTTTAAATCACTGTCTGGCCTAAAAATTATCCATCTCAATGTGCGCAGCTTGCTTTCAAAAATGGATATGGTGCGAATATGGGTAAAATCCACAAATGCTGACATTGTTGTTATATCTGAAACATGGCTAACAAAATCCATTTCTGATAAAGATATTAACATTGATGGATACAATGTTTATCGTACTGACAGGCCAAGGAAAGGTGGTGGAGTTGCCATTTTTGTGAAGTCAAAATTTCATGTTCGAGTAATTGTGTCTGAATCAATTCCCAAACAACTGGAATTTATGGCAGTGAGTCTAGAAATGTCTAAGGATTTTGTTTTAACTGTTGTTGGGTGTTATAGGCCGCCATCTGCCTTGAGTGATGCGTTGCAGTCTTTGACGCAACTTTTATCAAAACTAAATTTTAACGAAATTGTCTTAGCAGGCAATCTAATCTGGGACTGGCTTAAGCCAGTATCTGATGATTTTAAATGTTATTGTGACTCTGTCAATCTGACCCAGTTGATTAATTCACCAACTCGCCCAAATCATAAACACCCTGAGAGATCGACCCTCATTGATTTAATCTTGTCCAATGCTCCTCATAAATTTTCAGCTGTTGGTGTTTTTTGCAACGATTTGAGTGACCATTGTGTTGTTGCTGTTAACAGAAACACAAAAATCCCTAAATCAAAACCCTGTGTACTTTTTAGGAGGGATCTAAAACATTTTAATGAACAGGGGTTTAATCATGATTTGTTTCATTTTAACTGGAGTAGAATAGAACAGATCCCTGATGTCGAGACGGCATTGACTTTTTTTAAGGATGGCTTTATGCAAATTTTAAATACACATGCACCTTTCAGGAGATACAGAGTTAAGGGGCGTGATAACCCCTGGTTCTCTCATGAACTTGCAGAAACTATTCATGCACGAAACCTGGCCTGGGCTAAGGCCAGGGCAACAGGTTCTGTCACTGATAGGATAGCATTTAGACAACTAAGAAACAAATGTTCCTCTTCTATCAAGAAAGCCAAATCTGAGTATTATTTGTCTGTCACCACAAAAAATCTAAATGACCCGAGGAGATTTTGGAAAGCTATAAAATCTCTTTCTGTCAGCAACAACTCTCAAGCTTTACCCACTTTTGTCATGAATGATTCTGTGGCTATACATGACAAAATGGAATTAATGAATTGTTTTAACAAACATTTTGTATCTTCTGGCTCCCTGTTTGATACTGCTTGCTCTACATCTGTGAAACCCAGTACTGATGTGTCAGCATACGCTGGTCAGTCTTTCAATTTTGTGCCCTTTTCTGTGCAGGATGTTCATAAGGCCTTAAAAAAGCTTGATCCTAGGAAACCTTCAGGACCAGACTTGTTGGATCCTTATTTCTTGAAACTAGCAGCTGATTTTGTAGCGGAACCTCTTGCACATCTTTTTAACCTTACATTGACTTCTAGGGAAATACCAAGGATATGGAAGTCCGCTTTTGTCCTCCCTCTATTGAAAGGGGGTGACCCGAGTATTTTAAACAACTATAGGCCTATATCCAATCTGTCAGTACTGGTTAAAATCCTTGAATCTCTTGTGAGCGATCAACTGAAGGAGTTTTTATACATAAATGATATTTTATCACCTTATCAATCAGGTTTTAGAAAAAGGCATAGCACTATCACAGCTGCACTGAAAGTGGTAAATGACTTTTCTGTTACACTTGACAAGAAACAACATTGCGCCGCACTTTTTATTGATTTGTCAAAAGCTTTTGACACAGTCGACCATGACGTTTTAAAACGTAGACTTTTGAGCTCAGGACTCTCAGAAGAAGCCGTTGCTTGGTTTTCTAACTATCTCACTAATCGGTCTCAGTGCATCAGGTTTGATGGTCTCTGCTCAGATATTGTATCTGTCCACAAGGGTGTGCCGCAGGGCTCTGTATTAGGTCCACTTTTATTTACCATTTATGTGAATAATCTGGGTCAAAATGTATCAAATGCTACCTTACATTTCTATGCTGATGACACTATCGTTTATTGCTGTGCTGCATCTCTTGCACAAGCCGTTGAAAACCTGCAAAATGCTTTTGTTGTTGTTCAAGATACACTGCATGAGCTGAAACTTGTTTTAAATGCAGAGAAGACCAAGCTGATGTTGTTTACTAACTCAAAGACCAGGTCACAAAATGTACCTGTGATTTCTACTGTTGATGGAAAGGAAATTGAAGTTGTAAACTCCTATAAATACCTGGGTATTTTAATCGACGAATCCCTTAATTTTAAGCCACATGTGCTGTGCCTGGTGAAAAAGCTGAGGCTAAAACTGGGTTTTCTTTTTAGAAACAAGTTGTGTTTTTCTTTTAATGTAAAAAAGCGTCTTGTCGCTGCAACTTTTTTACCTGTCTTGGACTATGGTGATCTTTTGTACATGCACGCCTCTGCTCAGTGTCTCCATATGGTTGACACAACTTACCATGCATCCTTGAGGTTCATTACAAACTGTAAAGCTCTGACTCACCATTGTGACTTGTACTCTCGGGTTAAATGGCCTTCTCTGGCGACCCGTAGGCTCTTACACTGGTACACCTTTATATATAAGGCAATTCTTGGTCTGCTTCCTCACTATCTATGTGTTTATATCATGCAGAAAAGTACCGGACAGTATTCTTTGCGCTCTCAGGACCTTTTTATGCTCTCTGTCCCAAACGCTCGAACAGAAATTGGGAAAAGGGCTTTTGGGTTTTCTGCACCCTCAGCCTGGAATCTGTTGCAGAATGACTTAAAACTAAAGGAGCTGGTGTCCTTAAATGTTTTTAAATCTAAAATGAAAGACCTGGAAGCAGATTCTATAGAATGCCGATGTTTTTAGCTCGACTGCTTGATCTATTGACTCCCAGATTTGACTCATAGATGGTTCTGTTATAATGCAAAATGTTTTG
The DNA here is from genome assembly GCA_020745685.1 of Tautogolabrus adspersus. Taxonomy (NCBI): domain Eukaryota; kingdom Metazoa; phylum Chordata; class Actinopteri; order Labriformes; family Labridae; genus Tautogolabrus; species Tautogolabrus adspersus. The sequence continues at coordinate 7,866,999 of CM036556.1, read as the reverse complement.
TAAATTGTACTTTGTCTCCCTTTGTGTATTTTGTCTGCAACTTTGTGTTTTTTGCTGCTGCCTGTCTTGGCCAGGTCTCCCTTGAAAAAGAGGTTCTTAACCCTCTGGGATCTATGATCGCGCCGGCGTGATTATGGCGTGTGACGTCATCAACTCGACGTAAAAAAAAAAACCGCGCTTTGCTTACATCATGTGATCTGAAAACTTGAAATTGCACACTTGAAACTTCCTCCCAGTTTTTATTTGACGTTTCTATGTCATGTAAAACCGGAGATATGATAGTTTTAATTTGATAGTAAAAAATATTTTTACAAAATAGAAAAAAGTAGTCGCCACCGGAACCTGAAGTCAACAGCGGGAAAAGCGGGGCTGAGTGGCGGGAGCGAGCGAGACGACGGAGTGTTTGAGTAAAGAGAAGCGGATTTTGATAGTAATAATAAGAAGAAGATAGAAGATAGAAGAAAGAAGATAGAAGATAGAAGAAAGAAGAAAGAAGATAGAAGATAGAAGAAAAAGAACAAGAATGCGTTCACTGAATGTCCATCAAGCTCTCGGGCTTTTTTATGAACTGGACGAGGCTGACGGTGAGCCTATTTCTAGTTCATCATCTGAGGAGAGCTCAGAGGATGAAGACGTGACTGATCCATCTTTTGTCGCTGGTGATGAGAGGTAAGGCAAACTTATCATGAATATTTATGGCTTTGGTTTGTTTATTGTGCTATTATTGCAAACTTTATAAACCTGTTTTTATAGCATATATATATATATATGTGTAGGCCATGTGCAGTGTTTCCCACACATAAACGATAACTGGGCGGCCCCCAAGTATATTTCTGGCCGCCATAGTAATATATTTTCATAAAATTGCTGTAAAAGAGTGCGCGAGACAATGCAGGCGCGCGAGGACCTTAGCGCGTTTTATGCCGCTACTTTTCCCTGCTCCTCTTTCTGCTGTCATGACTGTGAGCATCGCGGGCCTCGGCGAGACACACCAACATGCATCACGCACTAACGCGCACACACTGGAGCGCCAGCCACCACGCACATGCAGCTTTTTACCATGTTCTTCTCTGTGCTGTCATGACTTTGAGCATCGCGGGCCACGGTGAGATACCAACAGATCAACGCGCACAAACGCACACACACAAACTGGAGCGCCAGCCACCACGCGCACCTTTTTTACTTTTAGTGCAACACCACACAGTTGATCCGTGATCCATCTCACAGCCTCTGTGAACATCTTCACTCAGGTTAGAATATCGATCCCTTGCCCCCCCCCCTCCCCCGAGAACTCCCCCGCACAGGTATCGTGTCATTCTGTGGGAAACACTGATGTTTACAGAATAAATAGGAAATAATAAATACAGATGGGTAAATGTTCAGCCTTTTATTTCCCCCTTTATCTGAACCTAGATGAGTAAACTATCATACTCATTTCAAAGAGATGGATAAAGTGATTTCCTAGTGTTTATTTTGGATTATATCTTATGTTCTTTATTTCTATATTTTGCCTCTTGTAATATTACTTGGTTGGATATCTTTTGTAAACTGAGTATTTTAGTGCCAACTAAACTTTTTCACTGTCCATCATGTACACATGAAAAATGACCAGAACAATCTCTAATTTTTACAAATACTGTATTATTGTCATGCACATACAGAGATGAGGAGCCTGTACCCTCTACACTGAGGCGTACTCAGAGAGGGCGCGGGAGAGTGCGTGGGAGGAGGAGCCAGATGAGGTCCAGATCTCCACACGCGCAGCCACACCATCGCTTGGAGCCGTGGAGAAGTGGAAACGACCCTGATTCTGCCCCTCAAATTAGCCGGTTCACGCCACGGAGAACACCAGGAGCCCAGGTGGACAGCCATGCAGCCTATTCACCTCTGCACCTGTTCAAATTGTACTTCTCACCTATCACAATGCGGACCCTCTGCAGGAACACCAATAAATATGCAGCAGCAAACCAGGAAATGGGGAAAAAGTTTAAATGGGAGGATGTAGAAGTTGAGGAGCTTTATAAGTACATTGGACTACTTCTATACATGTCACTGGTGTCACTGCCCAGTATTGTGGACTACTGGAAACAGAATAAAGTAACCTCTGTGCCGTTTCCTGCTACCGTGATGTCGAGGGACAGATTCAGGGCTCTGATGTGGAACATCCACCCCAGTGACCCGGAGGAGGACAAAAAAAACGATGAGAGGAAGGGAACACCAGAGCATGACAAGGTGTTCAGGATCAAGCCCCTCATGGACGACATCCTTAGTGCTTGCCTGACTCATTACCACCCAAGGAGGGAATTGGCTGTTGATGAAAGAATGGTGGCCACCAAGGCAAAAACTGGCATGACCCAGTACATGAAGGACAAACCGACGAAGTGGGGGATCAAGTTGTTTGTGCTGGCCGACTCCAGCAATGGCTACACGATCAACTTCAATGTGTACATGGGGAAAACACACACACACACACTGCATGGGCTCTCATATGATGCTGTGATGAATTTGATTCAGCCATCCTACCTTGGCACCGGCTACCATGTGTACGTGGACAATTTTTACACAAGCCCCCGTTTGTTCCTCGACTTGGCCAGCATGAAGTTTGGAGCCTGTGGCACATACAGGGACAACAGGAAAGGGTGTCCAAGTGGGAGAGACAACCCCTTGACCAAAAAATCAGAGAGGGGCACGGTGAGATGGATCAGGGAGGACCCCCTGCTTTTTGTGAAATGGATGGACACTCGGGAGGTGTCCGTGTGCTCCACAATCCATCCAGCAGTTTCTGGGGATGTGGTTAAGAGGAGGGTGAAGGAGAAAGATGGACACTGGGCAGTGAAGAACATCTCCTGCCCCACCCCAATCACTGCTTACAACAAGTACATGGGTGGGGTTGACCTGTCCGACCAGCTGCTCCAGTACTATTCTGCCCACCGCAGAACCGCACGCTGGTACCGCACCCTGTTTTTACATCTTGTGGACATTGCCACCACAAATGCGTACATTCTGTACACTGAAATCAGTGCCTCAAATCAGGTGAAGCCCATGTCCCACAAGGACTTTCAGACTGAACTGGTGTCCCAGCTGTGTGGGGTGGACAGCACAGGTGTGCCCACCAAGAGGAGTGCCAACCACATTCCCGTATCTATTGCCATGTCAACAGATGCCAGCCTGAAAGCCACAAAAGGACGCAGGATTTGCCAACGCTGCCACCAGGTGGACAAAAAAAGGCATCTCACTCCCTGGAAGTGTGAGTCCTGCGATGTGGCTCTGTGCGTTATTGTGGACCGAAACTGTTTTGCCGAGTGGCACAAATAAATAACAAAACAGTGCCCCATTGTATATAGTTTGAAATATTTGTATATAGTTTGATTACATCTCAATGTTACCTTTTATGTTACATTTGCACTATCTGGAACTCTGGGAATTCAAAGCACTGATGTAGTTGGTGTGTGATTTTGTACATAGTTTGTTTTGAAGAGTTGCAGCTAACAAGGAAAAAATCGCCTGTAAATATACATGTTTTTATGTAAAATATATTGTATATAGTTTGAAATATTTGTATATAGTTTGATTACATCTCAATGTAACCTTTTATGTTACATTTGCACTATCTGGAACTCTGGGAATTCAAAGCACTGATGTAGTTGGTGTGTGATTTTGTACATAGTTTGTTTTGAAGAGTTGCAGCTAACAAGGAAAAAAACGACTGTAAATATACATGTTTTTATGTAAAATATTTGGTATATAGTTTTATTATATTTCAATTTTACCCTTTATATGTGACATTTGCACTATCTGGAACTCTGGGAATACAAAGCAATGATGTAGTTGGTGTGTGATTTTGTACATAGTTTGTTTTGAAGAGTTGCAGCTAACAAGGAAAAAAACGACTGTAAATATACATGTTTTTATGTAAAATATTTGGTATATAGTTTTATTATATTTAAATTTTACCATTAAATGTTCATATCTGCAACCTCTGCAAACATTTTCAAGTCCCAAAACAGTTCGTTGAGCATGTTTGTGGCTTTTATTTCAATAAATAGTTCAATTTTTCAACTCGGATTTGATGATTTTTGTGTATTTTTGGGCCCAATTTGTTAATAAAGTAGGTTAAAGTGAAGAAATAATGGTCAGATCATATAGATGAAGTTGTGCTGAAAATAATGATACCAAACATGGGTATGGTAAACATTTTTAGTGTGGTATATAAAGGCAAAATCAAAAGTATTCAAAATCGGCCAAAATAGGCTCAGACCCCAGAGGGTTAATCTCAATGGGACCAACCTGGTTAAATAAAGGTTAAATAAAAAATAAATAAATAAATTGGTGTTCAAGTCCAAGTCGAGTTGTAAGTCCTTTATGATATAGTCAAGTTGAGTCCACTCAGCAAATCTGTGACTCGAGCCTGACTCGAGTCCACACCTCTGCCAAATTGTAAAGTGTCTCAGATTTGAAGCTTTATGAATACAAAATGATTGACTGATTGATGAAGACTTCCTCCTTGGAACAAAAGCGTGTTAACCTTAAAAAAAAAAAAGAATCATAGTAAATAACTGTTTGTATTTTATTGGAACCAGTGAGCCTCTCCTGGAGAAGATATAGGTGTCTTACTCAAGGACACTTTGTCACGGTTGGACACTCGCTTTCTTCCAATCGATTGAGTGACCTTTTGGTAAAGGGAAAAAAAAGCTCCCTCTCCACTGGCCCGTTCTTTTATTTCACACATCCATAAACAGCGTAAGAGGTGAACTTAAATGACATCTAATACCTTTAACACGATCCCATTACTCCGCCATTTAACGCCGGCTTCCACAAACGTGTGTGAACTGTAGTTTCAGTGATCCCATTTGCACCAAGAATATGGTGAAATCACTAATCCTCTTAACGACATCCTCCTCATGTGGCAAAAGAACCCCTTGATCTCGCACGTTCAGCCAATCAATGAGTGTTTCCTCACCCATTCCTACAAATAAATCTTTCAATGTACTCCTATTGATTGCACATACAAGTGATGAAACGTAAAACTTCAGAGCGCTGTCAGATTCCTTTGTGGGTTTTTTCTGGTATACTCGAACAGATCTTTCCATCTCAACAGGCTGTATCCAATCTTTTTTTTTTTTTTGCCGGGCTTCATCCGACACTGATCGATGGAAACGGGTTGCGAGTGAGCCAGGATTTCTTGTCACTCTGCAAATTAGATCTTCTTCCGTCAGCACTTCGCCTGTTTCATCTCTGAGCTCATGTTTGGAGAAAGCAAGGGAAAGGTACCAGGGAGGAGGCGGGGGTGGGAGTTGGTAACATACCATTTGCAGGCGCACAGGTCTCCCATTGAAGCGTTCCTCCTACACATAGGGTGGGTATAGACGGTGAAAAGTAGATGAGTGGTATTCTGCAGACAAGAGGAAAGCCTTTGAAAACAGAGAGGAAAAAGTGTTTACAGTTGCCAGGAGGAGAGGCTTGAATAATAATGCGAGCCAGGGTCATCAATTTATTTATCTATCCTGTTAGGCAGGTGGATGAGGAGTCAGGGTGGGTTTTTGCATGGTTAATTATTCTCAGTTGTCCCAGTTAATCCTTGAGCACTGAGGTACAGGCAGATGCAGTGAAGAGTGCCGCTGCCAAAAACTCACATCTGTGCTTCAGGAGGAAAAAAAAAAATACTCAAAGAAAAAAAAAAAACATGGAGGGAAGGGTGGATATTCATTGCTGTGCACACACTTTTCCTAGGTAGACGTTTCTTGGCACTGGCAGGTGTAATTTAGAGGGGATTGCATATTGCAGAGTCTTGGATTTGCATTGAATTGTGGGAAGTAAGCAGAAAAGGCGTAACTTATTAAGTATTGAATAAGACCTACATGTTTCAACTCCTAATACGAGCCTCCGTTGTGAAGTAATAAGTGAAGAATAGGCGTTATTCTTATGAGGCTGAAGTTGAGAATATTACTATCAATATTTTCCTGATGTCTCAAGAGAAAAACACAAAACAAGTTAACTGCTTTTTTCTAAATAAATTGTTCATTTAAGGCAAAAAAAAATCTGCTCTAATGTTGCTGCAGCAATTTTTCTTCATTAGTAAGGATTTAATTTTTTGGTACGTTCATGACTTATCCTTACAAACAAATAATTACAATACATCCTACTGGGAATCGCACACATTTTAATCAGTGCAAACCTCAAGCTTTCACATGGAAAACTCATCTCGCTGCTTTTTTTTTTCTTCTTCTTCTTCTTCTTCTTCTTCAGAGATGCATGCATATTCAATAGTCATTTGCGTTATTGTCTTTACCCCCAAGATGAATAGCAAACAGCGCTGTTGGAAAGGGAGCCGAGGAGCGGAGACGTATGCACACAGTGGTTTATTCATTAGTCAATACGGAGTGTTTTTTCTTTATGTACTGCTGTGCTGTCACTCATGGCATTTGAGGTCAGAGGCAGCGTCGTGTTCTTAATCTCATAAGTCTTGCATACAAAGGGAACGTTTGTGCACACAGTACTGTAATACTTATACAGCTACAAATTCAACTACTACTAAAAACTGCCAATTAACCAATAATAATAGTAAAGTATTGATAAAGACAGCTCACATGAAATGTGTCAAACCCAGGACTTCCAATACATACGCGACAGCTTCGCTCTAGTACGGCTCTGTGCTCTCTCGTCCGTCAACACCCACAGGCTGCGTTCTCAAAGCGCAGCATGGAGCAGCACTACCTGGCAGCTGGAGTCCCGAGACCAAGGAGTTTGCGCTGTAATTACAGTATCATGCGCAACAGCGTGAGATGATGAGATGTATGTGGTATAAAGCATCAACAAACACACATAAGGTCTTTGTTCTGAACCGTCAAAACTGAGTGTCTTATTCTGAAAATAAACCTGATGTGTTAATGTTACAGGGTCAAACTTCCTGTCCCGATGGTCTGCTCTGTGGTAAATAGATGTGTCGGCTACAGCATGTGGCACATATAGAAACCTTGTGTATCTGCTGCAGAGGGCTCGGAACTGCTGGAGCTGAGACGCAGCGCAGCGGAGCCAGTGGAAGCACAAACATTGAATTCTGACCTCCACTGCCGTAGCGGAGTGGAGGTCAGAACTGTAAAGCATTCAACAGAAAAGTAAACTATGCTAAAACAAAACTAACTGACATCATCAAAACAAATTATGACAATCAGAGGGCGTGTTTCATGAGGCAATTTTAATCTTACTGAACGCATCTAGGGCCATATTCAGTAATCGAACAAAAGTACATTTGTCCTGCCAACTAGTTTCATCACAACTGTTCAAATTTTGGATTAAGAGGACTCTGCTTCGGAAAAACGTGTCCTTGCAGGGTGTTTAATGCTGTAACAATTAAACTGTGAATGGATTTGAGCTTATATAGCCCTTTTCTAGACTACTCAAAGCGCTTTTACACCGCAGGTAACACCTACCCATTCACACCCATTCACACACTGATGGCAGAGGCGGCTTTGTAAAGTGTCCGCATCGTTATTAACTAATCCATGTGTCTTGCCCAAGGACACATCGGACATGTGGCTGCAGGAGCTGGGGATCGAACTCCCCGGCCTTCTGGTTGAGAGATATATTTTTTAAATGTATATAGAACCGACACTTTAACACACCACACTGTGGATCTATTTGAGAAAAAAATAGGTGGCTCTTTTGTGCAGCTACTAGAGCAGCAAATAGCAGGCACTCGTATTATTTTCAATCTGTTTGCTCAGCTTCAGTGGCAAAGATGTTGACAGAACAAAGTATCGCAATATGCTGAAATGATGTGCTGTCCAAGGGAAAATTCAGTCCACGGTAGGCCGTCTCACCCCAGCTGTGTGGGCACATGTGCATTCCCGCATAGACTCTCACACACACACACACTCACAAATATTCACACAGGTGGAAAAGCGCCGTCCCCCGTGTACCTTCGGCGCCGTGAGATTTGCCCATCCATGTCTAATGCCATCAGCGTACGCTAGAGAAAGCTGATAGCATTTTGTCCTGTACTCTGCTTGCTGAAACTCTCCCCGGGTGCTGCCCAATGACCCGTCCCTTTTGCTCTGTCACCTGGAGACAGAGGAGGGCCCCTCTGATGTGACATCACTCTTTTTCCCAGCCTGCTGAGACACCATGCCATTATTGATGAGAGAGGACAAAGCAACGGAGGACAACATTCAGAAAGCATTAACTGTGGTGTAAAAATTCACAATAATTAACATGCGCTGTATCCATTAAGTTTGAGTCTGGCTCTGTGGACATTGGAGCTTTTTCTATAGAATACATTTCAACATTTAACAGCTGGAAACAGGTTAGTTACTTCAATATCAATGATGGCTTCTTGTTCAGAGAAAACAAAGTTGTTTCCATATAATTACTGCAGGTTTTGGTTCATTTAAAGAGGGGAAGTAATTTGCTCACATTTTTACATATTTAGTTTGACTGAAGCGTCTAAGCATATAGCAAGATTAAAAAAATAACCTCCTTTGTCTATCTAATTGTTCAACAAATGGATGTTTATCAGTTCTGAATCAACCTTGTAAATTCTGTAATTTTAATAATGGCTTCTTTTCCACAAATATCCCTTCATTTTCATTTAGTTACCATAATAAAGTGAATCCAAACAGATTTTTTTGTAGAACTTACTCACTTATCTGTGCCATTGACAAAAAGAAAAGAAACAGAGAGATTTAGCCTAAACAAAACAAATACATTGATCAGTAAATGCATTTTATATATTTTAGAAGGAACAGTTTGATTTCAGTGACCCATTATAAACGCCAAACTAGCTTGGAGCCTTAGCTGTTAGCTAACTAAAAGTTAGCTAGTAACTTCTTAAGAGTGTTCCTGCCTCTGAAATTGGGTTACCGATTATTTTATTGTCATTCAAGAGAATCTACTAACAAAAGATGGAACTTTCAGGAAATATTGTGACTGAGTAGCACTTGCATCGTCAGTTAAAGCTAGCTTGTTTGCACATAAGCTACAGCGTAGGGAGCATTTCTAAGGCCTCTAACAAACATGTTGTTAAAGGGATACTTCACCAATTTGCATTAAGCTTTGTATCATTAGAAACCTGGTAGTATTTTTGAATGGTCGTGCACCCCGCCCTCATTTTCCCCTGAGACGGGAAAGCTCCGTATTTCTTGTCTGACAAGGAGCCTCCGATGACGCAAAAATCGTCATTTTGCGTCATCGGAGGCTGTTTTGGTTAGCAGGGGTGAAACTAAATCGCTGCATCCTCATGTTCCTATTACATATCAGTGGGTGGGACCTCACTGCCAGAATCTAAAAGCAACGTCCACCATCTTGCTAGGAAGCTATACTAACAGGATCTGTGGAGAAAGCTGAGAAGAACTGACAATAGCGAAAAAAGTATGTTTCAACTTCAAACTGATATGGATGAAGGGGATTTTGAAGGTCTTGTGCTCGAGTCGGATGTTCGTGGCTATCTCTACGAGCCGCAATATAGCGACGAGCAGTTGAGGCTGATGGAGGAACAGGAGGCGGCGATGAGGACGAGGAGCCCAGGCCGGCTCGAGCTTTGGCGGACTGGTGGTGTCGGTGCTCTCACTGTTTGCCTATGGACACAGACATAGAGTCCGTTTGCTGCCAGGAATTTCTAAGATGCCAATTCCTTCTGGAAGAAATCTCGGAATCAGTTGAGGAAAGGGCCGTATAGACTGTAAATAGAGCACCTTAGCTTCAGTGGGAGTGGCCTGTGGTGCTGTGCGTTCTGGGAGTTGTTGTCTTTCATCCACATGAGCCAAGAAGACACTTTCTGCCTTTTTTCGGTCAAGAAGGCACCAACTTCAACATTTCTTTCACATTTCTACTACACATATGACCCAATGTCAATACAGGTTCATGTTTCATCGGGTGAAGTATCCCTTTAAGAATGTGAGGTAATTTTTGATCTCATTTTCTGTTTTGACTTGACCTTTTATGCTGTATATTTATTCATTGTAGGTGATATACTGGGGAGCGAACAAGGGACATACACCTTAATGGTATACCTTAGCTTCTCTTAGCTTGTACAAGTACCCTCTCTTCAGATCTTTTATGCATTATGACCCTTACGATCCTGAAATTATCAGATGTGTTTTTTTGTAGTGTTTGTACGAAAAGGTTATTTCAAAGTGCTGCCCTCAGCCGTCTCTCTTACTTCTACTCTCCTCTTCCCTATCCTCTCCATTCCATTTCCCTCCTCTCCTCCCCTCTGTTGTCCTCCCTCTCTCCCCTCCCGTCTACTGTAGCATACTGACCTGGCCTGTCAGGGGTGTCAGCTGTAACTCTCAAATTTGAAAAGCGCCCATCTAGCTGCACACAGTGACGGTATGATTACCCTTTTCATCATAACTGTGAGGTCTTAACTTGAGCTGATTCCTCTCCCCTGAAAGAACTGCATGGAGCCAGGGGCGAGTGAAAGACAGGGAGAGAGAGAGAGCCATGGAGAAAGAAGCAGCATGACAAAAGAGATGCTTATGCCAGGACGCACGCAGACAGAACTCTATAAATAAGAACAAACGTTTAAGTATAATGACCTATGTACTGGTTAACTATTCATATCTCTTAGAGGAAATGATTGGGCCTTTAGGTTAAAGCGTCCATCAACAACTCCTTGAAGCACCTTCCATTGGAAACATTCAAAAGCTTTACAGATTTGATTTCTGTTTTTAAGAGCAAAACGCCACAGCACAGATTTATACCTTTATTGAGGTAATGAATAGAGCAGTCTAAATATTTTTCAGCCAGAAGGTGTAAGCCAATGAAAAATCAACGTGATAATGAGGTGTAAAATATTTAACACGGGCAAAAATCACTCACATGTGGAAACACAATGTATCACATACTGTCAGTGAGGCAAGTATTTATCAACAACATTTGAGATTAGCCTTTTTTTTTTACGTTTGCCAGTATTCTGAGGTGCTAATAAGTGGTTAGTTCAGAGCTACTCTTGAGTAAGAGGTGACGGTTGTAGTTTTGCTGAGACAAATGAGCTTTGATAAATCATTTTAATGTCATACTCAGGAGTGTTCAAGAGGTCAAACTAGCACACTTCCCATGTAGGAGCTACTAAATCACAGTGATGCTTTTCCCTTAGCACTTTGCTGGTGAGTTAGCTAGCATGTGGATGTCTACCATGTCCCATGAGGTTTGGCAAGCCATTATTCTTTAATTGGTGCTAAGCATCCTGGGCTGGGGGGAAATACAGTAATAAAGCAGATATTTGGTGATGAACCAAAGTGATGGAGAACATTGGCTTGATGTCAGTGCTAGCCTAAAAAGGTATATAAAAAGCGTGCTTGACATCAGCTGTTGAGTCTGTTGCCTTCAGAGAACTGATTACTAAAATACCTACATATTGAAAACGGCTTTGAAATGTGCGACTTGTCACAGCACAATTCTGCCACAGCAACACCAGATAATGTGAACGTTAATATGAGAATTTAGGCAGAAAATGTAACGCTTAACGTACTTTTCCAAGTAACTAATTACTTTTTGAATGCAGTAACTCTGTTGGTAACTCAGTTACTTTTTGATAGTAGTAACAAGTGACTGCAGTTAGTTAATAATTTTCAGTAACGTGCCCAACACTGACTTTGACTCATTCTCTTGACCCAAAATGGGGGCAAACATTCATGGCATCCATCTGAAAGTTATTGAAATGGTTTAGTCTGGAAAGTAGTAGAAAGTAGTAGAATAACCACAAACAACAGATCTCCATCCCTCAAACCTTTACATTGGATTAAAGTCTTTAGTACTGAGCCTTTTTTTATTTTACTTTTTTTTTTTAAGAAGGCAGCCTGAGGCTGAGAAAACTCACAAAGACCCAATTCACTCACCAAAACTACTTTGTTAAACTTTTAAATATAGGGTGCTGACACACTACTGAGATACCATGTGAGCATATAGTCCCACCATCCTCTCCTCTGTTTGTCTTTCTCCACGGATTGGGAGCATCATTAGCCCAGATTCCATCAGTGTCACTAGATTTTGTCAGCTGCCATCTGCTTCACTCAGTTACAGTCAGGATTAATGGCCAGGGGTGAGGCGCGACCAACACCCCTCCCTTGCTACCAATCTACAGCTGCTAATCTACCGCCTCCTCCTAATCCTCAACCACCACCTCATATCCTGTCAATCTGATAAGTGTGGGTTTATGCATGGGTGCCCTTGTGGGCTTTTCCACATCATAATTTAAGAAGAGGCAAAGTTGACAGCAGTCCATTTTCTGTATTAGACTTACAAGCAGTAAAGTGTAAAAAAAAAACTTTCCAGAATGACCTCTATGATTCCTGTTACAATCTACTTTTTTGGATTGGATTCAGATGAGGAACTTGTAAAAAACAGGAAGGAAGAAATTTGGAATTCCATTCACATCTTATCGAATAAAAGTTGGAGGAATAACCGGAGTTTTCTCTTGGAATGGCTTCTATTTGGAAATGAATGGCTTCTGGCTCTGAGAAACCCATTTCCGGTGTGTAATGAATACACTTGAATGTACATTGTAATATCTGTTTGGTAAAGTCAGTGTAATAGATCTAGTGCCTGTAGCAGCTGACACTGAACCCAATAGTGCGCTTTAGCCACACTGATAATTAAAAGACGCATTGATCTCTTTTCCCATTGCGTGGACCCCTTCCCCTCCAAGATCCAGTTCCCATTTCCTGCTGGATTTATTTATCACCCACAATGCCACTGGGGTGCTATCACTCACGGCATAAAGAGGGGAGAGAGCTCTAGAAACAAGTCGAGAGAACAGAGAAAATGGTGCTCTTTGTGCTCCTGCGTCAGCATGCAGATGGATGGGCCATTAGTGGTCATGGGAGCATGGTTCAAACCTTGTTATTAACGCAGGTGAGAGAGAGTGCATCTCCTGAATTCCAAATGGACTCTAATTTTCCCAGGTAAACTTCTTCTCCTAATGAAATTCTGCCCTCCAATTTCAGTACAGCAAAACATTTTAATAACACAATAACAGCAATTTGGTACACAGTGAATTAAAAATGTTTTAATGGACAGGACTTCATGTGAATTACACACATTTGACTCATGACTCATGGTTTGGAGCTCGAGTGCTCTTACTATTAGCTAATGCTAAAGTAAATTCAGCTATTGTGGATATGGAGCATGGAAGGTACTAACTGCTATAAATGTGCAACACTGGAGCTCAGGACAAATTTCCATATGGAAAAAATAATTCCCATTTTATCAATACTGTATTAGAGAGACAATATGTACATTCCGCCACCAGGGGGCTCTCGATCAATACTACGATAACAAAAGATGACGTCGAGGCTAGCTAGAGGACGAGAATATGTTTACCGACGATGTATCCAAGTATAATTTTCATGACGTTTTGAATCAAAGCAGCACATACAGCAACATCAGGCAGCTTTCAGAAGCAATTTCCGCTTCTTTATGCAATGATCTTTGAGGTAACATCTGGTGTTTCCATGGCAACGATAAACATTCTGTCTGTCGAGGCGGCTCGTCGTGGCGGCAGCCTCGACAAGACACGTCCCGTTACAAATACAAATTACGGATTTCTCTGGTTTTGATAACTGTTGGACATATTTGAGGTAATGTAAGTATTCAACAAAAAAATATATATAACGTGGGTTTAGATTTTTATGTTAACATTGTCATAAAATTCTACTTATGGTACGTTTAAGTATAAAAAATGAAGTGTATCGCGTTGCGTCGTATCATATTGTATTGTGCTCGTACCAATATTGTACATGCTGTGTGATGACATCACTCATCACTATAATGTTACTCTAACAATAATGTATCGTATCGTATCAGTACTGGAACTGCTGTGGATTGATATCACTGTATTGATAATGTTTTCATTTTGATTTCACTGGTTGTTACATATTGATAGACAGACGTGGTATGTCATTGCTTTAAAGGTACAGTATGTAGAATTGCATGCTAATGTTTACATTCAAATATCTAACTTCAATTAAAAATGGACTAAACCCATGTTATATATATTTTTTAGTTGAGTACTTACATCACCTCAAATATTTCCAAAAGTTATCAAAGCCAGAGAAATCCGTAATTTTATAGTTGTAACGCGCCGTGTCTTGTAGGCGGCCGCCATGATGAGCCGCCAAAATAGACAGGAAATGTTGATCGTTGACAAGGAAACACCGGATGTTACGTCAAAGACCGCTGCATAGGCTAGCGCTAGCTGCTACTGAAAGCTGCCGTTCTGTCGCTGTATGTGCTGCTGTGATATAAAACGTCATGTAAATTATACTTGGATACATCGTCAGTACACATATTGTCTTTCTCAGGTCGGTTTTGCCCGTTCGTATTGATTACCCATAATACACTGCAAGCCTCGACGTCATCTTTTGTTATTGTTTTGATTGAGAGCCCCCTAGCGGCGGATTTTACATACTGTACGTTTAAGGCTTCAGTTTTTTGAGTATTACATAATATTTGTCAGAACTCAAAGTCTTTTTTCTATAAGAAAAACACACAAAAACAGGTCTATATTTTGGTTCCCCTATCTTTAAACAAAACTTTTGATGCCTCTTAAGCAATCCTTAGGGAACTTCTTAGGGAACCACTTTTCAAAGTTCAAATTAAAGCAATAGCATTGAAGTTAACATTCATTCAGGTTTTTTTCTCAATTAAAGTGAGATTGAACAAAAAACTATTAAGGTCATGGTAATGCTCTTTTCCCCCCAAAGTCGAGCGAGATCTCATCTATGTCAGATATCAAAAAAAGCAAATTCACACACATCATCTATGCTGAAGGTATGAAAGAAAACCAGGCCAAGGCCAGCTTCCTGTTTCATGTGTTCTTAATTTTTAATCTGTACACCTTTTTGTTTAGATGTGTGAAGCTCACAATACAAAAAGATAAATTGGCAAGCCGGCCTTGAGAAATTAATTGGATGAAACTACAATGAAATACGGTTGATCATACAACAGTTAGTTCCGACCACGCAATCAGATTGGACAAGAGGCATTCCATGAGTAATGATATAGGAGAACAACATCGCTGGGACTAATTACAATATGTATCACTCCTCCTAAGCCAGGAGTTCTGAATACTTTTAATTTACATTTACAGCTGACTGTTTTTCTTCATTCTTCAATCTCGTACACAACAGACTCTTATTTCACTGGTTTCATGATCATGCTTTCTCTTAACATACAAGTAACAACTCATTTTACGAAGCTTTGCTCTGTGGTAACCATGGACACCAACAGAGTAGCATGAGTGGAGTACAATAGAATATCAAGTTTCAGTTGAATTGTGGAAATATTGAGTAAAGTGGCTCAGACTAGAGGACTAGAGGATAATCGGGCCGATTTGTGGTACTGTTCCCTCTTACCAACAATCACAGGGGTGTTCCCGGGGTGCAAAATCCTACAGTTAGTTGAGTGTCCGCTTGAGGCTGGCTCCAAGAGCCCTGGAAGTCACATACTGTACACTCATCATTCAAAAAAGTAAATGGATGCTTTAAAAATCCATTTTTACAGCATAAATAAACATGTTTACAGCCTGGTACAAGAAACAATAGGTCTGATAAGTTATTGTCCTCATGGACACACACTGTACAGGGGGGTGAATTTTTTTTAAACGGCTCCACTTTGATTTTATGAACGATACGTAAACGATACGCACATTTTTTGACAACTTACAAATCCAGTGTCATTTTCCAAAATAATTTGTAAGACACTTGTATGACATGTGAATGTATTGCCATCACAAAAGCAGCAGTTTGATTTGTGTAACGACTCATTTGTACTCACAATGGAGGAGAAAACTTCTACAAATCTGTTTATTGTATAAACAGTCCAGGCTCCCCCATTAATATAAACATGTGGCACATACGGTATGCAAAATGAAAACGTGATTCAAATGTGTCAAATATGGAATAAATAAAGTGTAAATACAGGAACATATGCATGGATGCACAATGGCCAAGCGCACATATAAAGTGCATGCAATTGCACACAAGATGCAATTATGTTAATGCAATGGTAATCAGTAGTTAATTAGAATCACGTCAGTGCCCCTACAGGAACTCAATACAACTAATCCATCAGGAGTTGTCTTATTTCTATGTTGTAGTGGGCGGATTTTCACACTTTTCTACAAAGACAGGTTAAAAAAAAATTTAAAAAAAAAAATAAACACAGTACAGTTAGAAAATTACAATATTTATGATTCAAATTTTTCTAATGAATAAATTAATTTTTATTTCACTTTGACCTCTTAGTGGTTCAGGTTTCCCCTTCCTTTTTATGTGCAGTTTCGCTCACTGAGACTTGAAAAAAAGTGTCAACTGTTATCTGTTGTGTTTTTAGATGTGTGACAAAATAAAATGTTACCGTTTTATACAAGGGGAAAAGAGCACAAGCCAACTGCACTACACGCTACAAAAACATTCAAATACCCATGTTTATAATGTTGTATCTCTTTCCAGCCGTATTTAATTTTAATTACGTATTGCTTTATTATTTGTTCACTAATTCAGTTTCAGTTAAAGCACTATTTGTGATGTCTGCCCCATGGGGTCCCTCAATGAAAACCATCACAAGTGGTTTATAGTTGTGAAGAAGCGAGGGATCATGGGAGTTGATGTCTTCATAAATATAGGGTAAAAAATAAAAATAGGGTTAGGGGTTAGGGTTAGCCTGATTCAGGCTTGAAACCGTTTTTTTTTTTAATGTTGTTATCCATCAAATGTACATACACAACATGGAATTCCAAGTTATGCTAAAATAGCTCCAACATGCGTTAGCTTACGTTACTTATTGTGCTTCAACACAGGTACAAAAGTCGGGATGCATGCCGCCAAATGTTTTACTCTGACTTTACCCAGACTATTTCCCCCTGGTAAATCATCCCCCTGGTAAATTTTGAAATATGATGTAAGTAAGCGGCAGGAAATAATCACGACGATTCGCGGTGAGGGAGTGATTGGGATTATGTTCAACTACAGGTAGCGGTAATATAAAAGCAAACATTCTCACTAGGGCGTCATGTAGCGGACTCCGCTTCCTCTACCTCTTCCTTCGGCATCATTCTTTTTTAAGTCATGTATTGCATCCTGAGATCACACGCCACCCCTCACCGCCCAAAAATGTCAGGAGTGCATGTGTGAAAACAGCTTTATTCATCTGCTTCTTTCCTCACTCTCTGGTGCATTATGCGGTGATTTCCATTTTCCTTTGTTCCCATTGCAACTACATGAAAAGCCCCATTACTTTAAAAGTAAAAAAAACCCAACATTTTTCAGGCTCTAAACTCCCAAGTACACAACTAAACTGAACATTATAAAATATAAAACATATTGTATTTCATGTTAATGCAGATATTAGATGTATTTTACCTATAAACCAATGTACATTAGCATGTAGCATTGGAAGCATACACTTGAATGTTGCATCAATGAACATTAATAGGGCCTAAAGTGACCCTTCCTGCCTCTTATTGCTGGTGGTATATATTTCTCCTTTCATGCTACATCAGCTCGTTCATTCTTAAAAAGAATATCTTCCCAGTTGCAAGTACTCCAGTGCATTTCAGCATGATGGGCTTCAACTACAATGGTTGAGCACACACACACACACACCCATTCAGGGCTGATGAGCACTGGCTCTCTTGAGACAGCTTGGTGAGAACAGCGAGGTGGAATATTCATGCCACTGAGCAAGGGCTGGAAATCCATTGAAATGCAGTGAGTGGTGTTGTCGAGCCATAATGGTAACAATTACCAAACTGAGGAGGCTCGCTTTTTGAAATAAGGCCTTGCTTCGCCATCCAATTAACGCTAGGATGCTCCCACCAAATTCCCAGTGTTAGCACGGCTGAAAGGTTATTCGTGCAGTTAGGCCTCATGCCCGTGCTTTCTCTAACACTCCTGCCACATTGAGATCCCGCTCATTCGCCCCGACATTGAGATGGATCTCAATGCAAGCCAGATGAAATGGGCGTTATGCAGAGAGAGCCATTTCTGAATGGGAGATTGAATTACCCAGGAGCCCTTATAGGAGGTTCATTACAGTCAGGCTATCCGAGATCTCCTGATTCATAGCTCCCTTGCTCTCTTTTTCCCTGCGTGTTTGAGGAAATGTGTGTGCAGCGGTGATGGTAACATTTGCAGACTGATGCGGTAAACAGTCCTGATGGACAGCACCGAGGGTAATCAGGGGTAGACACCCTCATGAGCCGTGCTGCATCTAATTAGATTAGTTCAGGTTAAAGAGCATCAAGGTATGACTAAAGCTCAGCCCTCCACCAGATATACTGCACAAAATGGTATATTTTTAAAACGGTAGTTCATCTGGTAAACATGTCTGCTCTCTCTACTGTGTAGGATGGAGTAGCTACAATGCATGTTTCCATCTTCCAGCTTTGTATCAGAATTGTAAAAACATTGCAACACTAATACTGGTTACATGGGCGATCCCTGAAGACGGAAATCTCTTGCATGCAAAAGTTTGCTTGGGGATAGAGTCAAAAAGTGACTCATAGATGTACAGAATTGCAATCCCAGAGCTTGCTTATGAAACAAATATCAAATATTTCCCATAGTCGCCAAGGTTCAACCAATAAGAGAAAAGGGAATAAATGAAGTGTTTGATATCTTTGTTTTTTTTTAGTGATTCTAAGAACCTGTGTCCACAAACGTCGCCTAGGTTAGGAAAGTTAACTGCTACCCAGTAAATGTCCGTTAGGTGTGTTGTAGATAGCTCCATGTGCTTAATATTTGCCTTAAGTGAAGGAAATATCAGCAACAAGACATGAACACTATGTAGAGGAGTCGTGTCGTCTCATCTTCAGCAGCAGCTCTTCACATGGAAACTGTTCCCTCAAAAAGACCTGCCGGACTAGCGTCTCCAAAGCTGATGTCAGAAGTCCCGCCCCTTCATCATTTTGATTGGTCGGTGAGGGAGAAGTGGCATTGACAAGCGTGGCTCGATTCCAGATATTGACCTTTTTTCAAATAAGCGAGGCGACCACAAACAGCTGACGCCGAGGGCGTTGTAGCGCTGGAAAAAATCAAGCTGAAATATATTTGTTTTACCGATTGCGCTACCTGCACACAAAACTATGTCTGCGGAAACAGGCCCTAAAAAACAGGCTGTTGATAAATCCCAAATTCACACTGTTGCAATTTGTACAGTTAAACAGTGCTAATATGATGCCATGTTAATGTGCTCTATTATATCCAACACATTTTTTTTAAAGACTCAAATATTACAATTTAAGTCCTAACTATGATCATTTACGAAAGCAAACCAAGTCGTTTTGGGGCCGTGACCTAACCCAACTTTTATTAATTTGCCAAACTATCTCAGATTGTCTAGGTTTAGGCACCAAAACGACTCTGTTGTGTTCCAGTCAGAGAGCTTGACAAAGCAATGTGCTGAATGTAATACTTTTCTTTGAGTTCATGATATTTAAGTATACGCATCTTTCACATCTCTTTTGCGTCTCTATATGCATGGACAGATTTGCAGTATACTAGCACTGTAACGTGTGCATTTCAGTTTAGGAGAACCTGTCAATTGTTGACTCCCTGGAGAAGACATGCATCATACTCAAGCACACACCTGTCAGAAACAGAATCTTTGACTTCTTTGTAATGGGATGCATCTCTCTCTCTGTCTCTGTCGACTCTTACAGCTCACTGTGCACCGAAAAGTTTCAGAAACATATTGCAAACTGCAACAAAGTCCCAGCATGAGGACAGCTTAATATAAAGAATGCCAACAGGTAAGGCTCCGACATATGAGAGGTAAAAGGTCACAAGCAACAGCAAGACCAAACTCTTGACAGTGCTGAGTGCAGAGCGGTCAGGGCACTCCTTGACTGAGCACCACTACACCCAGCATGCTCCTCTTCCAACCATCCCTGCCATTACCACTGGCTCTATCAGTGCTATTTATAGTTGGCTAACCTTTTGTTACTGGGCCCCCATCCAAGCACACTCTCTCTCTCTCTCTCTCTCTCTCCGGCTCTGTCACTGAGTGGCCTCTGGATCGCCACATCCCTTCTAGCCTGGGATTGGAAGGGGTAATTATGCCGACTCTTCACTTCAGAATACCCATTGTTAACCCTCCGGGGGCCACATTTCAGGTGGCCAATGAATATGTCTGCCAGAGCCATGGCTTTCGAGAGTGAATCACCTTTCATCATGCTATGTTTCATGCTTTGCTAGGTTTAAGGGACCTTTATGACAGCTCCTGCAGTCATGTAGGGTGGAACTGGTGGATTGTTCTACGGTGCATAAAGGAGAGAAAAAGACCTTTCCGAAAGTTTGACCAACAAATGTCAAACTTTATACTTTTATCTTTTTGCAGTGGGACAGAAGGACGGTGTAGAATGTCTCTCGAAACTGGCCCCACCCAAAATATGCAAATCATGGATTTTGAGCTATACGTCATTTTTAATACGCTTTTACATTGTATGGAGATCAATTTGTCAGAGAAGTACACACTATTACAAAACAGGAAGTGCTGTTTTGTTGAATATCAGCCCCACTGTTAATATCCAACCCCTTACCCTATGATGGAACAGCTCTCACTCTTGTAGCGGGGGAGCAGTAGTGTAGTTTATTATTCTTTTCAGGTATGTAATGTCACAACCTGGCTCAACAGTATGGGACAAAAGAGAGAGACCACAAGTAGTCGGCAACATTATGCAATCTATTTTAATTAAATGATTAAGTTGTATGGTTTTAAGCTTGTGGGGATGTCAGGGTGTGTGCAGTGTTGAGTGTGTGTGGATGAATGAGTACAGTATATGTCTACGACACAATACAAAACAAAAAAATGCTGACAGAAGTCTGCATGCCAGGGAACAGTGTGAGAAGACTGAGCAGGTCTGCTTTAGAGCCTCCTGAAACCAGCCTGCTCAGGTGTGCTGCATTACAGAGTCCTCTCAGACTCCACCCACATCTACCTGCAACAAGGAAAAACAAAGCCAGCAAAGAGGAAGAACAAACCTGTAGAGAGGCCAACCCTGAGGCCATCACAGTAACGAGAACAAATACACAATATTACTTAAGAGGGAGTTCTGGTACACTGAATATCAGCACAGCTGTGATTAGGTCATAAGGTTAGGGTCTTGAGGATTATCACTGCCGTGATGACACTTAGGACAAAAGCCCCAATATTGCTTTTAACAATATAAAGCAAAAAATAGTTGAACACAGTAACAAACAACAACTGATCCAGTTTTTTTGTATTCATTCATTTTGCTAAGTTCATACAACTCGTTGCCCCACTTGACTGTGACTAAACCATAACAGTATTAACAGTATTCAGAACATCTGAAGCATACATTAAAGGGGACATATTGTGAAAAATCCACTTTTACAGTGTTTTTAAACATATATTTGGGTAACATGAGTGTCTACCGATCCACAGAATGTGAAATAAATCCATCCAGTCCTTTGTTTGTGGTCTGCATAAGTCTTACCACACAGAGAAAAATGCTCTGTTTCAGACTAGCTCTCCTTGTGATGTCACAGTGGGATTCTGGTAAAAAAAAAATACCCTCCCCTCCACCCATGGACTCCACCCCCAGCCTAGAACAGAAATTTTGCACAGGTCTGCCATTTTTATTCTCGCTAGCGAAGGAGTAATTTCTACCGGGAAAACTCAGGGGGGGCTGATTGCATTTAAAGAGACACACACACCAAAACGGAGCGTTCTGAGAGAGCTGGTTTATACAGGGTCACAAACCTCCTCTGGTGCTTGATTCATGTTATATTTTGACCAAAGCACAGCACAGATGTTTCATTTAGACCACAGGGAACTGTTTGAAAAGGTGGAAAAGGGGTATAATATGTCCTCTTTAAGGTAAAAGTCCCAGTGTTGTAATGCTCAATATCAGCACTCATGGAAAGCCTTGTGTCCAATTGAGTTAAATGGTCAGATATCAATGTTGTATAATATTTACAGAAAACACAAGTAACTTTGAGCATGACAAAGATCTCAATAGTTTAACTTGAAATATATTCCCCAGAATCCATTTCTGCTAATCTGAGCAAAAAAAGAGTTGGGTGGATATTCCTGCTGCAAAGTCCTGGTGATGCAGCAGTTTTCCCTGGCTCGCTCCCAGTCCAGATGCCTTTTTTTGCCTCGTGACAGCTGCACTTGTGGATGATCCATTTAACTAATAGACCGGTATTTAAATGCATCTGTTCAGAGGAGGCAGTTGTGTTCTAAACAGGCAAATAGTGAGCTGCTGACATTTTCACTGCGAGAAAAAGGCAGACGATGTAAAAATAGGCACTTGACGTTCTTTTAAGCACCTAGCTGAGGCTGATGCAAACTCAGAAAGGATGACATTTTAAAAACTATGTTTCATGCTGTTCTTTTATTATAGGGAAAATCTAATTAAATGTGCTTTACCATAGCACAGAAGCAGTAGAGTACAGTTGGTGTGGCTGGTATACATTTTAAGAGTGTTATGGAGCACTGGAGTGTACTTTCCTTTAGTGTGCATGTGCTAGGTTGTGCCTTTTTAAGACTTAAGGGACCATAGTTAGAACAAATTTATTTTGATTCTAGCTCAAGCCAAGTAAATGCAATTTTCTTTGCAATGCTTCCAATGGGCTTGAATTACTTTTAAAGAGGGGCAACACTTAAAAAAAATGAATTTCAAGGGGTCTGGACATGTACACCATTGTTTCAGGGACCATTAGCATACTGCAAACTAAAACTAAATGTATTTGGAAGTGTCAATCAGAGTTTATAGCTTTTACCTGCTGAACTTGAATGGATTACAAGCAACAGTTTGTTGCAGTCAGTTAAAGTAAAAAATAAACGTTTCTTTGACCTGTTTGATTGTCTTACATCTTCTTACATATTTGTGTCTATTTTGGTAAATTTTGGTCAGTCACCTACTACTTGTACCATATTATATGCAACTGGCAAGACCAATGAAACTGAAAGTTAAAGGTCACATATTATGCAAAATACACTCACCCATGTTTTTCTAACACTAATGTGTGCCTAGCCTGTCTACAAGTCCATCCTCTCCGTCTGTTGCCTGCTCCTCTTTTCAGAAAATGTGTGCTCAAACAGACCATTTGGAGAATTTCCCTTTGTGACATCACAAAGGGCAGTAACTCTTCCCCCAGATGGGCGACACTCCCACAGCAAGTGTTTGTTCTGCCCTCTGAGTCTGCCTTCTCACCGTAAACAATTGGGCATGGTGCAAGAAAACCAGAGCCACCCAAGCTCATTTGCATTTAAAGCTACAGACACAGAAACAGCCTGTTCTGAGCAGGGCTGAAATAGAGGGGTTTATAGGCATGATCAAATACAGGATCAGAGTGGATTTTTAACAAGGAACTTCACAGACATGTTTTGGGGAACTCAGGGACATATTTAAACTGGTTGAAAAGGAGGATAGCATGTGACCTTTAAGTTTAAAAAACGGTTGTTTTCTTTATGACTTGAGCTTTTCCAGTTCCTTCAAGGCCTTTAGAGCTAATGGTACATGCAGCTGGAGCATTACCAAGGAATATGTAACATGTACACCTAACATGCCAATACATAAACATTCCTGTCTCACCTGCAGATGTGTTGATACAAACACATCTGTTTATTTTCCCACACATTTGCAACATTAGTCATAATGCATTTACCATCAGCATATTTTCCTATTTTGCACAAGTGCGCCTCTTTGTTGTGTTTATGGTATTCTTGGTATTTTCTACCAATCATCCACTTCATTGCCTCTCCGCCGTCTCTAAGTGCTGTGTTTTACCACACTTATTACCATTTTTGGATGGGGGTAAGTGAGGTAGGGAGTAAAAAAAATGGTAGCAGAATGAAAGGCAGCAAAGCCAATACAACAAATCAGCATTACTTGGTATGCAAAGAGCAGCCAGAGCTATCGTGTTATAAATTGGCGTGTGGCAGCAGGCCAACAGTGCATTGCATTAGTCAGATGCCCTGTGTAATAAAATGCAGTAGAGGGAAGGCGAGTGTCGGGGGGGCGCTTTCTGTAGATTGAGATCTTGAAAAGGGAAGCTGCTGAACAATATATCTGGGAAAAAGCTCAGACCAGTGGAGGAGATCATATCAGCATGCAGGATTATTCTGGACTAAATGAGATGACATTCACTTTGACAAATAATTTTCTCCTGTTGTATGCATATAAAGAAAAATCAAATTGGAAACCTGCATTTGTACAGCTGCGCGAGGAAACGTAAAGCTACAATCAGCCTTTTGTGCAATTTCTCACAGCTGTGCAGAGAACAATTTATTTCCCAGAATGCAAGATTCGGTGCTTTTTTGGTACCACATTTGGGCTCTGTCAGCTTATTTCTTATACAAGAGTAATTCTCTGATACATACACAAAAAGGCATTCCTTTTTTTTAAGACTAAAGCTACGGACTGCACAGTTTGAGTTATAAAAGGTTGGAAAAAATGATGTATTCTGGAAATATCTTTCCTTTTAGTGTACATTTTGATTAAACACTAAAGTCACTATTTTGTTTGTCTTAACCAAGCTTGACATTTATTCAGGTTCATTGTTTCCATTTTCTGCCTTATCTTCTTTGACATAATTACCTGCTCAAGCATTATGTAGAATTGGCTATTTCCGTACATACCTTCTTTGTCTATCATTAGACTTTAGAAGATTGTGAACGGAATACGGCTTCTTTTCACTTTGTTCTCTTGAGTGCTCGTCAATTCTTTCACAATAAAACTCACAAGATTCAAGCCAGTCAATGAGAAACAAGACGAAACCAATCAAAGAACCACATTGACGTGATCCATCAATTCATCCATGATGGATTTGAAGCTCTGACTTTGTCATAGCTTCAAATTGTTTTATCAGATTTCCTTTTAATGTCCTTCCTTAGAGGTTGGAAAAAAAATGACAGACAGTATTGATTGATTGTTCCTAACATCTCATGAGACCCACAGGAGTGTTTTCTTCTTGCGACCATTTTGATCTGTCAACCAAGATAGAGACAAACCAATGGAATATGCAACCTTTATATCCAGAAAACTGGGATAGTAATGGCCAAAATGTAGACTCCTAACAGAAGTTTACAAATCAATGGGCGACGGTATACTGTATAAATAATGGATGTAGCCGCTCTGGTTTCTTAACTGCGTAAATGGAGCCTAATTTGTGGCAGTTGTCCTCTGCCATGTTTGTTTTTCTGGAGCCAGAAGTTATCATACTGGAGAGGAGTGATCGGTTGGCAAACGCCAAGTTATTTCAATTCAATTCAAAAATCAAAGCTAAAGAGTAGATGGCCATGGCTAATTCATTAGCTTGCGAATGAGGAAGTTTACCTGTGAATTTCCCATTCATGAGATTCCAGTTTTGGTGGTAGCTGACGGCTAATGTGTTTTGTTTTTTATCACAACAAAGAAGTTAAGGTAAGTGCCATGAGTCAAATAGAAAGTCACATAGTTTGTTCAATTTTTGGATGAATAAATCCTGCCAACATGAGCACTGTTTTTTGTATCAGGCTTTAAACATGTTCATTTTTACTGCAAAAATGAAAGAAATTGGGGGCCTTGTAGTTTTTGGGGGAATTTTTGGGGGGTTTGCCTCAAGTGGACAATCAGTGAACTGCAGTTTTTTGCACTTCATCATTGGGTTTGTCACGACTGGAAACAGGAGGAGGACCCAAGTGCAGAATAAGGAACTATTTATTAAACAAAAACGTACTATTCAAAATCCAACAAAAAATCCACAAGGAGAAAATTAGGTAAACCACAGGAGCACAGGGAGACGACCGACAAAGAATACATCCAAAACTAACAGCAACATACGACACCGACATAGAACAATGAACTGACACAGAGGGGAAGAAACACAGAGACTAAATAGACATGCGGTAATCAACACAGGTGAGACTAATGACACAGGTGAACCTGACAAGACTCAGGTGAGGACAATCAGGGCAATCAAGACAGGAGGGAAACACACAGAGGCAGTTGTAATGAACACAAAACCAGAAACACTATGGACAACTACAAAGTAAATCATGAACACTGAAGACACACAGAAGTCAAGAATGTAACAAAACACAGAGAGACACAAGAAGAAGAAATTACAAAATAAAACAGGAAACACTTAAGACTAAACAAGGGAACAAGCAACACTAGGGGAAAGTTAGAACTAAAACAAGATAAGAAATCAAAACTCTGAAATCCAAAACTAAAACAAGACCAAATCATGACAGGGTTCATCTCTCAACACCCAAGGTTTATCGATGGTGATCGATGATACATCAGGGTATGCTTAATGTTAATGTTGTTGCTACTCATGATTGATGAGTGCTACCATGGCGATCTGTCAACTTGGATAAAGACAGAAATGTGCATCACACCTGTCATCCACACATGGTAACTTTTGGTTCCAAAAAAAACACAAAATGGCAAAAATGTTAAACTCTATGTTCTACTGTACAAAAAAGCGTAAGAGTGGCCACGCCCCCTTATTTCATACATTAAATTAAATAAACAAACATGTAGAAAGTATGTTTCTGTTGCGCATTCAACCAATGGAAAATCCCATTAGAACAAGCAGGAGAGCCAACAACGCCTGTCTATTGGCATACTGTCAAAAACTAGCATGCTAGTAAAATCAAACACTAAATTATGATTATACATGAAGCCTGTGATCTCTGCATTAGCCACACAAAGTTCTGTCTCTTGTCTCCACAAATACAAATGATGAGTTCCAACCCTCTCCTAACCTGATGCTGCACTATTATGCAGATTGCACTGGAGAAAAAGATGGGGAAAAAGGTGTGATGGTTCACAGGATGATTTTTATGGAGATAAGAGCACATGAATTATGATAATATAAAGAACCCAGTTGGGTGGTAAAGTTCAAAATAATATTGTATGTGTTCAATCTCGTGGTAATAATCATCACTGGAGCCGCTCCAGGCTGTATATCAGCTAGAAATCACTGATTAGACATGTGGTTCCTGGTCTCTGGCTTTAGGAGAAGGATGTTCATAAAAAACTGGCTACAGAAGTGAATTAGTCCATTAAAATTATCATATTTTGATTTAACACTGACGGAATTCTCCCGGACAGGCAGAGAACACGTGTGGAATAATGTGGACAAGCTTATCTTGTCCATTTGCTCATTTATGGTCCTCGGTTGAGCCGTGAAAGTTTTTTTTATGATACAAGCGCTGACTTTTTAGCCCCTGTTAAAATTAAGTGGTGTTTAATTTGTTGCCTATAGAATAACCTTTTCTGATCAACAGAGGGTTTGTACGGTAAACCAAAGGCTAATTAAGAAACTGAACACATTTTTGTTGCACCAATGCTAAATTATCACAGTTGGAGTTCCTCGTCTTACATTTGCAGCATATTTCATTCAACTACAATTATCAGTAAACTATCCAGCCGACATCTGGAAGTCTCAATCTCCCCTTTGCAGTCTTGTCAGTATAATAAATGAATTATGCATTATTGCTGCATTAAACGTTTAGCTCTTTCAATACATAAAAGGAGTTCATGCATACATACATACATTATGTGCAGAATTGCTGAAAACAATCATCTACAAATGTAAAGAACAGAATTCTGACTTTTAAAAATTCAATCTTTGCAGCAGTGGTCTCGGGAAGGTGCGTATACTTCTCCAGCATTTCATTAGTAAATCCATTACATGGCCACAGACGATTGCTTTCTTTATATTTAGTGCATCCACTGGCGGTACGTGAAGGATACTGAAGAAGACGATTTGAAACATCTACGAAAAAGAAAGAAAGAAGTACATTGTTGCTCAAGTTCCCCCAAAGTGGGGGTTGGGAGATTCCTTCCAAAAACATGTAAAATTTGAATGAAAATCATTATTGTGGAATTATGTACAAAAAAAGTAGTTCAAGAAATGACTTGTGTTCTGCCGCTAGTGTTTCAAACAATAATTGACAGTGTTTAGGCCATTTTGTTCTTTTGTGTTGTTCGAATGCCAGTGTTTGGATAGGCCTATAAATGTGCCCGGCAGTGCACAACATTAAATGGACAGTTGGGGTCCAAAGTCTCTAACACCGTATTTTGGAGATCCTGGGTTGAAAAGTTTGGGAACCCCTATCTTAAAGGTAGGATAGGTAATTTCCTCCAGATACACTTTTTAAGATTTAGGTTGAAATTGTCTTTAGGTCCTGACAGAAATTAATAACTCATGTGCTCTGAAAAATAAAAGGAAGAAAATTCGTCATCTGTAGCAGTTGTAAACTCGTAAAAACTTCGACCAATGTCTGCACTCGGTTCGAGTTATATGAACCAATCATGTCTCCCTGTCTCCCTGCTCGTTCTCTACCCTATGCATACACGAGCCCACACTCAAAGCATGAGCTGAAATCCGCTTCTGGACCAATGGCGCTAGTGCATGTAAGTGAGGGGCGCGGCTTTTGAGGGAGCACAGAGGGGAGGGGGTGGGTGAAGACGGAGCACGGAGGGAATGCTACGTTCAAAATCATGCTAGTTTTCGAAAATTACCTACCCTAGCTTTAAGGCATATTTTCTTTGGGTGGGAGTCACTGGAATATTCAGGTATTATACACTTATAATGATGTTTCTCATTAACTTTCCTCTAAAATAATTCACTTTTCATTTGTATGTATAATTTCCTTGTAATTCTTAAAAGAACCTACAGCCACCCTAATTGCTTATGTTTGCTGCAGCGAGATATGAAACTCACTTCTTGTCCAATGGCAAATGATGAATGTAATCTCTTCAGTCCTGGCAGAAGACATCATGCAAATGTGGGAAGCATTGCAATCAATATGAGCCAGTATACTCATGAATGATTGATATCAATATTATATACAGTGCATAATGTGTTATCCTCCTGCATCAACTGAATAAAGGCTTCGCTGATGTAAAACAGTATTCTAATAACTCGTCTTTCCTTTGAACCACAAAGAGTAGTTACAGACTTTCTGCACCAAACAAAACTTTGTATTATGTATCAGAAAAGTCATCACATGTGATTCGTAGGAGCCGTGCTACGTTAAGCATTAAGCAAAGTACAGCATGTGCTTTGAGTTGCGTCTATGCTCTCCTAGGAACTGTCTCACTGTTAAAGACCTTCCCTTATTCATGCTTTTCATATTTTCAAATAATTATCTGTCCTGTTGGAACCAAGCAACTACTGTATCTCTGTAGCCGTTTTCACATATGCACTCCGGATAACAACTAGATAATTACGGAAGGACTGCTCCGGAGATTCTCCCAACCTAGCCGTTCACATATGCACCTCCCAGCTGGAGACTATCCCTGTTAGACGGGAGGGGGGCCGGGGGATTTCCTAAGGTAAGACGCGACGTAAAAAAACAATGCAGAAGTAGCGGACGAAGTAACAGAGTCCGCTACACAACGCTGTAATGACAATATTTGCCTTTATATCAATGCTACGTGTAGTCCAACAGAATGACAACATCCACAAAAGAACGGAGAACAACAAACTGGCGAACAGAAAACGTAATGCTGCCGTTTAATTACGTGCACGGAGATCGTAGTGGTCGCGTGCAGACACTCTATGCACCGTGCAGCAGTCACTATATAGAAACGTCACTCTCCCTCCTATTGGCTCGAGGTGAATTCTCCGGAGAATATCCTGCCCCTCCGGACTTTCTGCGAAAAAAATACTAGGGGTCTGGCAGGAGAAACTCCGGGTAAAATCAGAGTGAAAAATTCCCAATTCCTCTGGATAATCTCCGGAGTTTATCAGGAGATTTCCGTATTTGTGAAAAGGGTTTGTGGAAGTGCAGTTTCTTCAGTGTCCACTTGAGGCTGACTGCAAAATAAATAAACATGTTTACAGCCTGGGTCAAAAAACGAATTTGGGCATGGCTGATCTGACTGACAGATGGGTGTGTTGTAGCTGCTTGTCAGGAGGCTTAAGGCCCGCCTCAGCTCTACTTCTTGGCCTGTTACTCCATCAACCAAACTTCAGTTTGAGACAGAATTTCCAAACAGCGTCCGCCTTGGGTGAGCTTCAAAACTACACTTCAGAGTCCAGTGGGTGACATCACTGAGAGTATGTCCATGTTTTAAACAGTCTATGGGCAATACATATGGCCCTTAAACATTTGCTTTTCATGTCCTAAGAACAATTTATTCACGTAGCACGACATGTAAAAATGACTTACCTAAGTTCAGAAGTAGGAGAAATGTAATGAACCAGAACATTTCCTTGAACTTTAAGTGTTGATAAGCACAAACAAAAATATACTTTAAGTTTTCAGATAATGTTTGTGCAATGGTTTGAATTTCAAATCAGAATTTCTTCTTATCATGAACAGAGGTTTAGCATTTACTGACTCACTGTCAAGTTCACATTTACTTTAGAATTTAATTAGTAGTACTATCATGCTGTTTATTGTGAATTGTGTTTAGAGTTTCCAATACGTTTGCCAGTGCCCTCCATAGAAATAAAGATTGTACAATGAGAAATAAAGTTCAATGCTTGTCTTAGCCTAACATGATTTGATAACTTATAACACCTCTTGAATTAAATGCCATCAAAACTGACATTGGGTGCCGTATTTTGTGAAGCTATTCGCTGATGATTCAGTTTTCTGCCTCTTAATAACACAAAGTTGATTAGAAATAGGGAAAGCCCTTATTTACCACATTTGCAATGTGATAAATAACACTATTAGTAATTGGGTTCATTTTTTCTTTCAGATCTTTTTTTTTTCTGCATTTGAACTGGCAGTTGAATACACAGCCCCTGCAGGTCTACGTGTATTCTAAAATGTGTAGCTCTGCTGGATCAGCAACAGCTTCCACGTCAGTCTGGCCTCACTTCTGTGATTGCACGTTTTCTGATGTATCAGGATATTTTGGAAGCTAAGAATTCTGAACAACCTTGTGGCTCTCCTGAGGAATAAGTGAATGCAGCCTTATTCTGATACCTGTCATTCTGTGTTTCCATTAGAACATTATGTTTCACACAAACAGTCAGCTCCTGCCCTGGTGGGACTTGGTCCTTGTCAAAATGGATTTGGACATATCAGTTTTAACCTTAAAAAAATATTAATAATCAACCTCCAAGATGGCGCTGTAGGAATTGCCTAAGGATCGACGTGTAAAGTTTATATTTGTACTATGATTCATGACAATGCATCCAGTTTTTGAGATATTTGTACTACGCCATGATTATGCAGATGGACCGAAATTAACAGTTTAGCCACATCGAAAAACATGACAATTCAGAATACAGAAAACAAAGCCAATGGTTAAATCTTAAAAAATACAATATCAAGGCTCTGTGCTAAAACGTGTGCATATCAAAATAGATTTTTAAATTGTTATTATTCCTCCGATTTTGTCTGATCATTAAAGGAGCAATATGTAACTCTGACACCTAGCGTTTAAAATGGGTACTGCAGTCCTAATTCAAAACATTTTTCGTTTTTCAAAACGAGTTTTCTCCCCCGCCCCCTCCTCCCTAGAGTCGATGCACATGCTGGTTTCCATGTCGCGGACAATGAAGCTTCAGCGTTTAGCCAGCTCTGCTCCCTTGAAACCTTTCTGCGTTCAAACCTCTCTCCATTTTTCAAAAGAATATCCAATATTGATCCTAGTTTTACCACGTTTCTGGTTGTGGAGCTTATTAGAAAAATGCCAAGGCGGGTAGAATCAGTTATATCTGAACCAGTTCGCTTGCCCTCTTCCAGCGCTGCTACACCTCTCGGTTTGCTGTTTGCCTGGCAAACTGAGGGGCGTCCAAAACAGCTGCGTGGGGGGTGCTGTAAATCCGTGTACCTTTTCTGGTCACAACAAAAACTAACCATTCAGGATACAAATCTAAACGTAAACAGAGGACATACTGGCTGCTGCGTTGGTGTTAGAGCAGCCAGCCCTTCTGATGAGATAGTAAGATCTTTTTAAGATTTAATTCCGTAGATATCTTACATATTAGACTTTTAAAGAATATTTTCCTCATCTGCTTTTTTTATTAAAGTGTTAAAGGAATCTTCATTCGTTGATTCTTCAATCATACAATCTGACACCAGTAGGCCTATAAGGCTTTAGTTGGAAGTCAAATTAAGTGGAAAACTTACATAGTGAATATTTTTTTTTTTTACGTATTTAAAGGAAGAATGTGCGACTTTTTGATCCAGTAGATGTCACCCTTGAGCACCAGCATGAAACCAACACAAACTGCCGTTTGGCAACACCTCCACTATTCTAAAGCCTCCGCTCTCCTCCAGCAACACACCTCCAACCCCTCTCCACTCGCGTCTGCTCGAAGTAGTTATGAATTATAACGCACCATTGAGCGCAAGCGGCGGACAAAATTGTCCTTTGCTCGAGCTGCAATCGCCTGTGGCCTGCATTGTTGTGTTAGCAGGCTAATGTTAGCACTCTTTGGTTAACTCATAGCTTCTTAATGCACATAAATTGACACGGGATGATCGTGATCTAAAGACACTTACGTGACATCCAACTAAGCAGTGAGTAGGCTATGTTATTCTTCTTTTCTCCAGTCCTTGACTAAAACAGCTTTATACGCAAGGCCGTTCTGTCCATGTAAACACGGCTCTGACAACAGTACAGCTGGCAGGACTCACGCTTCTCACTCATTGACAGTCATGACTCAGAGAGACATTTACATAGGATGTTGCACAGCTGGATATTATTTGAGTTCTGTCTTAATGTAAGACAAAGAAAGGTGAATGTTTCCTTTAGCAAGCATTAGCGACCAGAAACCAACGCTCATAGGCATTTGAAGCAGTAAAAAGAAGAATATAAGCCTTAGACTACTGCGTCGCAAAGTTGAAGTGATTTGCAAACGCACACACTCTAACACACTCACATATTTACCAGATGAGCAATATTGCAGACACGTTAGATTGGCCGTGCCGTCTGCTGCACGGTTATGGATTTATGCTTCATCACCGTGGCATCTCTTTTAGCGTTGATTATAATTCCCAGAAGCCCTTAATTAAAGCGTGCGCTGTAAAGGCCTTTTGTTTTTGCTTTTATAATTATTTATCTCTGAATGAGAGCGAAGCCCTCAGATTTACTGATCTAGGCTCCTGGTGCAATTGAGAGATTCAAGAGGCCAAGTAGCCAGTAAATTAGTCAACCCAAACGAACAATTTGCTCTAACTGTAGTCTGCTTATGAGGCACATTTTCTATTAGCTTGTTTTTTATGTTTATTTATCAGCCTCCCCTGCTTAATCACAGTGCGAGGGTTGTTTTTCCACAGGACCCTGTTGACTTTGTTGACTTTGATGCCTTTCTGTGGTATTTGGCGAAGGCTCAGCTTTTTCAGGGGGAGATTTCCGCTCCCCCTCTGCAGGGTAACGGCCCAGTTGACATTCAGCGGATGTAATTTGGCTTTTAAAATATCGTGGAAGCTTGCTGTTTTAATTACACCACATTTCAGTGTCAACTCGGGTGTTTAAATGGCTGTAAAATAACAAGATAAGTTAGAGGTTAGTACAAACACTTTTATAAACAACTTAATAAACAGTGAAAATGATATTGCACTTCTTCTTTCAAATTACTTTCAATTTTTTATTGCTCTTTTTTTTTTTTTTTTAGCTCAATTGTAGAAAAATGCTTTGGCAAAATCAAACAGATGAACTGAATTCAATTTTCAGGCACACAGTACCTTTTGAGGGGTTGATATTTCACATAATCTGGTAGGTATTGATTCAGCAAATCATTTGAGCACTGCAGCTTCTCTCTTCTCTCCTCACTCTGCTGACTGCTGCGACCGCACTGACGGGCTTGCTGGAAGAGAATGCACTTACCACTTTCCAGTATGTGTTTAAAATTAGCCCACACATGCACAATTACAACCACTAATTTGGTGCCATGGGAACATGGTCTGACGTATACACTGTTTGTTTTTTTTGTAATTTTCTGACAAAGAAAGCTGTCTCATGGCTAATAATATTGAAGTTTTTGACTTAACTGTAGTGCAGCTTAGAGTTGAATATGTTATGGTAAAGCCGAGTCATCTCTCATTTCTATAGGAAAAAACAACAACACAACTCCTGCTAGCTAGCAGCTTCCTTCCAGCTGTGGCTATCATTAGCTCGAGGTACACAGCACACAGAAGCACTTGCCAACTTGCAGTATTACAGCAGCTCCTTTAGATAATCTTTATTTTCTCTCTCTTCATTTCCTTAACTTTGAGACATTTTATGGCAACACAACATCTCTGCATTGTTAGCAATTAGCATCATCACTGGTGGAATAAGCAGTCTGTGATAAACGCCACTCGCCTCATCAAATTCCCCTCTTTAATTATGGATAACAAAAGTTACGTGTTCAATAATCAGTTGATAAGGAATTTAATTATATAGGTATACCCACCAAACAAATCATACAAAGATCAGCAAAGGTCAACGGACATTAAGACATGTGGTACCAAAGTCATCTTATGAATGTTGTTAGGTTTCTAATATGCAACCTGAAGTCTCAATTTATTTTGCGTCACGAGTTAATCAGGAGTGGAGGCTTAGGGGGCGGTGCTCAGTCTTTTAAAGGAGGCTTAAGACAATGCTAGCAATCAGCAGCCTCACAGCTGTTGCTCCCACTGAGGCCACTATAAGCAAACCTACACTGAGATCAAACTTTAATAAGATGAAGCAGAAGACTCAGCTAAAGTGCAGCTGACTGTAAAACTGAATACAGACCTTTATCCAACTTCAATTGGCTGAGTTTGTATTTATAGCTCTGCCTTAATTGTTTTACTAGTCTGCTAACAGCACTGCATCAGCACCTCCTGGCCTTTTAGGAGTTCACTGATAATGCTTTCAACATTCGATGCATAATGCTGTGGAGACTGCAGGAGGAGAGCGTGCCGGAAAAATAGTGCCTAACCTTTCCATTAAATTACTGAGGAAGTTTGGAGTGAGTGAACCCTATTAACCGCAGACATGCTGCAATATTGAACCTGAGCCACTGATATCAGCACACTTTGATCCTCAGTGACGACTGCATGTACTTCTCTCTATTGCTTATTGATTTGATTTCTCGTAGAGAGCTGCACATCTTCTTTGATTCTGCACTTTTCCCAGGTATTCCCCAAATACAGAAAGGGAGATAAGGTCAAGGTGACTCATTCACGTTTAAAACCCATTCTTGTACAGCTGCACACTTAGTTTAATATACGTTTTAATATCAAATTTGATAGATGAAGTGTTATGTGATCGAGAAATAAAGCAATCAAGTGTGGCAGTGTGCTTATGGCTCGTATTGATGAGCCACAGTTTTATTCACGACCTTGATTTTCAAGATTCTGCAGCCTGATTTTAAAACAATAAACCCTTAAACCCAAAATACATTGGCAGCTATGTGCGTTGGCATTCCAAAAATAGATGTGTAAGTTATCACAGCTTCCGTTTCACTTAAAAAAAATCATGAGGGAGAAGGAAGTGTTTCTGCATTTATGAGTTCTTAGAATTGAAACACTCCCCAATCCTTCTACAACTGTTGTAAAAATCCTCAGTATCACAGAAAAAGAGAGTGGATATTAAGCAAAACCTGAAAATACATCAAACTTTAGTCGGTTGTTTTTTTGAGCACACAGGGCTCGTTAAGAATGTAACACTGACTTCATCCTACTCTCTATGGTGTGTACTATGAGAAATTGTGTCATGTAAAAATTATGGACTACATCAAATTCTATGTATTTCAACAATGGCAACCTCCAAAAGCTGTATTAACTGTTTTGTCAGTTGATGTTGCAACAGGGAAACATGCTTTACAGGATCATCTTGTACTAGTCTCACTTTATGTGTACAATAAGGCGTCAACAATGGTTCAATCCGATTGGTTGCAGAAGAACCATGTAAATGATAAATGGACTTGAGCTTGTATAGCGCTTTTGCCAAAGCAATCACAGGTTTTACATCACAGGTCACACCTACACATTCACACAAGCAACTAATCCCATTCATACACATTCACACGCCGCCGACGAAGCAGCAGCAGGAGCACCATGTAGCTGCAGGAGCTGGGGATCGAACCCCCAACCTTCCGGTTGAGAGACGACCGACTCTACCAACTGTGCCACAGCCGCCTCGTTAAATGTGCCTACAGTACCCATAATGCAACTCAACCTCAAAGCACCCACCTTTGCTGGTAAGCTCACTTCTTTTCCCTCCACAATCAAACTTTTTTTTAAACTTTAAGTCAGCCCTGACTTGACACCGGCTCAATAGACATCACTTAAAGCAATTCATCTGATTTTCGTGCAGCCTATACTGGTATACATACTTTCAACCAATTTAACAAGTAAGATAACACCAAACAACTCATTACCAGTAACTACATTTTTCTTTGTGTGTGTGTGTGGTTTTTTAGTTAAGTCACAAACAGGCCAGAAATAAACGTATGCACAAACAGGATTCAATGTTTATGGTGTTTCCAGCTGTTTCTGAGAATTCAGAGACTGGGACACCAACATAACGCCATTATGAATTACGTATTAACGGAGCGATTTTAGAATGAAGGGGCTGCACTTTCAGGAAGGCCCCAAGCAGTTGATGCCATGCTCAAGAGAACCCCAGAAGGATCTGGGAAGCAAAATGGCACCTCTCCAGCAACCAGTACAACTTATCAGACTTTTGTTCATACCAATACTTGAACGGCCAACCTACAGTTTCCAACCCAAGTTCCTAGAGACTGAGCTACTGCCATTGAACATGGCTAAGTTGAGCGAACCACTAGAATCGCTTGCCAAAGACTATATTTAAGATTTAGGACTCTACACAGCAACTAACTGTCTTCATGATGCAGATCTCTTTAACATTCTGCTTTAATAATCTACGAGGAATATTATCCATACATGCTACAAGACCTCTTCTGTAGTCATTCCTTTTAACAGTGCACACGGCCATATGGACACAAAGTCTCAGCTGTTACATTTAGTTAGAGATATCACTTCTGTATCCTTGCTTACCGTTTGTTTGCATGTACATCAAGGCATCATATTGCTGATGTTATTCATTACTTGCAGCTTCTGATATGCTTTACTTTCATTGCACAACACTAATAAGGCATGCAAGACTTGGATCTGATATGATCCATCTCTGGTTTTGTGCAGTCAACAGAGAAAACACAAATACGCACAGATGCAGTATCAAAGGAAGAGCTTCTCTTTTGTATACATCAATAAAAAAGTGTAATGAGAATCCAGGACCAATTTAAGCCCTGATCCAACAGCAGTGTCTGAGACTAGCACCATAAATGTTTAGGCAGGCCCAATGTAAATACACAATCTGATTATGGGCTTCATCCCCAGAAGCAAATAGATAGACTGATACACGTTTATGTTCATTCCTGGAAACAGTTGCTTTAAAATAATATAAATCTCCATGTTTATTTAGCATTTATATTGAAAAAGAAATACTCTCTGTCTTGCTGTTGGATCTCTTAAATGTGTTCCTGGTGTATAAGAACATCACACACTGGGATGCTTTACATGCAGCTTACAAAAGGCCACACAATTCAGGACGTGACACAGGCAAGAGTGTCAGATTACTTTCGTGTGAGGCACCTCATGAAGCTGTTCTGTTGCATTACAGATCATTCGAACAATACACCCAAGCCAATTATGAATAAGCAGTTCAAATTGATCCCATTGTGACCATAGACTGAGGTCACCCATCTGTTACTTCAGGGGGCTACGGAGGCTAATCAATGGCGATCGCCATGCTGGAATACTTGTCTCAGCCTAACCTTCAGTCAACCTAACGACGGGCTGGAGCTGTGGCGGGTTTTAATCCTCCTCAGAAACCGTTGCGTCGCGCCCACCGTTGCATCACGCCCACCGTTGCATCGCGCCCGCCTGTCAATCAGGACAGACGGGATAGGAAGGTGTATGTTATTTGTAGGGCTATTGGAGCCAGCCTCAAGCAGGCCTTGATGCACTGCAGGATTTTGGACTTCTGCATTGGCTTCATTTTTTCAACACCGGTCATGCAGCTAGTTTCTTACCATCACTTTCAACATAAAGGTCATGATTATTAGTAACTGGGATTATTACAGTAAATCCCAGTTACTAACCAAATATGTTTTCTGGGAGCTCCTGAGCTCTCTTAGGTTCCTCGGGAATGTTGGTGAGGATGGCCTGCCCAAACAACTAATCCCCCCTATCCTATCCTATCCTTCTTTCTGCATCTTATCCCATCTCCCCCTATCCCATTTCCAAGCCCAGCGCAGTTCAGCAGATGGCTGTTCCGCCATGAGCCCGGATTTGCTGAAGATTTCTGCCTTTTAAAGGGGAGTTTTTTCTTGCCACGCTATGATGGATTAAGCTGGGTCCTTGTAATATAGCAATAAGTAAGGTCTTTTACCTGCTTTTTGTAACATAACCATGAGCATAGTCTTTTTACCTGCTCTTTTGTAATATTAATGTCAAGGTTGATGAAAAACAAGGAGGAGGAGGACCCAATTGCAGAACCAAAATAAAGATTTATTAAACAAAAAGTCAAAAGTCCAAAACGTACTAAATAATAATCCAGAAGGGGAAAATACGGTGGATACTGTAAACACTGACACGCGATACGACACACACCAACATACGACAATGAACTGACACAGAGGGGAAGAAACGCAGAGACTAAATAGACACAGTGGTAATCAACACAGGTGAGACTAGTTACACAGGTGAAGACAATCAGGGCAATCAGACAGGAGGGAAACACACAGAGCCAGGAACAGAAACAAGACTAGAAACACAAGAACTACAACATGACTCGAGGAACACAAATGTCACAAAACTTAAGAATGTAACAAGACACACTAGAACATGAAATGACAAAATAAAACTGGAAACACTAAAGACGAAACATGGAAACACACAAGGGAAACACCGAGATCAGAAATGACAAAGACAGGTAACACTTAAGACCAATCAAGGAAACATTAACACACAGGGAAACAAGCAACACTAGGGGAAAGTGAGAACTAAAACAAGATAAGAAATCAAAACTCTGAAATACAAAACTAAAACAAGACCAAATCATGACAATTAATAGACAAAGAGTAAGGTCCTTTACCTGCTTTTTGTAAAGCGTCTTGAGATAACACTTGTTATGAATTGGCGCTATACAAATAAAGATTGATTGATTGACTATTAGATGACCCTTCCAAAATTGATTGATTTTACAACAGTATTATAAAAATAATTATTTAGGTTTCATAGAAACGAGAGTTGAGAAGTTAACTAATCGATGGCAATTGTTATAATTTGGGAACTACATCAACAACGGTCTTTTGGGGAATCGTAACTGCGTGTTTTATCATAGTTCCCTGAAACAATTCTCAAAAAGCTTATTGAATTGTGGTGTTACACGATCTGGTGATACTCTGATTCCCCAAGACAAGTTACAAGCTCTACGTACTGCTTTCTATTTCCTGCACTACTTGTCCTACTTTGCTACTTTGTACTTGACGGTAAATGGACCGTGCTTGTATTGCTTTTTTAAAGTATTTACATCACTGAAACACTTCAAACTACATGATTTGGACTACACTGATGGCAAAGGCTGCCATGAGAAGTTCTAATGTGCCCATTAGTACTTACCTATTTCCTGTAAAACACATTTATGGCTTTGCCTTCGGTGCATTTGGATTGGATTAAACTGGTTGGATAGTGGTGGTGATGGGCTCCATGCTACTTCCTGTTTCCCTCTACTATGGTCTTAAAATAGTTTAGGCAGATGCTCCTCTTCTTCTTGTATTTGCAATGAATGTTAGTACTGACAATCCTGTTCTACAGAATTGTACAATAGGAATCAAAGCTCTGACTCTACTGGGCTATACTCATATCTTGGTTAAATGGAGAGGACACTACTTCTGTGCTGTGTCTGCCACACAGAATAGCAAATCGATTGCTTGTGGATGTCCATTGGCTGCTGCAAATGTTGGGCATGCAAGGGTGCTCTGCAGGGCCAAAGCCTTGCCCAAATTAATGAATTCTATTTTCCATTAAGTAAGCTCAACTTTAAGCCCCCTGTTGGTTTATTATAAAGTCAACAAAGCAATATACCCCCTGAGGTTTAGTGAAGTCACTCCAGTATTTTAACAGTTGACCGGTGTCCAGTTGAATTACACGAGTGAGGTGTTAGGAAAACTAGTGCAGTATTCCCATTCGTCCTTATTGTACCAAAACAGCAAATAACCTGTCACTTACAATCTGGGGAACTTGTTAAATAGCCAGAGCTTATACATTAGGTGGAATTCTCTGATGCTTGAGAGTGACTGTGCAAGTGATTGGAGTCCCACTGAATGGTAATCCTCTCCTAAAATAGAGTAGTCCCAAAGAGATGAAGAAATGTAATTTGAGATGGAAATCTTCCTCAACTGAGGCAGAAGGTAATCTTACTGAGAGTGGATGCAGTGGTACTGTGTAGAGGAGGACACAAAGGCACGGTGGGAAAGGTTTCACAGTGTAGTAAGCATAAAGGGTAGGCAGTTCATAACTGACAATATTTAATAATACGTAGGCATACCATGGATTATAGTTTTTATTTTATTATTGGTTAGTGGCCTCATAACTTTTGTAAAAATCATAGTTATCAATAAATTTTTTGGATCAATTCTCTGCAGCAAGTCATGTTCCCCACATAATGACTTTGGAGATCAACTGAGTTTCCACTGGTGCAACTGTGTTGTTCATGTTGTAGTTTTGGCAAACAAATCTACAGGAATATTGATTGGATATTATGGTATATGTGGCATTGGTTCCCAACCAGGGTCTGGGTGCCAAAAAAGAAAAATTAAATATACTAACATCATCTAAAACACATTTACTGGATAGATATATATGCACATATCTTCATTGAAGAACCAATGTGTGAGGCCTGTGTGGGTCCTGGGGGGTTCAGCTTCTCTTAAAAATAGGGGGGAAATATTTGTCATAAATTAATACACAACTAAATACCTAAAAAAAACTTTAACAAACAGCTTTAAAATGCGGTTTTTGTGTTGTTGTTGTTTTTTTACTTTTTTAAAGATAACTTTTTGGGCTATTTGCCATCAATTGATAGCAAGTTTTTATGGGGTGTCCTCTCTAACAAATGAGCTAAAAAAATTCCCGAGGGGAAAATAACTTTTCAGAAAGATGATATAATGCTAACTTTTAATTGTAAAAAATAATTCTAAACTCTTGTTCATACCTAAATACCTACAAAACCAATCTTAGTCTTAACTTGGCGGTTCTTTCTGTTTGGTGCCAACTAGCCCATGTTAGCATGCTAACATTTAGTTGTTATCAAAGTCCAACACCATGTTCTTTTAAAACCTAACCACTCCTAAACCTATTTCATTTGCCATTGCTTTACTAAATTAAATACATGGCAAATAAAAGAATATAGAGTGGTTACAGGTCATGTTAGCATTAAGTTCAAAGCCTATAGCCTTGTGGCTAATTTCAGCCTTACAGAGCAGAAAGCAGGGCAGTTAACTCTCGTGCTCATAGTTTGAAAATTGAGCATTATTGATGACAACTTTTTGGATGACCCAACCTTTTCTTCTTTGTTGACATTTCTTCAAGAAGGCATTTAGGCTGCATTAATAAATAAAACACATCCATTGGTTCCTCCTTATCATTTCTAAATAATTAATGAACCCGCCAATAACAAGTGCTACACCTGTTTGGACGTATCACCAATCATTACATGAAGAACCCATTCATAATTTTTGATTGAAAATACTTTTTTAACACAAGTTTAGAGCAAATGATATACTACTTGTGACTGCATTTTTTTTCAGCTGACTTCCTGCCTCCCAATCATGCTCCCATTCCCGTTTCTTGTAATAGTTTGAACTTTATTGACAGTACTTACCCCCAAGGACACGTAACAAGTACATCTGTAATATCAGTCCTGAAATGGTCTTGTCAAGACTGTCACATTCAACAGCCTATTGTCAAAGTAGATAGTATTCAGGCGAATATAATCTTGCTACATTTTGTGTGTAGCTGCACTTTATGTCTATATGCATGTAGGCCTACAGTATACCAGTGTTCGTGACCTTAAGGGTGAGTACATCCCATCCAGTTTAAACTAAATTTACCACAGGTCTTGTGAAGGTTAATGTCGGTCCTGCCATCTGCTGTTTTCTAATCATCCCCTGTTATCTATGAAAAACTGGAGCAGAGGAATATGGTTGTAGCGTGCAACAGCCATCTTTTTCCATTTACCCCTTCACTCTCATGGCCATTTCACCATCATTTGTGAAATCAGCTGTAGCAGCGGGAGGAGAGTTTGCACAAAATGTACTTCCCGGAGTGTCTATTTCATGCCGAGAGGAGAGGAGACGGCGGCAGCAGCTGAGGAGAATAAGTGAGAGAGGGAAAGGTAATGAATAGAACAGTTGGAAAGCTAGCTGGGGATGGCCTCTGAACATTTGTCACTCCAATAGGAGTTGTCCCTGTTGCGAGATTGGATTTTGGTTTATTATTGTTGTTTTGCAAAAAAGGGGGTGTCACTGTGCACCCCGGATGCCAACAGAGCTTCGCATGTAAGTGGCAAGGTGCAGTGTTTTTGATGGGATGAGAAAGTGTGTTCTGCCCTCACACTGTATCCAGCGGGAATCCAGCAATAATATGTGATTCCTGCCCTTTGCTTGCCTCATGCATAAGCACAGAGGGAAAGCAATCTCATCCTGGAGCCTATTCTGTGGGGGGCCGTGGAGCAGACACGCTATCCTCTGGTTCCCTTTGGTTGTTCCTTTGGGGACAGAAATCACAAGTGGTGGTTGTTGAAACATCAAGGAGCAGCACTTGAAATACTTTGTACCAGGCCTCACTAATCCAGAAAGCCTTTTAAAAAAGCCTTTCAAATCATATAAAGCTGTTAAGAGTCCAGTTCTATGTCATGCTTGTGTGCCACGTTGACTATATAAAGATGGATGATGCGTCTCTCCCTCCTCCTGTAGTACAAAAATGTTGCCATATACCTCCGTGAGAGATGCTGATATATTGGCGACATCATTTGCAGCCAGAGTCTGTGCAGTAAATCTTATAGTGGTTTTGATGTCCCGCCCCTTCCGCTTACCAAAACAAACATTTAACCCACAGATTAAATAGCAAAGGTCCCTCACGTTGGTACAGTCTACCGTAGCAAAGACACGTGTGTAAGTTTAAAGCAGACACTCAAAGTTATGGAAAGTTCAATAACTCTTGCGTTCTAGTGTTTGTTAGCTTTTTAGAATTCGCCAGCAGAGCTGTCAATCATGGCATTTTGCACCTTTTAAGAGCGTTTTGTTTTATACACAATTCAAATCTCCTTATCTCCTGGTTTAAAGTCCAATGCACGAATGACCAATCCATCCACTCAACCTCCTCCTTATGCAGACTTACATACTCTTCAGCATCAACCAGCTAGATGACAGCATCCAGTCATGACACTCAAGTTTCAGCTTTTGACGCTTTATATTTTTGTTGCATTGGC
This sequence comes from Tautogolabrus adspersus, assembly GCA_020745685.1. NCBI lineage: Eukaryota > Metazoa > Chordata > Actinopteri > Labriformes > Labridae > Tautogolabrus > Tautogolabrus adspersus. The sequence goes on along the minus strand of CM036556.1, from coordinate 7,823,576 downwards.
CCACTGACGGTGCTGATGTATTATAAGTGGCGAGTGGCTTTTGGGGCCATAGAGCCAACCCTCTGAAGCCGTCTGCCCATGTCGTTAGTTCTTCTGACTCTGTTGGGTCCTTTAAAAATCTGTTCAAAATAAATGTATACAGTGTATTTAGACAGGCCTATGGGTAATCATGACCCAGTCTACCTTATCTGTTTTACAGTGCCAATTATTGTTCCTGTCATAGCAGGATTTTATTGTTACTTCGTGAGCTACCCCTTTAAACCACTTTGTGACCTTTGTGCTTTTTAAGGATGTTTTCACATTAGTCATGATTGTTTTGTACCGCGCCCGAGCACGATAGCTTCCCCCTCCCCTTTCCCCCCGCTTGTCTGCGTTCACATTAGTAACAGCATTCTGTACCCGAGTACACTTGCGTTTGTGCACAGTCCGATACAGCAGGTGGGAGTGTGAACATAGGTGGTTTGCAAATCCGCCAAAAAGCAGAAAGAACAAGAAGCAACCAATGGCAACCACTCGCGGACTGAGTCCATCCTGCTAACTGTGCATGTTTTTTTATTTATTTCTGAGACCCCAACAACGACCCTCTTCCTATTTCCGTACATCTACCGTGCAGCTCAGAGGATGAAACTGGCCCGTGCTGTGCACATATGACTTTTTTTAAGCAACAGGAGCTGTTTAGAATTACGTCATTTAGCGGTCAACTTCCTTGTTTGACCGCTTTACAAGCGCAGTCCCATAGTACAGTACGTTTGTGTTCACACTGATCAAATGAACTGGACTTTGGGGTCAAGCGTACTCGAATCAGGGCCCAGGCCCCTAATGTGAAACCACCCTAAATAAAGCTCACTAACTTACTTATAGAGCAAGAATGGGTTTTCTGTACGGATAACTTCTATACATTTCAATTAGCCTCAGTATTTTTCAACCTCGATGCCTTGCTGATGTCCTTTTTTTTGTCACTTTTAATAAACCATCTGTTTTCCTTCAAATCTAACCAGAAACACTCTGTCCACGTTAGAACATTAGTCCTTTTACTTCACTCTGATTGGATAATTTTTTAATAATTATATAATACAACTATCATATATATCCCTCCTCTATATTCCTCCCTGCAGCACACCTCTCTAATCACTCTCTCCATACTGCCTTTTTTTTTTTTCCTCCTTCCACCCTCGCTCTCTGACTCCCCCCTGCTTCCTCTCGTCCTGCTCTCTCAGGAGAAGCCCTCGGCGTGAAGCACTCTTGAGAAAATGAAGGGGGCAAATATACATGTGTGATGTTCAGAACTGGATAATGGTCCACTTGTTCAATGTAATTGGCCTGGAAAAGCACTGTAATTTGTGACTGGAGAACCCTGACTTGACTTGAGAAAAATGCAAATGTGCAGCAGAGGAGCCCCTTGGTTAATCAGTTCTCACAAAGAGAATACTTTAAGTTCATTAGTGTACCATTTGCATATTCGCCCTCATAAAGGAAGAGTTAATCCCAAATGGAACTACATGTTTCTATCATGAAAATGATCTTATTTCATATTCTCCGCCAATTATCCCAACTGAAATGTGTTTGTGTACGATCATAGTCAAACGTGACATCTCTCTATTTTTACTCAATCAACTTTCTGTAGTGATCGATGTTCTTTTGCCGTTTTAATATGAAATCATTTAACAAACTAGACAATAATAGACCTACAAGATTCATCAAATATTTCACCCTTCTTCAGAAAAATCATCTGAAGTACTACTTGTTCTGCAAGGCCAAACAACTCAAACAGCAACTATCACACAAAGAGAGAGAGATCTGCTGGATGTCAAGACAGCAGAGTTCTTAATAGTGCACCCCCCCCTTTAAAAAAACTCCAAATGACAAAGAGTCTAAATGGAGGGAACAAAAGAAGCATGTCTGTGAGGATTAACGCTGAACAAAAAGGCTAATTTGCCGGCTGATGATGGGCATCAACTTGCTAGATTAGAGGGCTTGAAGGCGACGAGCAGAAAAGCTTTGGACAAAGAGGTTAGAACTAAGAGGGAAGTGAAAAACAATGAATAGGGGAGGTTACGAGTTGTAACTGTAGTTCTCTGAGTTTGCTTTAAATGAGAGTGCTTTAAAAAGTTCTGAGGGCCTTTCTATCAACTTTTCGGAACTGCCACTGCAATGTACTGTTTATGTACCTTTTGAGCCAATCAAGACACAGCTACCAAATAGTTACTGAGAGAAAAGATAAGGAATGTTTGAGTACAAAATACACCAAACTGCAATAAAAGGTAAGCACTGGGTTCATGTTTACAGTCTTTCCTGATTGGATCTAACATTTGGCTCTTATTCATAGTTCGATATGCTTATAGCATAAAAGTGATATACACTGAAATATAAGCTCTACTAGCATACTTAATGAACTATTAATGGTACTGACACAAGAGACTGGAAAATACGGTCAACAGTTCCCACCTAAAGCAACAGCTCCAAAAAAAAGTTCCAAATGGAGACAGTTGAATTGTACAGGTCTGTCAACAGATATTGAAGCCATTTTTCACAGGAAGAGATACTTAACAGGGCTAAGCCAGGATTGTTATGGACAGAGAATCTGACCTTTAGTCTAATACATTGGGGAAATAACGGAGACTTCATAATGTTTACAGATTTAACCCAGGGGTGTATCCAGACTTTTTTGACTTGGGAGGTGGGGGCAACTTGGGCACTGACTTGTGCAGGGGTGGTATGAAGTTTGTGTGCACAGAGACGCAACTGAATTACATTTGTAAAGGCCGCCTGTAGCCTAGCGGTCAGTGCTCGTGCCCCATTTACGGAGGCCTCCAAGCAAGCGGCCCGGGTTTGAATCCGACCTGTGGCTCCTTTCTGCATTCCTGTCCCCACTCTCTCCCCAATTTCCGACTCTATCCACTGTCCTATCTCTAAATAAAGGCTTAAAAAGCCCCCAAATAAACCTTGAAATTACATTTGTCTACCCTTTTTTATATCCAACTATCACATCTGCTTTAAAGTAACACAAGAGAATGTTGAATGTTGTTGAATGCGTTGACTGTAGTATAGACGAACGGGCGAAACAGACCTAAGGAAGACAATATGTTTACCGAAGATCTATCCAAGTATATTTTACATGACATTTTTAGCACAGCAGCAGTTACAATTCCTGCTTCCTTATGTAGAGGTCTTTGACGTAACATCCGCTGCACGGATAAACATGTCGTGTCTGTCATGGTGTCCGCCACGACAAGACACGTCCTGTTACAACTATGAAAATACGAAATACTTTGGCTTTGATAACTGTTGGAAATATTTGAGGTAACGTAAGTAGTCGACAAAAAAAATAAAACATAGGTTTAGTCCATTTTTAATTAATTGAGATATTACAATGTAAACATTGTAATCAAATTCTACATATTGTATGTTTCATTATTTTGGCACTCAAATGTAAGTTCAAAGTCACAATTACTGTACATTTATTGGCAATGTTTCGGTTGCAATACATTGCTAGTTAGTCCATGGGAAGTTAGATGTTGTGCAGGAGTGTGCTTGCAAATATTTATGGTCTCATTCCTTTATTAAGAACCTGTCTTGGGAAATAAAAAGTGCTAAGTATTTATTTACAACTTAAAGTACAACAAAAGAAAATATAATACACTGACGTATAAAGAAAGCTAAGAGGCTATTGAAAAAGCCTCAATCAATCAATCAATCTTTTTTTGTATAGCGTCAATTCATAACAAGTGTTATCTCAAGACGCTTTACAAAAAGCAGGTAAAAGACCTTACTCTTTGTCTATTAATATTACAAGAAGCAGGTAAAAGATCTTACTTATTGCTATATTACAAGGACCCAGCTCAATGCGTCATAGCGTGGCAAGAAAAAACTCCCTTTAACGGTCAGAAAACTTCGCCAGACCCGGGCTCATGACGGAACAGACTAATCTGCTAAACTGCGCTGGGCTTGGAAATGGGATATGGGGAGATGGGATAAGATGCAGAAAGAAGGATAGGATAAGGGGGGGGGGGGGGGATTGGTTGTTCGGGCAGGCCATCCTCACCAACATTCCCGAGGAACCTAAGAGAGCTCAGGAGCTCCCAGAAAAAGGAGTGGTTAGTAACTGGGATTTTAAGATAGTGACAGACAGTAATATGATATGAATGCAGAGAGAGAGAGAGAGAGAGATAAGAGTTCCAAGGGGGGCTATGTCACCCCTTGCCATCCCTCTGGACACGCCCCTGATTCAAGCCATAAACCTGCAGTTAAAAATGATATTGCTCCTTGAAGAAGTAGACAAATCTAGAGTTTGCTAATACATAATAACCACTCATAAATACTGTATATAGGTATAGAACAACCACTTAAGATGTCCTATTACACCTATTGGTTTAGATTTTAAAATCGATTTGAAATAGTAATCATCCACAAATAAATGTATGACAAATAACAACAGATGCTTACTTCGAACGGAATCTCAGAACTGAAATCATCTAAAACCCTAAACCTGTGACTTCAATGACAATTTCATCCGCGCAGACTTTTCTTTGCTGATTCAGGACCATTGTTAGGTTGGTCTCAGGTTGGCTCGGCAGTGCTGGCTCCCTCCCAAAACATCTCTTTGGATTCCTCGGCCCTGGATTCCTGGATGTTACCCACACTGCAGGAGGAAGCGATGCGGCGAGGGGGTTTGAAAGAGTTGAAAACAAAGCCATCAATGTGATTGGTTGTCTGGACAGAGGCCAAAGAGAGGACAGAAGGAAGGAGGGAGGAAGAGACAGAAGGAGGGAGGGGAGGGAGAACAGAACGAGGGCGGGGGAGATTGTCTTGAAGCCTTTTAAGTGCCCTCTGGAGGGGTCAAGAGGATGCCAAATCTGTGGGGCGTCTCAGTTCTGGCTCCCAGCATGTGTGTTAGCATCCTGTATACCTGTCTGTGCCGATCTGTGTGAATCTATCCATTTGTCCTGGTTTTGCTCCTACATGTCTGGTTGGACGAGTGTATAATTGCCCCCAAGGGCATAAGTCCACATACCTTTTTGAATTTTGGTTTGGGTACACCATGTTTGTGTACGGAATATTCATAAATGTGACACACTCAGTCTCGTCCACAGTGTGAGCAGTCATCACAGCTAAAGGTTGATTTGGATAACACTTTTAAGTTGGAGATTCAATTATACCATTGAGAGTATGAAGAGCTTCATTACTAAGCTAACATTCCACTCTAATTTGTGTCTCTATGGCCAAAATGGATATTGAGAGGGTGAGACTGTCAGTCAGGCGATGACCTTTGGTTTTTTATAGTTTTTCAGAATTGTGTTTCTACTCCTAAAGGGGAAAACAGAAAGACAAATTTGCAAGCAAGCATCCACTAGGATGGCACGTTTTCTAAGTTGTACATGTGGCTAAAATGTCAGGGTCACTTCCTGTTAGCTTCCGTCAAAACCGAAACTCGAATTTGAGAATCCTTCATTTCATTTTCATTAGTGACTGTATTCATTGTGCTCCACTTCATTTAAGATAAGGCATATTGACATTTCAAGAGAGCCAATTTTTCATTTAAAATCATCAAAATGAATCGTTCCATTTGGTGTCAATTTACTCCAAGCATGCTTCACCTTATTGTACTCAATCTCACACAGTGATTACGTTTCATTTAGTGATGTTAGCTCTGAAAAAGGATCCCTTTATTCAAACACTGAGATGGAATTAAATATGTGGCAAACGATTGCAGTGTCAAGGAAAATTATTTCATGAAGTACTCTGTCCCCAAAGCAACCTCAACCCCATTTATTCATTCCATTTTACAATGTGTGAGCTTTTGAAATAAACCCTGCTTTTAGAATAGCACATTCTATACTCAATGATAAGTCATCGCTATCTTACAGGACAAAATAAGGTCAACATTTGAAGTGTGATAAAAAACAAAGTACATCACAACAAGACTTTCAGTATACTGTACAGCTAGGCTTATGACGCTGTGAGGCTGTACTACTTTTTAATAAACCACTGTTAGGCAGGCATTTATGCTACACATGTTAGCATGCTAAAATCTACTGGTTAACAGTTTATCATAAACCATTGTTGGAAATATTAGATATTGGCTTGCTGTTGGCACTTAAATGAAAGTTGTATAATTAAGTTATTAGAGTTCCTCCTGAATGGATTGTGCATCCCCAAACTCATTGAAAAAAGCTAGTTGTTGAGATATTTTACCAAAAGCCACACACAAAAACAAATAAATAAAATACACATATTTTTAAGCTATATATATATATATATATATATATATATATATATATACATGAGTTGCTGGAATTAAATTCAGCAAATAATTTCAATCAATTGCCTTCATCCTTCCAAAACTTGGATATATTTTTACAACTTCGTAGGAATTCCAAGAAAATAATGTTTGGGATTGTCTTGGCTCAACCAAAGTGGTAGACTTACCAAATGACCAACACTCATTTACTTGCAGTTAAAGAAAGTTGATGTGTTAGTCAGACTAAAACTGGACTTAGGGGTGACTGTGCCTGAATTGGTAGAGTCGGTCATCTCTCAACCGGAGGGTTGGGGGTTCGATCCCCAGCTCTTGCAGCAATATGTCCGATGTGTCCTGAGGCAAGACACTTAACCCTGAATGGCTCCCGCTGCTTCGGCGGCGGCGTATGAATAAGATACTGGCAAACTCTACCATCAGTGTGTGAATGGGTGTGAATGGATAGGTGTGACATGCGGTGTAAAAGCGCTTTGAGTAGTCAGAAGACTAAAGCGCTATACAAGCTCAAGTCCATTTACCATTTACTTTTAAAATTCATGTATGCATAATATAAAAATGAGTAAGGCCTACTTCCTGCTCTTTTGTATGTATGTCTTATTTCAAGTGTCTTGAGATTAGATTTGTTATGAATTGGCTCTATACAAGTTAAGATTGGTTGGTTGATTGATTGATTGATTGATTGATTGATTGATTGAGTGATTGATTGATTGGTGTTAACATGTTAGTCCGACTTGTCCGAGTCCAATTTCTCAAAGTCGGGGCTTACACACCTAGAAAATTAAGTTCTGGATCGATTTACTCTTGAATGTATACGCCGCCATCGCACCCAAACTGGCACCGTGCATTGGGCGCATACTCCACAGTTCCGGGCTTTGACTTGGAAGTCAAAAAGCATAGATGCGTAACATATCAGAAGTCACATTGTCATCTGCATTTGGAACTGAAATAAAAGATGGCATATCTCCACCTGTCATTGCGTTGTTGGACATACAGTACATCTACCTCTAAGGCAATTCTCCCTCAATGCTTGTGTACTGGGACCAGTACAGTAGTCCAATTAAATGACCTAATCGAGCTATAACTGCAGTTCGACTTAATTGTGCATGGAAACATACTTATTTGTACCCCCTGAAGCAATGCCTCTGATTCAAAATAGCACAAAGAAGCCAGACCAAACCAAGCTAAGTTGGTATGGTGTTATATGCTATCATTTTGATATGATGACCTTGGATTCATTATTTGAGTGTGAATTTTCTCCAGTGTTGGGTCGATGACGTCCACATCTCATCATCTTATCTTAAATTTGATCAACTCAACCAGACACTGCTTTCGTTCCAATTAAAGGAATCAACTTAGAGATACAATGAGAACAAGCACAACAAATCAAAAACACAATTTTAATGTGAAAATGTACAATGAATCATGATGCCATGAAATTTTACAAAAGTACGATGGTGAAAGGCTATCTTGTTTTTTCTTTCTGGCTTTTTATCTGGTAGAAATGTCTGTAATTTCAGGATACATTTACCTTTAAAACTTAAAGTGAACTGAAGCTAAATCAACTAGCTAATTGTAAATTAGCATAAAAACATAAAAGTGGTCGACTAATTCCAAACAACTATCTGCAGTACTTTTCTCTTGCATTTTCTTTGTCGTTCTCTGAGTCTCTACACAAGTTAACTTACTCACAGCGTACTTGGCCAAGAATAGCAGCCAGTCCATATGTGCTGTTTCGCCACAGAGCTCTGACATCTCCGTCACAAGGTTTGTCACCATAGACCCTACTGTCCCTGTCAAAGCCATGCCAAACAAAGTGGCGATTCACAGCCAAGATTGGTTTGTGCTCACACTTGTGTGTCCTTTCTGCCACTTTCACCTTCACTTGTGTTTCTCCGCTCACTCTCCTTCTGCTTGTCCTTCTGCCCGTCTCTTTTTCTTTGTCTCGTCTTTCTAGTTTTTATTTCCCATAAATCACGACTTTCTTCCTTCATGTTTTTCTCAGCCCTTAAAAACTTGATTTTCATGCATGCCAGACACTCCCAGGATAATGTGATTGACCACGGTGAAGGTTTGAAACACTGCTATGGGTGATGAAGTCAATGCAATCCATTCTGCTCTAATCAGAATTCATTACATTACATTAGACAGAGGCATCGCTCAGGCATCCATTTGTCATTTTCTGAGAAATGGCCACAATGGGCAGACAAAAATGGAGAAGAAAATCAGTATTCACACCAAATTAGTTAAGCTACAGTGAGTAATGGCAATTTCCATCAAGAGTTTTGTAATAAAGAAATGGTTACGAGGTGACGGTGATTCAGAGGTGTTTCAACAGGAGACGCTGGAAAAGGGAGAAAAAGGCATAAAAGACGAAGGAAATGAAACGCACACACTTGAACACACAAACACGAGCGAGACAGATGTGGGCTGCCACGCGCGGCCTCCAACTGTTCATAATGAAGGGCATTCACCGTTCTGTTCCGGCTCTCCCACTGTCAACACAATTCTCTCACACTGGGCCTCCTTCCCTCCCCCTTGTGCCTTCCCGTCTATCTATCCCTCTTCTTTCAACATTTCTTGCACAATGTAGTTTCGGGTAAAGCAAGACGTGTATAGAGGAGAGAGGGAGACATAGAAAAGTGAACCAAGAGGAAGCAGATCCATAGGACAGCTTGGAGACCAGCATGGGGCTGTGCCTGTCACTTCTACCCGTCTACTGGCAGGAGCGCTTACTGTACCTGGGCATCCGCGGAGCTCCACTTGGTAGGGAAGAGGGAGGATGGGGTAAGCACCACAGGCCCCAGCACCTCTTTAGCAGCCAGGCAATCTGCTCCATGAGTCCTGGCCCTGCCTGTTGGACTGCGGAGGACACACACACACAAGGCGCTGCGCCCCCCCCCCGCAGAGGAGCATGGTCAGAGCCGAGGCATGATGGTAGATGAGGCACAACAAACACATACAGGGATTACCCACTGATGTACACACCAGAGAATCCCAACCAGGGGAACTGTACCCCAGGGGGTTCTTCTTCAGTTGTGGGTTGTGTGTGAAACGATGGTAGAGAAACTTTTTTTAGTAAAAGAAAAAAAGAAAATGAACATATTGAAATATATACATATATATTTGTGACGAGGATAAATATAAACATTTTGAAAGAAGTGCAAATCGGTGGGACACTAGCTGTTGGTGTGAGTTTTTTTTAGGAGGGGCACAATAAACGAGCAAGCTTCCGACTTCGACACAATATAACTACACAGTTGGCTACACACTGCACACCAACATGATTAAACAGATAGCTAACTGTCATAAAATAGCAGTTAGCCAAATGTTAATGGTGGACTAAACCCTATAAATAAGTCATGTGAAGAGCTAATGAATAAGTTATGAAATAAATAGTAAGATAAAACTGATGAAGAAATTAATAAAAAGTTGAAGTAGCTTAAGAGCTAAAACTATGATATGGCCAGTGGTTCTCAATTGGTCTAGCCTCAGGACCCACCGCCAACTCCTTCATGAAATACCACGACCAAAATGTCTGATATTTTACGACTAATCAGATTAATTTGATGAAAAAAAAGTGCAGTTTGGACCTCAGACGGTACAAACCATGTGACAGAACACAGAAAGGGAACTAATCAAACATGTTTAAAGGGCCCTCCGTAGAGTTTTTAGCGCACACATTTGCCACTCACTGAAAATCGCTGAACGACCCACTTTTGATACCCGGCTCACTAGTTGAAAACCACTGATTTAGGCCAACGAAATGTTTCAAAAATGTGGCTTCAGCCACTACAGGTGGTAGCAGGAATACAAAATAAAGGAAATACACACAGAACCGACCTTGACAATGCAGTTCAGCTATGCAACAAGTGACAATATCCACCTTAGTCTTGTGCTTTTTAAATCAATTTAAAAAAATACTTTGTAACTTCTTGTGTTTTTTAATGAGGACTCCAGCAATGTATCAAATAGAAAAACATTTGCGGCGCTAGGTCAAAAAATGGTTGAAAAGCACTCCTTCCGGTTAAATGCATAAAACCCAACTTGCATAAACATCCTGCAAATAAAAAATTCAGCACTGGATTAACATTGATTGCGTATTTCATGCTCTAAAAAAGCAGGAGAGACAGCTGTTCAGGCCAGAGCAATTTGTATGCGAGTCAAAAACAAAGCAGCCCAAAATGTGATGCTAACTAGCAGTTGACATCTTCACGTCCCTCGAGGTCACTTCCTCCCACGCCTCCAGAAAGCATTCTACAGATATCCCCCCCACCCCTAACCCTTTCTCTCCCTACCCCCCCTTACCCCCTCCACTTCCCATTCCTCAGTGGAAGTGCTCAGGGCGTGTGGAGTAAGGAGTGAACAGCTGTTTGAATTAAATCTGCAAGAGTGAGTCTAGACGGGGCCAGGTTTATTGAAGCGATGTCGACTGTCAGATTGATGGAAGACAAGGGGGAGACGGCTCGGCTCGTTACAGGCAAAGCCAAACTGGATTCTCTGCCTGTAAGCTGCTGTAAATCTTGTCTGTTTGATGGGGAGATTAGTTGTAATTCGGAGGACATAAATGCGGTGTTAGCTTGGAAGTGACGCCGGCCAGAAAACATGAACATAAGGATAAAGAGAGTTAGCCTGAACACGTACTGTAGCTGTTTGCTTTGCTTGAGTATGTGACAAATTTGACCAGAAAATCTTCACTCTGCATGCATTAATCAGTGCAGATATCCTTCAGCAACTTATTCAACAACACAGACTTTCTTTAAGTGATTTAGTTTTTCCATGTAAAGATAATCTAGTATTTGTAGGTATAACAGTTTTACAGTCCATTCCAAAATGCAAAACTTTATTAGGACTGTTACAAACATAAAATGCTCAACATTGAAATAATGCACATATTTGAAGTCTCTACTAATTAGTTAGTAATCATTTTAGTATTACACACAACTCCAGCTAATCCCTAAATTACTCGTTAATCTATACAATATACTGTTACGACCTGGCTCAGGAGATCACAACAAAAAGGGGAGACAACACCAAGTTAAAGTTCAAATAAATCCTTATTAAATGAATTAAACCAAATTAGTTAAAATCTTTATTACGTCCAATTAGACTAAATTAAATATTTACAATATGAGGTGTGGACGTCAGTAAATGTCAATGGTGTGTGATGTGCATGAGTGGAGTAAGTGTGTGTAGGTGTTTTGGAATGGAAACATAGCAAATGGTAACTGAGGCCTAGTCCACACGTAGGCGACGTTTTCCTCCTCTTTTTAAAAAAATAATCCCGTCCACACACGCTCAGTTCTCAAAAACATCTTCGTCCACATGAAAGCGCAAAGCGCACTGTTACAGCTGTCATGAGCCTTCAAGTCAAAAACTATGCCCCTGACATGCTAAAATGTTCTCACCATTCAGCTGCAATGACCATTTTATTTAACAAAGTTGTCCATTCAGGCTCCTCTGCTGGTCAACATAGTGGGAGCACTAGTTTGGCGACGTCTTCTTTCACACTAATCTCATGTAAACAGAAATGACAGCGTCACACAATGACTTCAAACGGAGGAGAAACCGGCGCACAGTGGGGACATTACAAGCCTGAAACTCTATTTTCCCCGTCTACACATAAACACCTTAAACAGAGTTCCTGAAAATCTTCACCCTGGAAGGAGTTTTCCAGAAGTTGTGTTTTCAGTGACCTAAAACGCTGTTTGCGTGCGTACGACACCTGTTTTCAAAAATACCCTCCTACGTGTGGACTAGGCCTTAGTCTAACATCCTCAAACAAAATGCAGTATTCATGTGAAGAGGGTCAGAGCAGAGAGTGTGTGTGTGTGTGTGAGACTGCAGGAGCTTAAGTAACTTCAGCACACATGGGACCAGGTGTGCTGACTTACTCTGATTAGTGAGCTGCAATGAGATCACAGGCTAGAGACACACCTCCAAGACAATCACAAAGACAACAATGCAATGACAACATTACCTGATGACACTACTGGGGCATCACACTGTAATTTTCTTTTTCTTCTCCTAAAAATATACTCAAGTTAGCATTCGTGGCAGGAAAGTATTTTCACAAGGGCTTTCTTTTGATTAGCAATTTGGTTGAATTAAATCAATCCACAGAAGCGTACGTCCTTCTTCTCCTCACTTTTAAAAGAGCTTGTTTCTTTTAAAACAGCACTTTATTAAGTCAGAGACATTTTTGAGTGACACATGCATGTTTTTTAGGGTTTCAAAATGTGTTTCCCCACTTTGGAAGAGGAGGGCCATCGGATGGCCTCAGGGGTTATGTTGCATGCCCCATGTGCCGAGGTAATGTTGTAGTACTGGAAATCTGTCTTGGTCTAAAGACTGGTCTCGAGACCACTTTTTGAAGGTCTCTGTCTCGTCTTGGAATCAAAATCATTTTTACTCTGTCTTGTCTTGGTCTGGGACCGGGCGGACTCCAGATTTTAATTAAGACCAGTCAAGACCACCACTGAAAGCTTATTTTTCCACGCCATTATTGAGATTAGCAATAATAAACGCCCCTTTTTAAAAGAACAAATAACTTCAATTCATATGTAGTTTGATTTTTATCCCCCGGTTACAGCCACAACCTCCCCTGTGTTATGGTCTACGTGAGTCACACACCCAATGCACACAAATTGAGGATTTTTCAGTGATATTTATGGCCTTGGTCTTGTCTTGGTCTCGCCCTACCTTGATCTTGGTCTTGGTCTTGGTCTTAACTCGGTCTCGATCCCTTAATGTCTTGGTCTTGGAGCACTCTGGTCTTGGGTATGTCTTGGTCTCAGTTACTGTGTTGTTGACTACAAAACTATACAGAGGTTATAGTCATCGCACAGTGATCGCAGGTTCGAATCCGACCTCTGCCCTTCGCTGCATGTCATCCCCCAATCTCTCCTCCCAACATTTCCTGTCTCTCTTCAGCTCTCCTATCTAATAAAGGGGAAAAATGCCCCAAAAATATCTTTAAAAAAAGAAATATTGCCTGTGAGTCTATCAAGGGTGACACACATTTTCATATCGGACATTGAATTTTAAAAATAAACTCACAAGTTTGGGCAACAGTATGTTTCCTCCATGTGCAGAATGTGTGTGGTATCCTATTTCCACTGCATTTGCGCGGTCGCATCTGCAGCAAATGTGTGTGTACAAGAGTGTTTGTGTGTAAGAGGTGTGGACACCGATCGTGTCTCACCAACTCTTTTGAAAGTGACTCTGACAGTTTGGATAACAGTGTTACCCTGCTTCCTCACTGCTGCCCACACACATACAGACACACCAGAGCAGTCACATTGCCTTCAGATGGCGGGCTCCTCAGACACCAAGTGTTAGGGGCCAGCTTATAATTAACTTGCCTGCCAAGTGGCATTATATATCATCAAGGGCTCGACATTGGCCCAGAGGAAGTCCAAAAAAGTGGCAGCGCCTTTGTTCACCGCCTAATAAGGTCAACGCAGTGGCATGGTAAATTACTGTAATTTCTACCATCCAGGCAACAATTGTTGTCAGGCGTCAACTCCCTGCTTTCTCACACAGGAAGTATCCGGGCCCTGAAGGAAGAATCAACCAGGTCCTATTTGTTGAGCAAAGTCAGCGATCGAAGAGTGCTCTGCATGTTGTGGCGAAATACGAATTAAATGATGAGATTCAGACGGAAATAAAATGAGAAAAGAAGGCGGAGAAGCAGTACCAGAGACTTTTCCAGGCAAGTGACGGCAATTAATGTTGTTGTTTATCAGCTCGAGGCAGATTTTTCTTCTTCTTCAATTAACTCAGTGTGGGCACACTCATGTGGTTTGATGAGTGCCTTATCCATCTAAGTGGACACACTTACACAGGCACTGCTCTGCCTCTGGTTCCCCCTGCTTATGTCTAGCCCTCCTTGCTCCATATGTGTGTCAAATGCAAGCTGTATACTATCACTGCAACATTTGTACTCTGCACAATACGTCTTTATAATAGGGGCTGGATAATTAATGGAGTTTCAATTTCGATTACAATTTCGAATTCCGACGGTCTTGAAAACAAGATAATCGAGATTAAACGATTACTGTGCCGCATGGCGTGTCGTGCTCATTTTGTCTATAGGTTTTGTGTGGGAAATGTGTCATCACCACTACCTCAGAATCATAGTACACTTATTTGTATTTATGTTATTAGTATTATGTTTTATTAATTTTAGATTTTCCCCCAATTTATTTTCATTGATCACTTGTTTTTCAAAGTGTTCAGAATGTTCAAAGCAAGAATGTGCGACTTTTTGGTTCAGATTTTCGCGCTCATTGATCCACATTCTCATTTGAGTTTAATCACATCGTTAAACTATGTGTCTTCTAATCTTGAAACATCAATTTATTCTATGATAGGAGAGAGTTTTTCTCACTCATTAAGTCTGCATTGATATGACCTAATAACCATATCACACATCTCTGATACGGCAGGCACGCACTGAGGGCCCAGACCAGCGACAAACAAACAAAACAGCATCTTTTAAATTGCCATTTGAAGATTAACTGACCTCTCCTGATCATAATAATCCACAAATACTGAGTCCCCACGATTTAAACCCAGTAAAAGATTGGATCCAAACACGATCAACGAAAAACTCAGCTATTTCTTGAAAGGAGTTATCGCCCCCTGTTCTGACAGGCCGCGACTGTGTGGATGCCAGACATCTCTTCTCTAAAGAAAAAATTCTCTAAACATGTATCCTTCTATCAATACTTCGGGGTGATTTCTTCATGCACACACTAAGGAGATTGATTTAAAGTACGAGGGTTTTTCAGAACTGCATTTAAAGTATTAATGAGGTGATTAATTAACCAAGATAGGCTATGAATCATGAATTATTGGGAGAAAACAGGAAAATCTTTGTAAAGTTAGACATTAAACATCCACGTGTAGCTGGAATGGAATTATTCTTTTGCTCGACTGTGAGACTGGCAGTCGACTGAGGCTCTGACGAATGAATCGTCGAGCACTTGACTATATGGGGTCACCCCTAATTTGTACTGAGAGGAAATGTCCATCCAAAGGACAATAAGATTGAGACTCTGGGAAGCTAATGCTATAGCTAAAATTGTGGGGGTGTGGGGAGTGTGTACATAAAGATGCATGCTGTCATTTTTTAGTGTTCTTCATTTTGACCCTTTCTAATGTGACTACTTTGAAGTTGCAAGCAGGTGAAAACATTAAAGTAAGGGAAAGAAAGAGGGTTTTGCACACCTTGGGTTCTCCCACACCTGTCCACTAGATGTCCTCGCTGAGTTTGCCAGATTATTGCATCACCTGACTCTTATGTGACCTGCTCCCAGCTACCCAAATAAAACAGAGACCTAGATGAAAGAAATCAATGCCCCAACAAATTGCAAGGCAACCAGTCAAGACTCAAAAACAAGTTATAAGACGTTGCCAAGAAATGGTTTGACATTTTTTGACGGCAAATTATTGATTTTACAACTTGGCTCTTTAATGAAAATGTGAATTGGTGGGGTTAAGGGTACTGGTTGACTTTTTTTTTTACCTTTAGACAGAACCAGAACAGACAGGATATGAGTGCTTATTTGCAATACAACAAATAAACATACCTTTCCAAAATGTCTACTATTCCTTTAAGATTTTTAAGTTCCCTTTGCATACAAGCCTCCTGCTACATCCAGTTTGCTTGCTTCCTTTAACCTGTTCTTGATTTCCAATCTTCTGCGTTTTCCTGTCTGCCTTTTTAGACTGACTATTGAGTAAACCACTTTTAAAATTGTCCTGCTTCCCCTATTAAGTTTGCCTTAAGGTTTGGATTCGACCCAGACTCACAAAGCCATCTTAATAATCTCTACAAATCCACTCTGTTCCAGTGACACACTTGGCAATTTAAAACTAGATCTGCCAACGTTGGTAAAATACTCTTAAATATGGTTCAGATAAAGACCTATACAATACCAACCATTTAGATCAAAGACAATATATGTTATTTGAAACAGCACAGACTTAGTGGAAAGGAAGGTTTGCGTGATTGGCAGTTGGTTGATGGATGTTATTGGACCTCATCCTGGGATCAGCTGTGTCATTACCTCATATATTGAAGTCAGGTTGGTGCAATAAGTTGCATGACAATGAATGTGAGAGATTCTCAGAGACTATAAGCTTTGTAAAGTTGGTCAGACGGAGGCTACAGTTGTCCCCACTGCCTCCCTTCTGTCTGCAACACATTCATTATGATGGTGTAATAAGGTTGAGGCGATTGATTGATTCCCGGGGACAGATGGCATGTACCCAGGGTGGGCATTTCAGCCTCCATCCAATAATGTGGTGGGTTTTCTTGGTCTGTCGCATTTTATTCCAATTTTGAATGTGTTGTGTCTACAATACTTGATTTTTTTTCTTTCATTGAGAAAAAAAAACAGTAAATGAGTACACGCATGCAATAACACCATCCTTTTCTATCCAGGTGGTTGCTGTATTCCATCTGGAGTCCTTAACACTTTTTAATCTTGGAAATTATGACATTAAGGGTAATAGAGATCTAAATTACATTCATCTACTATTACCTTTGCCGATTATAATTACACACTATGGATTAAACGAATCATTTAAGTTGAGGCAGCAATTCAAGTTGAATGTCACCTCAGCAGGTGTCCCTTCCATAAAGTCCAACATTGATTGAAAAGGTGTATTATCTCCGCTACGTGTATGAGCCCACTGTGCCTTTTCTGATACACACCTTTGTGTGATGGATGCTCAAGGCGTACTTAAGTTGTAATCATCTTTATATGGCGACGAGGGGGGACTCCAAGTCAATTGGAACGAAATGAGCAGAGGGGGTATTTCACTTTCTAACCTTGCTCCTTCTGAATTAGGCTTGTGCACACAAATGCCTCCGTCTCAGTCGCCCGCTTTGTCCTCTTACAGCTATTCCCCCTTGCATGACTCAGTTCTAGAATTACAATTAACAAATTCCCGCCTGTTTCGCACAGGCTGTGAATAATGGGAGTGACAAAAAAAAGGGTCGCTCAGAAGCAATAGTCGTACAGGCTCTAAGCACTGTTTTGTTAGGCTTGAATAACTTTTGTAATTATGTTTTCCCCGCAACCTCCCCTGACCATGTATAGCCCCAAAACTGAAACAGAATTCAAGCCACTGAAGTATAAAACGCATTCCACGTTGCAATATAATCACAAGCAAGACTATTGAAATGGTGGGGGAGTTTGTTTCATTCCATGCATAGACCATTTAAGTAAGTGAAAGTGGGTTGTTTTTTTTATTAACTATTGTGTCTGCGTTAACGGCAGAACCTCTTAATCCAAGGGGTCGGTCAACTTGCTGAAAGTAAGCAAATGTCGACTTTGCTTTTGTTTAACATGCTATTTGCACCTCGAACTTCCTTTGAATCTTGACGAATTTAATTACAAAGTCTTAAATTGTCCAACTACATGTCCTGCTTGTTATACGCCATTAAAAGAGACATTGCGTGCTTCGGAAGTTTAACAGCTTCTCCGTATAGGCCTTTGTGTTTAGAACCGTCGCGTAATTACTGTTAATGGTTACTTCAAATGGTGGCATCCTCACAAAAGCAATGTGCGAAAAATGTCACCAAATCCAGATAAACTTACCTCACAGGCCTTAATTGCCTTTGCTTAATGACTCACAATCAACAGATCTTGCCAGCCATCTCCCAGTAGCATCTCAGAGCCAGTTTGGTTCAGAGGTTGGAGGTGGGGGAGCTGTTGCTGTTTCTTAATGAAACCCAGCATGGAGCCCCCCACCCCAAAAAAAAGCAGAACACAGTGATTAGAAGCTTTACACAAACACAGGAAAGGCTGCAAACAGTGATTAGTATGTAATTGTAATCCTGGAAAGGAACAGGGGGATCTCTCTCTCTCTGTCGTTGAATTAGCAGAGAAAAGGGTTGATTAAGAGAAGGGAATCGCAGAGGGTTATGCAACCACCATGGAACTACGAGAAATGTTTAACATTCATAAATACGCAAGTCAGAAACTCAAAATGATCGCCATACTTTGAAGATTATGCTTTGAAACTGACTGAGTGAAACAAATGGACTTTGCAATGTCTTAGCGAACTACTCACAACTGACTATTTACACACACATGATGCTTCCGTCTATATCTGAATAGAGGATTACCTCGTCTAATGGCCTGACACTGTAAAAAAGCATTTATGATCTCATGTTTTTAGAGTCTTAATGCATACACAAAATGTTCTGGAGAAAAATTAACATTCTTAGCTATTTAAAACATAGTTCGAAAACCGTTCATTTTGCTGTTTAACACCTTTCTGAAGACTGTATGGGCTTGGCCGAGAATGTATTCCAATTGGTCACTGACAAATGCTTTGCTACCTGTAGAAAACTGTGTCAGGGTGTCACATTTTGCGTTACTTTTCCTTTAATTCTGTGTTTTATTAGTGCTTAGAGTTCATTGGTCCAGGAGCAATCCATCATAGCAGTCTCCAATTATATTATGTTGAGCATTAGATCCTCCTTCTTTTTACAATTGCTTCTCAATCGAATCATTCTTCCCTGGCCTTTTCTCCTGGACCACGTTAGAAGCATAGACTGGTTACAAGTTTCCAGAGTGGAATTGTTTGCAACCTTTAGGTTCCTTTTTGTGCGTTTTCCCTGACAAGAAAACCACACACACACACAATGATGCCTTCTCCTGTCCTGCGCAAGTTTCTGCAATAAAGAGTGTGAAAGTACCTGCCTACCGTGTCCTGACCGCCACCCCACAGAGACAGTCAGACTTACCTTAACTAGCTTCCTAAAAAATCCGCTACACTACCCATGTCATTGTAAGCAGTTAGCATAAACGTGAAACATTAACTAAGATCCCATTGTCCCCAAAATGGTAAATATACAGTAATGCTAAATTACGGGTTTGGCGTTAGCTTGTGCTTAATTGAGCTAAAAATCCCTGAAAGACCTGAAATGAACTCTTTCAGCTGACACATTGAGTCAACCCTCAACAACAGTAGTGTGAATAATTGGCCCATATTCATTCCCTTCGCTGGATGGAAAAGAAATCTGAATAGCTGCTTTAAGTATTTTTCCTTGTATTGCTTCACGGAATTAATTCGGGAAATATCGTAGCAAGTATCCAAGTGTAACAACTCCCAATTTAATCCAAACATGAGTAAAGTTCAAAAAAGCATAGCTGACTACGTTTTGGTGGAACTAAATTGTAATGCTTTTGAGCTGCACACTACGTACTCTGCACTATGAACTCTTAAGTGACATGGGAAGAAGCTGTTGTGGATCTGGTTTTCCAGGAGTAAGTACAACAAACAAAAGCTAATAGAAGAAAAAGAGCGCCTTTAACCTGTGATGTCATCATGGTTGTCTCATCCACAGCCCTTCATGGGTCATCACATTCACACTGCATTTGATGGTCAATTAGGGTGGCTTACTTCTTTTAAGGTCAGTGCTGGGCCTATTGACCTCAAACAGGCTGAGCTGTCCATATTTGAGCATTATTGGTCAATCCACTTCCTCTCCTTGGTCTGTGAAACAAAAAGGGCAGTGTTGAGTAGGAAGCAGTCAGAGCTGTGTCCCCAGGG
The DNA here is from genome assembly GCA_020745685.1 of Tautogolabrus adspersus. Classification (NCBI taxonomy): domain Eukaryota; kingdom Metazoa; phylum Chordata; class Actinopteri; order Labriformes; family Labridae; genus Tautogolabrus; species Tautogolabrus adspersus. The sequence continues at coordinate 7,803,745 of CM036556.1, read as the reverse complement.
GCCTTCTAATGATGACGGGGGGGGGGCTTCCTTCAAGGCTCATTTGGACTGTAATCTGGAGGAGACTCCCTTAAAAGCACATAAAAGACAGTGTCTGGATGTACAAGCAGCTGAAGCATGTTCTCACTGGGGTTACAGGCCAATTTAGTATGTGTGAACTAGAGCAAATCATGCACAGTCCCTTGAATCCTCAACCCAAGAACATCAAAAAGTTGTTTCAAGAACTGAAAGCTTTAGATAGACTGAACCCGCTGATATAAGAAGTAAATGTTTGCGTTTCATGCAAATGGAACACTTGGGCGAAGCAGAGGCCTGTCGTTACTTTGGCGATCCTGTCAGCATAACAAGATCATTGCCCCTGACCCCAGTACAGGGCCGCTTCTTCCGTCCCTCGCTGTCTTCCTCTCTCACTCCCCCTCTCCTTCTGCTCTTGTCGGCTGAGAGTCAAAGTTCTGCCTTAATCAGCACAATGCTCCCAGTGGCAGGTGTTAGTGAGCTTTTTTCTGGCATCCTGATCACCCCTCAGGGAGCTCGCTGGCCTGCGATGCTGGGCGCACAGCAGGAGATGTCATCGGGAGGAGAGCCACCCACGGCGGCGACAGAATCAGGCAAATTGCTCTCTCGGCAGTGAGAGGGAAAGGTTAGGGCGGTGGGATTAATCCGAGCCTAGATACAGCACACAGAATTACTGTAGGAGGTTAGGAAGATGCGTGTAGCTCCCCAACAGGAGATTGCATAAACATCACTGGATGATAACAATATGGCTCTAAACATATGTGAGAAGGAGTGATAATATAGAGAACATTTTGCAAAGTTTTTCAAAACAAATCCTCATTTAGGCTAACTTATGTAATACTGCTTTGTTCAAAACTGATTAGAATTACATATTGGAAATTCAACATTGATCTGACAAACAAGGTCCCCTTGACACACACCAACAAAATGTAAATGGACTTGAGCTTGTAAAGCGCTTTTCCAGTCTTCTTTTTAGAACAGTAGTGAGAGACATTACAAGAGTACTATATTATGTGGGGATGTGACAATAGGTGTTTTTCGGACCAACAGTTCTGGGGACTTTTTGAAGAGGAACTTTCCACTTGGGAGTTCCCTGAGAACTACACACCATGGGGACCTTTTTTCTGTCTGCATTCACACCATCACGGTACCTACTCTGAAGCAGGAGCTTAAGTGGTTCTTCTAAACGGGGTTCTAGGAACTTAGATAGTTCATTCCTGCGGTGCGAATCAATAAAAAAGGGGGAGGGTTTCAACAGTTCCTAGAACTATCCGAATCCGAATTTCCCCTCGGGGATTAATAAAGTATATATAAGAACTATGAAAAAATTCCTGCAGTCCGAAAACGGCTAATATGTGTTAATACTTAAGTCAGCTAAAACAAGACAAAACATGAACGAGCAGGAACTAATGACATATTGAAACAGTGTTACATTGTGTGTTGAAGATGTTCAGGGGCTGTGTGTGTGTGTGTGTGTGTGTGTGTGTGTGTGTGTGTGTGTGTGTGTGTGTCTTTAGCATGCATGCGTGTGTCTTTGTGTGTTGGGAAGAGCAAGAGGGGTGTGGTTTGAAGAGAACTGGGAGGAGAAGATGGAAGAAGTAAAATTTAATAAGAGATTGGGCTGGATAGATAAATAATAGAGAGACAAAATGAATACGTTTATAAAAATAAACACCCCTCCTCCTCTCCTTCTTTTAAGCTCAATTTATCTTCAGATTTTGTAATTCTTGTAGCCTATTTATTTTTGTTGTTGTGTGATGCAGGGGTGCCCCCACCTTAGTCACCCCCAGACCCTGTGGACGGGGCTGGCTAATTGGGTCACCTCCTCCTGACCTTTCATCCATCTTGAACAAGGCTTTCTGGACTGCTGACTACTCAAAGCGCTTTTTACCACGATGGTCACACCTACCCATTCACACACTGATGGCAGAGGCTGCTCTGTAAAGTGTCCATCAGTTTTAACTAATCCCATTCACAAACATTCACCACATGGTATTGTGGTTGGTATTAGGTGTCTTGCCCAAGGACACATCGACATGTGGCTGCAGGAGCTGTGGGTTGAACCTCCTACCTTCCAGTTGAGGGACGACTGACTACACCTATGAGCCACATCCGCCCTATACTTAACAAACAATACCCTTCAGTGAGCCAATAGGAATTGAATAAGCTTGTAATGTCACAACTACACACTCACCTGTTTTAGCAATGCCTTCAATGGAGTACATTTCATCCAGGGCCACCAGGTGCAAGATATAACCACCGGCTATATTTGTTGTTTTTTCCTAAAAGCATTTCATTCCAAATTTGACTCACTTGAATGTGACTGCTTCCCCAGTCAGTGGTTATACAACTCAGATCTCACAAAGAAGCTTCCTCTTCTTACTAAAGCTGCAGAGGAGAAAAATATGAGATAGTAGATGTAAATCCATATTCAAATTTCTATTGGTCGTTAAGACAACATACTGTATATCTTCGTGTGGATATTAAAGATCCCATATTATGCCCTTTTTGGGGTTCATATATCTAATTTATGTGCCTACTAAAGTACGTTCACAATCGCTAATGTTCGAAAAAAGTGTCTGTTTTCATGTCGTTAAACTGCCGATCGATGCAGCCCGTCTCATCTGCCTGTGTTTGCAACGCTCTGAATCCCCCCGAGCAGGGTCCCCACGTGTGCCAAGTCTGATCTGATTGGTTGGCCGATCTGCTCTGTTGTAATTGGTCAGTCGTTCGGACAATTCTCGGAAATGTTACGCCCCTTTTACCATATTGGGAATGTAGCTAATGTGCAGCATGAGCTTGTGCTTGCCACAACGAGCCAATGGGCTTGGATCAGTGACATCATCGCAGTGTGATATCACACTGCCAATTTTCAACGAGGGGGGCTAGAACCGAGCGTTACATGCAGCTACTGCTACTGCTAACAGGAGGAGGTAGGAGAAGCCGCGTTTCCGCGGACTTTGAATTTTTGCACATAGATGTGCCTAAACATGCACAAGACACCTGGAAAACACACTAAAGAGCATATAAGACCAGAAAAAGCATAATATGGGACCTTTAAAGCTTCAATAAAGCAAGTAATCAAGTTAAAAGAGGGGGGGCTCTTTTTTCAGGTCATTGATCCACAGAAGTTCAGAATCCTTACTTCAGTTTCCACATCTGTATCCCTTAATCACATGTTCTGCTAAAGTGCTTGCCTACACTTGTACTTGTTACTTCTGCCTAATATTCTGCCTGAACCAAGTTTATAAGGTAAGACAAATTGGATGACTGCTTCATACATATTGTATGTAAGAACAGCTTATAAGCTTGTTTTCACCTGAGTAGTTTCGTTAATGGCTTTCACCATAAATAAAAGGTAGAAATGACATTTCACAGATGTTGTTAATTCATCAATTAAATGCATTTTTTTTTGGTAGTACATCTTAAAATGCTGACCAGAGTCAAACCACTCTAACTTTTGTTGTATTGTAAAAGAATTTTCATGACTTTCACATCTGTTAAGTCTACCAAATGGGAAATATTCATTGCTTATTCAGTGGTTGATAACTTTTTATTATTTAAACCTTCATTTTATAACTCCGGTTTTGAGTAAATATCTGCCCGTCTTGAGGTCAGCTGAGATTTGTCACATTACTTACTGATATGCAGGCTATGGAGGGTGAGTTTCAAGTTAATGGAATATTAGATTTTAAAGTGAACTCCTAAAAAGCAAAAAGAAAGCTCTTCTTTGTTAATTTACTTTTACACCAGTATGAAACAGTCACAATGGAAGAGGTGTCAGTGTCAGGAGAGGAGCCCTGCTGTGGTTTTGCTTCTTCTTCTTCAGGTAAGAAAACTGTGGCTGTGTCCCAATCCACATACTAACTTACTGCCTACCACATACTCAAACAATAAACACTGTATGTATACTGCCTCCTAACCTGGAGGTTAGAATGCTGTTAGCAACATACCAATACGCGTCCTTTCCACCACACGTCACTTCATCAATCACGTCTTTATCGTCAGAGCTACGTTGAATAAGCTAGCACCAGGCTAGCATAACAATGAGGTTGTATTAAGTATTTAGCATTGATACACATTGTTAATCACTTACGGTTAGTTTTATATGTACGCTACTTGTTAGCTTGCTGGCTTTCTTTCTGTTTCTGTTTATTTGGATCCCCATTAGCTTCAGCAGAGCGAGAAGCTATTCTTCCTGAGGTCCCAATGCTTAGGAATTGCAACGTATTTTGGGGCAGGTTAAGCATTTCAAGTGAGCTCCCATATCAAAATTCAAGATGACTGCCAATCTGTTATACATCTAGGTAATCACATACTGAATATACATACTTACAATTCTCTTTTTTAAATAAAAAAAGCTACAAATGTAGTCTTGTGAAAGAAATACTCACTGAAGCTTATTAGCTTCATCAAACTTTTCTTGAAGCAGATTTACATATAAACCATTACATCATCAGCATATGGTGATAAGCACAATGAATTATTGTCTAGAACAGGGCTATTCAACTCTATTGTTCAGGGGGCCAAATTTTCAGAAAGCTAAGGACCCGGGGGCCATACAAGCAAGCCCAGCACAGCAGTACACTGAGAGGAAGCCGTTTAAGCACAGAAACAAAGATGTTCTATTAAACAGGAGCGCTGTGCTGTTTTTAAAAATTTACTGTGGCAACAATGAAAGTCATTCACAAGTTTTTCCCCTGTTTATTAGTTATTTATTTTTAAATTGTAAAAACAACTGATCCGCGGGCCAGTCTGATGTCATCCACGGGCCTGAGTTGGCCCCCGGGCTACCAGTTGAATAGGCCTGGTCTAGAAGATCAATCAAAAGTTATTCTACATGTAAATTAAGAATAAAAAGGAAAGCTAAATGTTAGCAATTTGCTTTTATCGTGATCATTGCTACTTCCAGTCATTCTAAATTTCACAATTTGTTCTAGTAGTGCCTAAAATGTAAAAGGTGAGGGATTTTATGGTGCTGTAGTGCAGACGCTGCAGCCTACACATGCGTAGTGCTGTTCTGCTTACAAGGTAAATTGTTGAGCTTTTGAAAGTGATATGAGTACTGAAGAGCTGATTTTTTGGGAGCCGCTCAACAGCGTGCTCACTCTTTCCTGCAGCTTCATGCCGGAGAGGGCTCTGTCAAATTCAACTATCAAAGTGTATGTGTCAGCAATCTCTGCTTGTCATGAGGGCTTTGGGGAGAGATTGGTTTCCTACATGCTCTCCTGAAATATTTCCAACAAGACATGATGGCGGAAATGTGCGGTGATGCGCTCCTTTGCTCAGCTCCACAGTTGGAATGGCCCCCGGTTCTGTCAGAAAATCCCTTCAAAGGAACCGTGTAGGCCCAGTGGGCAGATCTCACTCAGGTTGTTGTCAATTAAAATGGCATTTCTGCTTTTGCTTGAGTGTTTTTATGCACTTTTGGTCCACTTGAGCTGATCAGCAGGGACCTAGGGGATGCCATATACACGGGCAAACCTTTACGCCTAACATCTTTTCAGCTGGAGGCTTTCAATCCTCAACTAACAGGGGACAGTGGAAAGAGATCCATCATATGTCCTCTTTGTGACACATGTTGACATGCTATTGAGAAGCTCATGGCGACGGTACACAAAGCAGCTTGTTGTCTGTTGTGTGGAGAGCTCAAACCCCCATAAGCTCAACCACTCCTGTATGATAGCATGTGACAATTGTCTGTGTTGGCAGGGAGGGGACGCTGCCTTTTCTGCTCATGCTCATTCTAAGCAAGTGGAGTTTTTGCGAAGTATGAAGGAGTTCTGAGTGACTGACATGGTTGAAACCCTGAGCATTCATCTTCGTAGGAGAGAGACTGTATGGGTGTTGGCTCACTGTTGACCTGTTTTGTTCTTTTGACAATTCAAGATTAGTACTTACAAAGAACTGTCTCTGAAAAAGACAAAGTAAAGACATACCTCACCTCACAGACATACCATTAGCTGAGTTGGTAATTTTCTCAGTGTCGTACTCGTCCAGTCACATACTTTGATCTTTGTCTCTTCTTGTTAAGTACTTCACCTTTGTGCATGGTGCACTACTGATTTCTTTTGAGCTCGAAAACTACTTTTGAATAGGATGATGGTTATGAATTGTAACTATGGCACTGCGATCCGAAATGGAGATCTCTGAGTTACAGATTTTCCAATTTGGTCAAGACTCAATGGATGCCTAGGAGGTCAACACAGACCTTTTGATTACGTTTTTTTTCAGTATGGTTTTCTTAGTAGTTCTAAACTGACTCTTAGCAGGTAAAGAAGATATTAAGAGTTTACGTATTAAGCTTCACTTAGGTAAGAAATAGTTTGAGCTAAATGCTAATGTCAAAAATGCAATAGGAATACAATGACGTGAAACTTGTGAATTTTCACCATTTGTTATATCCGTCCAGTCTGTAAAAATGCTAAAATTGGCACAAATCAGGAAGTACAATTGAGACGAATTGGAGCAGATAATTTGTCATAAACCAAAGTTTTGGTAAAATAGTAATTATGTTGTCTATATTTATGACAAACTTGCTGAACTTCTTGGATCTTAATCCAGATTAGATGCCTTCCACTCTAGCTAGTTCAGTTGATATTTCCAGACACTCCAAAAAGTCAAATCTTAGCAAGTGCATTTGTCTATTTGTTTCCATTCAAAAACATCTAATTACACTTAATAAAAGCCACATTCATCTGATTTCAAGATATGAAAAGCACAAAAAATAAGGACTGAATCATCAGTATACTGTGTAAGGTGGTTGGTATTGGTGCAGAAGCTAGCGGCAGGTAACAATTAACACAAGTCCCGGGACAGCCGGTTAGCATCAGACCGTTGACAGACAACAGAGTGGGAATTTCCATACGGCACTTTTATTCTTCAATATTTCATATCGACCATACAATGCCTCTCTCTCCGTCGTTATGTTCACTAATCGTACACGAACAGTAAAATGTAGACATAACCTGTATCAACTCGTCACGGAGGTTGAGAGTCTTCTCATGGTCTTACACACACTGTAAGCAAGATGGCTGACAGAGAGTATCAACTTTCTCTATCACAACTCAAAACATAGAGGCACCAACTTGGGGCACTATTTGGTACTACAATGCTTTTCTGACTGTTAAAACTGCATGCAGTATAGTTACTGTAAAGGTTAGAACAGTAATCAGTAAAAACAAAGGTACCATTAGTATACGTATCTAGCCGATTTCATGACCTCTCATCGTACAGTTTTTTTATGAACCACGAATTAGAAACTCATGGTGGTTGTGGAGGACGTTTAGGTAAAATTCCAACACCCTCAAGAGCAGTCGAAAGTAGTTGTATTTATTTTTTTATTAGATTTCACTCTGGACTAAAGTGACATACAAAGCGAGCAACCCACCAATTTTGCATCCAATGAGACACCCTACTAGTATGTCTAAAATTGGAAATAAACAGCAGGGGTTGACGTGCTTTAAACAGAAAATTATTGTCAGAAATGATTGCAAGGCATCAAATATTTTTGAGACTTTTGGTCAAATCAGTGTGGGCGTTTACATTTAGGGGAGTTCAGCAGTTTTGGTAAGACATGATCAAAATAGCGAGAACATTTGCATTAATTTCTGAACCTATTAGTATAAAAAAATCAAAGCAGAAGGCTCTGGTAGACCTTTACTCTTCACTCACTTTTCTCTCATGTTTTGCCTTGAAGTGTATATGAAGCCTCAGAGATCTATTTGAGTAGATTTTAGGAAAATGTGGGTCGAGTATTACTGGCCAAGAAATCTGGAGTTCTATCTTGGGTCTTCTTCTCTCTGCCTCCGCTCTTTCCCCTCATCTGCTCTCTCTTTCTAATTAGCTTCTACAGCGAGTGCAGACTGGACAGGGGCCTATAATGGAGCCAGATGTTCGAGGAGATTTCACCCCGCAGGGGAATGTTTTGTTTACTACAAGATGAAAACAACTCTCTTTCCCTCACTTTCCTTTTGGGGTTGTTTGTGTACAAACCCACATTTCTCCCTCCTGCTCTGGTTCAGATGCCAAGAACCCGTTGAAATAGACGTTTCATTTTTTGGTTGATATTAAGTTTATTGAAAGACCTGTCCAACAATAGTATTTTTGTGTCAGACTTCAAAAAAAATTGCTCAGCATATCCTTGTGGATAAACGACACAGTGCACAATCTATACCATTGGAATCCATATTGGTCGTATCAGCAGAAAGTCATCCTTTACCTTCTCTGTTTTCCCCTCATCCAACATAGCGTGACAACCATTATCCAGCTCAACACTTATCACCACAAAATTGACATGTAACCCATTTCTGGGATGATTAATTTAGCTTTGGTGTGTCCTGCCGGAGGATCAGTCTTAATCAGCAGAGAGAGAGAGAAAGGCAGAGAGAGCTTGTGTCTATACATCAGCAAAACAAATGAAGACACTTGGAATCAACTCCATCTGCATCTCCGACTGATTCTTGGAGGAGGATTAGGAGGCCGGGTCGATGAGTGCAATGCGGAGTGTCAGTGCCGGGTGTTTGATTGGACAGTAATACCCACGCACTCGTCAGCATCTTGAGATCCACTGAGGTTGTAATTGGGTAGTGCCAGACTCAAACAACTGATAAGGTTGATTAGTCTCATACCAATGGAGGGCTTTATAAGAATCAGGCAGAAATGAGACAAACTCCACGAGGGACTCCAAAGTTGATCAGAACATGCCTCTGGAAAACTCAATATTAGCATTTTGACTATATGCATATATGCATATATGCATATTTGCACACGTCACTTCAAATCACTTAAGATGGGAAACACAAGTCTACCTGGGAATTATCTGAATGTAAAGTGTTTTTTTTTATTTCAGCAAGATCTTTAATCTAGGCATTTTCTGCAGAAGAAAGGTAAGTGGGATGGCCAGTTGTTGAGTATATAAGCAACTTTTTTTTTAAATCTCAAAATAGATTTTCTTTTTAATTGTTGAAAAAACAGATCCACCAAAAAGGCAATTTTTTTGGAGAAAGTAAACACATCTGTCCTCAACAAAATAACTCTTTTAATCTCAGCCACATGCTTGCCTTCTTTAAAATCTCACCCACTTCATTCCGATTTCTGAGGGAGAGAGAGAGAGAGAGAGAGAGAGAGAGAGAGAGAGAGCACAATCACATTTGCATGAAGTCAAATCTGCCTTTTGTTAAATGCCAATCCAATTAGCACGTTCTCGTTTAGCTCCCTCTTTCCGAAATGGAGGTTTTTGCATCTCTTACAAGGATGATGTGCAGTAAAAGGCACATTTAGTAAACAGTGCGACCTCGGGCTTTCCTCTGGGACTATTCATGCTAGGTGGCTAATAAAACCGATCCATAAAAGCAGCAGGGGGCCATGAGGGGGGCCATGTGGAACACAAGCACACAGTGGCATGGGGTCTCCGGGGAAGGGGAACAAAAAGAAAGGTTGATCCTTGTCAGCAGGGATCGGTTGTGCTTTAAAGGTCCAACAGAATTGATTCTTGATAATTACCTTCATGATTGGTACTCAAATGGAGACAACTCAAATGAGCGAGCTATGACTTGGAGATTGCAAAACTCGCTGGTGTGAACAGTTACAAGGATGTCAGATAAGGCAAGAAACAAAAACTAAGAGGTGTTAGACAAGCTAACAGCATAGCTCAACCAATTTATTAGCAGTCAAAATCAATAGTGCAAGGTAAAGATATGTTAAGGTAAGGTAAAACTTAACCCAGAAGGTGAGTGTGTAAACTTTGACAAATAATGATAACAGATATCATTTGGTTTAGGTTTAAGCCAAGCGTCAAGCTCCAATGCTAAATAAATTAAGCCAATGCCAATGGAAAACACAAAATATACAAAACCTTGAGTGTCCACATGAGAGTGTTTGCAAAAGCCCCCGATGTCCCATTGGCACCCATGTAAAAATGTACTCATTAACAGCATAAATGAACATGTTTAACGCCTGGTCCAAATGACAAATTTGGTACCAATAGCTCATGAGGGGCTGATTTTGTTTAATAAGTCTTCTATTCTGATTTAAATAAGGCTTGAGGCTGTTTGCCAGGAGGCTAAAACTGTATGTGGACTGAAATGTCATGTTTTATACATCTATGGTTTGAGCTAGTTACAGTGGCTTCCCTACGCTACCTATTTCATCACCAGACCATTCATGTTTCTTCCTTGTTTTCCTTATTTTAAGTAGCAATGCCCCAATACAAATGCCAAACAATGTGGTGGTTTATTTTGTATTCCTTCACATTGGGGGGTCTTGTGATAAGAATTTGTGTCAGTCTTCCAAACGAAAGCCATAAAAGACAAACTATCTAGATTTCTTGTCCCATCTTTTGGTTACGCTTCAAAAATTCTGGATCAGACATTTCCCAACACCGTTCTGACAGCTCCTTTCATTAGCCACTCCCTTTCCTTTGTACGTTTCCATATCTCCACTCCCTCAGTTTCTCATGTAGACTTATTGTAATCAATGTGTATTTTTCTACAAAGAGCCTTGGCAACATGTATGACACTTTGACAAACTACAACTAAGATATCATCTAAGTCATCTCCTCAGACTGGACTTAGCTCCACTAGATCAGGGGTTCCCAAACTTTTCAGCCCGTGACCCCCAATGTAACGATACTAGAGAGTGGGGACCCCCATTGTCCCTGGAGGTGGTTAAAACATTGAACTATTAGGCCTTTCCAAACATTGGCATTAGAACACCACACAATAGCCCAAACATCATCATATTATTTTTGTAATTTATTGTGAGAAACTACTTTTTGTATGTATTTTCACAATAATGGGTAAAATATGCAATTTTAAACAATTTTCCATTTTAATATGTTTTTGTAAGAAATCTCACGACCCCCCTAACAGTGTCTTGCGACCCCCCAGGGGGTCCGGACCCCCACTTTGGGAACCACCGCACTAGATAATCAGAAGACATTTCACACCTTGGTTCTTTTAAAACTTGGTTAGGTGCTCTTTGAACTTGTTGAACACATTCTTATAATTAAAGACAGAAAGATGACCAAACTTTGAAAACAAGTATTAAATGGTATTACAGCAGTATTATCTCTGATTTAGTTGGAGCTCCATGGAAGAACTGGGATAAACGGTATTGATATTCAACAAATGTTTAATCTTACAAAAGAGTATGCGGTGTATGTTTGGTACAAATCCTCCCACTAATGAGAAGTTTTACCGTGTTTGACTCATTCTAAAGGCTCCTGGTCATTTGTGTTGAACTTTGAGGTTGTTTTTTTTTACCTCAAAGTTTCTGGAGTGTATATGGCTGGGAGGAAACCCAGCAGACCACAAATTATCCTCCTCCTTTTTCAGGGTCTTTTCATCATTTCAGCTCTCTTGCACACCATTCCTTTACTCTTGGACATTTTACCCACAGTTATATCTGTTCTCGCTTGCACATTATTTTCTTGCTTTCTTCTTCTCTTCTTGCTCCGGTCCCTGCTTCTGCCAATTTCATGCCAAGCCAGTCCTTGGAGAATCACCAAGGGCATTGGAAACAATCAGACGACTCTTCCCTCGCCCGAAAAAACAGACCTGACTTCTTCGTAATCAACCATTTACATCCCTCTCTGTCACAATTAAAAAAAAGTGCTGGATAGAAATTATTTCGAGACATGGAACTCGTTTCCTATTTCGCATTTCACAGTTCGAGATTAAACAGCACTGTTCAAGTGTGCATTCTGTGGCCCGCAGCTATTTTCCACATGGGCAACCGTGAAGTCATATTGACACTAAACATATGGTTGGCTCTGTTTTGAGATACACTTGCAGACTCCCAACGTTTCACTTGTCTTAATGAATAATACCATGGTGGATTCAGGCGTCTGGAATCAGTGGAATTTTTCAACAGCACCAACAGTGCTTTCATGCATGAATTAACGCCGCATTTCCATTTTTTCATGGTGCTGAAAAACACAACGGTTTGTAATTTCATTTGCAATATTATGAGGGAGGGACTAAAAGACAGAGCCACCGCGCTTGTAATAATTGGCCCATTTTATGTTGATTTCCATTCCAGTTCAGCCGAGAACATCCAAGCAGAGTAAAATATTGAAGCATTTGAGCAAAATCAATGATATTTTATGGTACTAAACTGCCAATCCTTAGTGATATATCCCTTTGTTATTGAAATGCATCCCTTTCAGAGGAGCCTGGCTTCATATCAAGACTGGAGCTATTCCTGTGTGTGCTGAACGGAAGAAACTTAATACTAAGTGACAGGACAGGAAATGAAAATAATGAGATCTCACAAATATAGTTTGGAAGACAAACTGTCCACTACTGCTCAGACAGAAGGCGATCTTTTTGTCCACAGGCCTTATTTCAGTGACCTCTGAGGGGAGCGAGAGAAAGAGACCAGAGAGGTTTTTTTTAGATGTATTTATAAGCATGAAAGACTAAAGTGTATGTGATTTTCTTGTTTATGTTTTTGAAGGTCGTATTGAGGAGCAGAATTACAGGCTTACTTTCATGCTCACTTCTGGCTCTCAAGAACTCCCCAAAAAGCGGAACATAAAATTCTCTAAAAAGGATGATCTAAGCTCTTACTTGAGTGCTTTCTAATGAGGGACCATCAACTACTTGGACTCAGCTTGAAAAACAAGACTATTAGCACCAGTATACCCTGTGAGAGCAGCTTGTTTTTTTGTAAAGCCTTTTTCACATCACACCTGCCTGATGGCGGCTCTAGAGGGGCCGTCTCCCCACAATGACTTGCACCTTACAAAAATGAAAATCTGACACCTGCACCTCCTTCACATTCTGTTGGTGAGGCTTGAAGAGATGAGAAAGTATTCTGGTCATAACTTCTTTATCAGGATCACTTTGTTGTTTTGCTTCTTGATTATTTCTGAAACTTTTCTTGGGTTCAACCAAGGGTGACAAAATAAATTCCTTCAGGGTAGGAATAAATTCTTCATACTGAACTTACCATAGTGAAATAAACAAGCCTTAAACCCTCTGTGGGATGGCCAGCTATGACTACTTTTGCAATTCGGTGTGATCGGGTAACACTTTATACAACACGATCATTTCTGGCATTACTTGAGCCCAAGAGTCGAGAGTCTCAATGGAACTTCCTGGTTAAAGGTAGGGTAGGTAATTTACAAAGATGTTGGTTGAAACTGTCTTTAGGTCCTGACAGAAATTAATAATCAATAACAAAAACTTCCACCAATGTCTGCACTTGGTTCGAGTTTTACGAACCAATCATTCCAACCTGTCTCCCTGCTCGGATGCATGCACGAGCCCACACTCAAAGCATGAGCTGAAATCCGCTTCTGGACCAATGGCGCTAGTGCATGTAAGTGAGGGGCGTGGCTTTTGAGGGAGCACAGAGGGGAGGGGAGAAAATGCTACTTTCAAAATCATGCTAGTTTTCGAAAATGACCTACCCTAGCTTTAAATAAAGGTAACATGAATAAAAAAAAAACATCATCAAAACATCCTCCTCCAAATCACTATTACACACTAATCACTTGATATTTACCCGTGTTGGAAGATCAGATCAATGGCCTCTTGCACAGTGAGTCTTGCTGTCATAACCCCAGTCACTAAATGGCAGCTATATGTTCTTATGGCCCTCCAAACCAATTGTTTAACTTTTATCTTAGTCAGCTGAGGATTAAATGGATTCTAATAGTTTTATTTTTAGATAATTGTGTTACATTGCAGGTGTTTGTGCTTGCAGATGCAGATTTCCTGACTGTTTCAAGTCACCCTATGACCACTGTATGACTTCTGTTCCTTATGTGCATCGTATATTTTAGTATTTCAGCCTATGTGTGTGTAGCATGTTCAATAACAGAGAGTAAAATTGAATTCCCCCTTGCAGGATTAATAAAAGATATCTCTGCGTGGGAACCTTGGTACATGTGGTGGGAACGCAGACAGGTCCCCCCACCTTGAACTCTGTCAAATACTGTCCCATAAAAGATGCACACAGACATGACATGTAAAGTTTCATCGTTTCAAGATTCTCTCACATCTACACACTGCAAAAACTCTAACCTAAGCAAAAGAATAAGGTCTGCATTGTGAGTTATGAGAAAAGTAAATGTTCTTGTTAAAGGGGCAAGAAAATGTGTACGGTTTTATAAAAGCTGCATAAACATAGAGAATTTAGCAAGTGATTTGGTAGTTTGGTTTTATGTGAAAAACAGATTTGACACATTGTAGATCAATCTAATTACGTTTTTTTTTATTAACATAGTACTTTTCCTCATTTCAACACCTGCCCTTCGTGTCCTCCTTTGTTTAATGACTTTTCCCAAAGTTTCTTTTTGCCAACCCAGCCATTGCAATTTGATGATGTCAGTGGATTTTTGTTTTTCCTTGATCTTGAAGACTCATAACTCCGAAACCTTATTAAGGTCGATTAGCGGGGTTTGTTGAGCTCTTGCTTTTGTGTGCAGTTCTGTCACGCATAAATCTTGACAAATGGTCCCTCGGCTCACTTGCAAAATGCATGATGTAGTACACGCACATTTCACTGCACTGCCACCTCACGAGCTTGCTGGAACAGCTCGCTGTGTCTTACAACTTCAACTTGAACGTTATCACACTAGCTCACAAAACACAGTCAAACAGGCACGGACTGAAGATACCAATCAATTAAGAGACAAAAAGCAACTGTGGCAATTTGTCTTAAAGCAAGTTTTATGATGTAATTACTTTTGCGTCTGAGAAAAATCAGCTCATATTCATATGCACCAAACTGCCTCTATGTTTGCAGAATCCAATCACCAAAACCAATTGGTTATAAATACCTCTCTTCCTCTATTCCCAAATCACTACAAATGCAACCACAGTGCAACAGTCAAAGCATGAAGATGACATTTTGTGTTTAATTACCATCCCCCAAAATAAATTGTCCAATGGGAGACATTTTGGTTTTGAAATTACAGTTTGATTTACAAGGGATGCAACAGAACCTACTCCGAAGGGAGGAACACCAGCTAATAAAATTAGACGAGACTGACTTAGTTCCAATAACAACTTATTTTCTATCTGACTCTTGATTCCAATCAAAGGCGAAAAGGATCAGACCAGCTCGCCCTCTGCAAGTAAACAACCCGCAGACTTTAGAATGGCATCGGCCTTGCTCACCATATGCTTCTCAAAAGTTTCCAGTCAGTCGTACCTGGCCCCTCAGAACTCCAACGCCAACCGTAAATCCATCTTGAAATCTACCTGCGGTAATTAAGGAAGGACGACAGAGCTGGTACAGTAAAGGTTCGAGGGACAAGGAGCAAACATAAAGGTGCGGGTTAAGTGACAGGCCAGATGGTCTGAGTTTCGTATACCAAAGTCACTTTAGCCGCTTGCACTCTTTTCACCTTCCTCTATATCCTTACTGTACTGCAGGTGCTGAATAGGCAAATAGAACAATTCTGAATTCA
Organism: Tautogolabrus adspersus; assembly: GCA_020745685.1. Classification (NCBI taxonomy): domain Eukaryota; kingdom Metazoa; phylum Chordata; class Actinopteri; order Labriformes; family Labridae; genus Tautogolabrus; species Tautogolabrus adspersus. The sequence goes on along the minus strand of CM036556.1, from coordinate 7,788,306 downwards.
TTTGCAGTGATGAAAGAGGTACAAATTCTCACGTTTAAGTTTGAATACATCAATCTGATAGTACTCTATCACAAGTCCTTCATTCTACATCCGACTTTTTCACTCAGTTTTCCTGTGACGACGAGATTTGTTTTCACAAGATCTCAACTTATTTTTCTTGGAATAACAACCGAGTTGTTTCCCCTCATAAGTTAATTTCAGTTCTTTTCTCAGGATCTCCAGAAATGAACTCGTTATACTAGAAAAGACAGCGTTGGTGTGTCGACCACACACTTGATAACACTACAGACACACAAGCAGCACCATCAACTTTGAACTCAGGGCAGTATGAGAGAGCCAGAAGCACTGCCTTGGAGGTATGTACCTCCAGCTCCTCTGATTAGCAGATCAGCTTCAGGAGGTGATGGGAGAGCTCTCAGAGGTGTGGCAATGTGAAGCAGTAAGGTGTGGCACACCTGCATCACATGACATGGTGAGGGAGCACAAAACCAAACCACAGCCCAGTCAGCACGTAACAGCTAGTACCTAGAGATAACAAGATAACTCTATTTATTTAACCAGGAGACCCCCATTGAGATTACGAATCTCATTTACAAGTGTTACAAGTTACAGACATAAAACACAGAGCAAACACAGACTCAGATCAGCATATCTTGAGTCACCAAGCAGAGCAACCTGAAGCATTGTCCTCCAACACCTTCAATATACTTTTAAAAAGATTTAAAGAGACCAGCTCCACCCAGACACGGATCATCCCGCAGGAGAATCCAGGCCGCAGGAGCAACGTACCTCCTTTTCCCCATTTCAAGACGCACTTTGGGAACAGATAACAAACATAAGTTTTGTGACTGGGTTGCAGAGCGAAGACTGTGGCTTCCAGGACGTTTTCACATGAATACAACCGAACAAGTATGAGGGCAGCAGATTAAGTACGGCCTTATAAATACGGACATGCCAATGATATTGTCTATACATAGACAATGCAGGCCGGCCAACTTGATCATACAATGTACAATGATGAGTTAGGGCCCCCAAGATCTGTTATGAACCTCAGAGCACCATGATATATATCCATAATCAATAAATAAGTCAAGATCTTGAGCAAACAGCTGAAATGTACTTGTTCCCTGGAAGACGGAGTGAAATAAAATGTATTGATGTCTGCTTGGGGCTTCCATAGTTACATGTATTGATACACTCATACTTTTTTCTGAATATCTAGGCAGTCTAGAGTTTGTTAAGGGTCATCAAATAACAATGAAGGTTTGTAGGGTTCTGAGATGATTAATATTGCAGGGTAGATGAAGAACACAAAGTTCTGTGATGGATGTCTGTATCACTTTTCTTCATTTGTCTTGTGTCTTTGTTGGAGCTGGTTATAACTTAGCTTTATAGAGCATAACACGGGCGGCTGTGGATCAGTTGGTAGAGTCAGTTGTCTCTCAACCGGAAGGTTAGGAGTTCGATCCCCAGCTCCTGAAGCCACATGTCCGATGTGTCATTGGGAAAGACACTTAACCCCAAGTTACTCCTGCTGCTTCGTTGGCAGTGTACAAATGTGTGTGAATGGGATTAGCTACTTCATATGGTCACTTTACACAGCAGCCTCTGTCCTCAGTGTGTGAATGGGTAGTAGTGACTGCGGTGTAAAAGCGCTTTGACTAGTCAGAAGACATAGCCAGACATGATTTTTCTGAAAAGGTCTACCTCTGAACCTGACCTCAGTAACCCCTACTGTTACATGAATTGTGTTAAGTAAAATATACAATATTTCCCGCCTGAATCGCAAACTCAAAAAAAGAGCGCAATTTCTTTTGAATAAAAAAACAATAGTTGTAAGCTGTATTTTGAAAGTATACAATGAGAAAAAAAAAATCCCTGAATACGTGTGAATGTGCTTCATCTGACTACTTCCAGAGGACAAATCCAAAACAAGAGCACTGTCATTGCTACTTTGGTCCAACTACCTTCCTCTGACAATCATTTATCTTAAATGGTAAATGGACTTGAGCTTGTTTAGCGCTTTTCTGATCTCCTAAATACACCGCAGGTCAGAGCTACCCATTCACACACTGACGGCAGAGGCTGCTATGCCAAATGTCCACCAGTCGTAGCTAATCCATTCATACACATTCATACGACGCTGACGAAGCAGCGGGAGCAACTTGGGGTAAAGTGTCTTGTCCAAAGGCACGTCAGACATAAGGCTGCAGAAGCTGGGGATCAAACCCCGACCTTCCGGTTGAGAGATGACGACTCTTCCACTGATCTACAGCCGCCCCTGTTGTGAGCTTTAGATTGTGGATGACTTTGGTCATGCTTATTGAGAACATGGGAAGAGCACATGTAAGTTGCAGATAAAGAGGCTGTCCATTAATTTCAAGCAGCCCAAATGAGATGATTGGACAAGCTTATAGCAGGCATCTGTAATGACCAATTTCATTTTTTTTTTGGTTTGTTGTTGGGATTTAAAGATAAGTTTGAAAAAATGCTTCTAAAGTGAATTGCCTACCCAAACGTTACACATAAATGAGTGTTTGATTGTGTTCTCAGCCTTTTTCTGGCATTTTTGTCCATTTTGTTCACATTCATTTATTTAAGACACTTATTTAAGGACAGAACCCGAAACCTCCTGCAGATTTAGCAAGCAGTTAAGCCACTGATTATATACATTTTGGTGGCTTAAATCATCAAAAACCACAAAGTGCTCCTGCAATATTTTTCGATTCATCACTTTTTTCTGTCTTCTTTTGACTGGCAGCTGAGAATACAGTTCTCAGAAATACTAGACAAGAGCAATCAACTGTGATTAACCAAGCTTGTAAAGTAAGCCTGTAAAGTTTCATCCTTGTACAGTGAGTTTTTTTCTCATCCTGTATGGAAACTTTATGGCTCAAAAAACAGAGTTGTCAAACCACAGGGAGGAAATGCAGCCAAGGGCCGTCTAGACGAGCGGCAAAAAACCCCCAACTATAATCATGTTGGCAAGGTGCTTAAGGTGAAGCACACAGGAGGGAAGTTTCTGTAGAGCAAATTGTAATGGTGCAAACTCATTGTGCATATATACGTATTGAACCAAGCACCCTTTTAAAAAAGCTAAGTGCAATTTATCGGGTAAAGTTTGCTTGAAAGATGAAATCATTGCACTACACTGTCTGCCTGGTCAAAGCAATGCATCCAACCACTTCACGTGCACACTCTCTTGTATATAGGCTGAGCACAGATGGATATTGATGACAGTGCAATACCAATTGGTGTAATTAATGCCCAGGTTATGTTGGAAGGACGTGGACAGCGATGGGGGCCATTTATCACCACTGGGGCTTGCTTATTCTCGCCCCATTGAGCCATTGGAGTAGGCTGGCTGAGCAGAATCTTAATTGCAGGCTCAACCCTACAACCCCTCCTCCCCCTCCTTCCCCCTTATGCCTGAAGACAAGGGGGGGGACAAGACGGGAAAGTCAAATAGTCAGCCAAGCCCTCTCTCCTCCCTTTCCTTCTCCCTTCCACTCGTGATCGCTTCACCTCTGCGCAGCGTGTGACGGGGAAGAGGAGGAGAGATACATGTGTAGCGGGGAGGCACACATGTACGCACACACTTCTTTCCTCCGGATAAGTGAGCGAAAACGGGGGGAAGGGAGGGAGGGAGGGAGGCGAGAGCCTGTCACACACGCGGCAGGACTCGGAGTAGATTACAGAACTCCTGTGGAAATATTTCTTAGCCCTCAAGCTGACAGTGGAAGAGGATCGACCACTGCCAAGCCCCAAAACAAACATTTACACACTCCTCCCCGCAATACACAACATTATGTAAAGAGACGGAAAACGCAGAGCAGATCGAGCCTGAACTGCGTGAAAAAGGAGAAAAATACCAAATGGAAAATCGACAGGGAGCTCGCAGTCTGCATTTACCCCAATGGGTGCGAATGTCAGAGTCATTTTGTAGGAGATGTGCCATTTAAAATGTGTTTCAGCAGGAGAGCTTCACACTGATTTAAAGACGCAGTATCCACTGCCAGCATCACCTGCCTGCTTCTCACGACATTTTGGACGACAATTCCCACAGGGTTTTCCGGTTAATGTATCTTCTTTTGGAGATTTTCTTTGTGTATTTGGAGGTGAAATTAGGGGTGGGAGGGGGGTCAGGGCTCATAAGAAGAGGGACTTAATTGAAAACGAAAATGTCAGAGAGGAAGCAAGGCAGAGTGGTGTGACATGGTAGAGGAGTAGGCGCCCCGGGAATACCAACGAGCGCTCATTATCATCGCTGTGTCGGGCCAGGCGAATTGGGGAGAGGACCTGAGGGGGAGGAAGGGAAGATAAGAAAAAGGAGACAAGGAAGGGGTTGCCAAATATTGTAAATACAGAAAGATGGCACATGGGAAAAAGCTAGAAGCAAAACAGAGTTGACAGTTGGGCGCAAAGGGACAAGCAGTGACAGAAATGTGTACAAATGGCAGAGGATTGTTTCCAGGAAGTGTGCTTCTTTACAACTAAATCGTATAAAGTTCAGTAAAATTCCTTTCAAACAAGAAGAACACAAACACACCGGATTGCGCCTTTCTTTCTTTGTTGTTTTTTCACACCATCACATCTCTGGGTGTCATTTTACCATTACTTCATATCTTCAGTGACTTTCTGTCTGCATGGCCGGCCAGTGAAAAATGCAAATACTCTGGCTGCACTCCATTATGAGATGCATTGCAAACAAGACACCAGCCCCCACCTTTTATCAAGCCACTCGTGTCAATACAGGGCAGAGGAGAGATATAATGTAATGTGATAGACTGCCGACCTTTCCCCGTGATCAGAGGTGTCACGGGGATGACAAATAAACTGTTAATTTGTGCAAAACCGCTGACAGTGAGCAATACAGAAGGCCCAGAGTTCCTACTCTTGCCTCAATCACTCAATGAAAGAAATTCAGTCCAACCGGATACTTTTACTCCGTCTATAAAAGACATACATTGACGTTCAGCGGGTGGAGGAGAATCACACAGATAATAAATGCATCCTTTTTGTTCTTTCTTAGAGTGACAACTTCATACAGGTACAAAAAGTTGTTTGGAATTAGGGGGAAAAAAAGGAGTAAAAAAACTTTATATTTCCTTGAAACTGAGCATTTATCATCAAAATGAAGTTGTAGCCAGAAGTTGGTTAGCTTAGCTGTTGTTAGCAGAAGCAGGGTAAAACAGCAAACTTAAATACTAAAAATGACCACCTTGTTTGTTTTGTAAGTTAAAGAACCTTAATTCTAAAACTTGTCAGTTTGTACAGCTTGTACAGTTTAGTCGGTCAATCTCATTTTATGCCAATGTCAGTTTACCATTCTGTTGACCCAGAAAAAGCAGAACACAGACGCAATATATCAGTTGAAGTGTTTTGATTAAAGTTGCGGATGGTAATTTTGAGTTGAAGTATTGAAGGTGGGCAGGTGGAGAGTGGCTGAATGATAATCCGGAGTCTGGAGAGCAGAAGCTGGCAGGTTGGTGATAGATGCTCCTGAGCAGTAAAGAAAAAACTGATTAGATGGCTGAAAATAATTCTCTTTTTGTAAAGCAATTCAAGCTGGCCCTGCGTTGTACCACATAAGTAGTCTGAACGCTCTGGCGATGAATGGCTGAAAAACCAGGGTATATTATGCACTGCAGGCTGATGACTTGATGAGAGACAGGTGAGCTGGCTGAAGCAATCAGGAGGTATGCTGCATTCACGTTGCTGCTCAGGTGGTCCAAGTTTCTGAGATTGGAAGTCGGTCTTCCAACTTCAGTGTGTTCACGTGAAGTCGGGCACCTAATTCTTTTACCAAGTTTCCGAGTTGTTGTTCCGACTTGAGCAGGTGTCCATGTGCATTTTACAACTCGGAAACTCGTTTTTCCGATGTGTCCGACACCACATGAATGGACCCGATAGAGCAGATGAGGAGAACTGAGGATGGCCACACCCAGAGACAAACAGAGAGACAACAAGAAACAGAAGGGAGGGGGAAACGCTGTAGAAACACGAGGAAACTTGTGGCCTGGGCTCAGGCCTTGACGTCTCAGTTCCTTTTAAATTTCCAAGAGGAAACCAAATAAGAACAACAGGAAACTGAAGTAGCGTAAGGCTAAAGCTAGCATAAATATCCAATTCAGAAAAGCTTTGTGTGACAATTATCCTGTAGAAGCCACCTTCCGTCCATAAACTACTGTCTAGTTTGATTAAAAAACAACAATGCTAAATTGTAAAATGGTCATTGGACAAACATAACTCCCAATAATCAATGGGAACAATTGGAAGGAAAATTCTTAATTTTTTAAATTTTGCTTGAAATGAGAAAGATTCAGTTCATAAAAAACAACCCTGTAATAAAATCTGTTTTTGGTAAAATTGCTCAACCTTTGTAAACCTTTCACATAACCAATATTTTAAATATTTACAATGTTTGTCATTGCCAGGGTTAAAGATTGGACTGGAATTTTTATTTAACTAGAATTGTTGTCTGAATGGATGGAGCATGTTAACACTCAAAGGAACGCCCAGAGGAAACCACATTGTTTACATCAAATGATTATGAAACATGAACACTGTAAGCAACATGTGCCAGCTGTTCTTCTACTCTTATGCTCCACATAGTAGTGCTCTGAATAACTGATCTCATCGCTAACCTAACTGACGGTGTGTTAAAAGGAGAAGTTGGGCTCTTAAAGCAGCAGATGTGTGAGGGACACATCTGCAGTGTGTACTGTGTACAATCCATCCCCCCCCCACACACACACACACACACTTCGCTGTCCTCCTCAACCCTCAGGCTAAACCCTCTCCATTGTACTCATGTTGACTCACAAGGAAAAAAAACTGTCACCAGTGCACCAATGCTGTGCCATCATCTGGCTCCTCAGAGGGGGGAGGTGGCTCAGTGTGTGTGTCTGCATGGTGTTTGCATGTGTGTTGGTGGGTGGGCTGCCATCCCTCCGTCTCCGCTGAACTGATTGGCGTGGCAGCGGCAAGAGCTGACACTAATCTCATGTGCCAGGTTGGAGGCATCACTCGGGCTGCTATCACTTCCATGGATAAACAAGTTCCTCGTACTGCTGCAGTAAGTCAGCAGAGTCAATAAATGACACGGGGGGACTGAGAGTTTTATGCAGGAGACTTGCACAGAGGAGACAGTGGTCTGACAGGGGATGAGGATGTTCAGAGGGTCACAAGTTTAACACCAAGTGAAGGGTAAACCTAGGTCTTGAGAGTAGCACTTACTTGCGTGCTGCCGCCAGCAGGTTGCCCTGGTGGAGCGGACGCCAGCGCAAGCGGTGCGTTCATTGTGGTATATGGAAGTTGGAAACGTCATTTCTTAAAGTGTGGCTGTTGAACTGAACAAACTGGCATAGTTTATTGCTTTCATACTGCCATTGGTGCCAAGAATGGTCTAAAACAGCTTGCTAAACAGAAGTTTGTCACTGGCGTCCGTTTTTTAGAAAGTGAAGAGCCATAGTTCTCGCGGTACCTATGTTTCCTGAAGGCAACGTGCTTGAGGAAGGTTCTAAGCCTTCTTTGTCATGCTGTCACTCATGATTCCACGCCCCTCTCAGTTGATGCCACGCCAGACCAAAGACCAAATGTCTGAAACTGAAAAAATGCAATCTGAAAGTGAATAAAAGATCTGAAAGCAAAAGAACGATTTGAAACATAAAATAAGACCTCAAATATTAAAATATATGAAAATGAAAAATGAAAATAAATAATTTATTCAAAAGAATTCAAGAATTGAATCAAAATGATATTTAACTTGAAAAAACTTTTCGTATACTTATTTTTAGTTTGAATACATTGATGTATTTTTCAAAGTTCAAGCTCAAAACTTGATCTTTCAGGGGTTTTTTTTTTTTTTTTTTAAATGATCAAAACTTTTGGCCCTGATTTAGCTCCATAGGGTCTGTAAATCTTCATCTACTAACCAGATATTTTCCTGGGAGCTCCTGAGCTCTCTTGTTTCATAGGTTCCTCTGAATCGGTGGGGGCAGCATGCTTCTGTTTTGAGAACATACTATTGTCTGGTGTCTGTGGCTTTTGTAATAATAGTGTTGCTTATTTTGGCCCACAGGTCATATAAATCTTGCAATTCCATCTTTGGCCACAAGGGCAAAGTTATGCAATGCAAAGTTGGTAGAGGTGTACAGAGATGTCCGTATTTTTTCAAATAATACATTTAGAACTAGGTTCGTACATGTGGGGGCGTCAGTAGCCTAGTGGAATGGTGCGCGTGCCCAATGTACGAAGGCAGTGGTCCTCTGGGTGGGCGGCCCGGGGTTCGGGTCTGACCTGTGACTCCTTTCCTGCACGTCCTTCCTCACTCTCTCTCCCAGATTTCTTGCTCTTTCCACTGTCCTGTCTCTAAAAAAATGTAAAAAATTAAGAAGGAACTGGCTTCATACGTGTGCGATAATCGTGGAGGTTTTTTCACAACCACACAAAAAAGAAATATTGTCGTCTGCTTTTTATTAATTGTAGCCGTTACTATATGTGAGCAGATATTGTAGAAAATCAATATCCGGCTCTATATGTTGCTTTGTAACTTGAAAATGTTATTGCAAGTAAGCAAGAGTTTTTTAGTCCGGTATCACTGGTCTCTTAAGGCCTGATCCTATAACACCCGACAGCTATTGCTTTTCCCCTGCATGAGAGAAACGCTGTGCACACTTGTATTGCCAGGTAATATGGCAGTCACACTTTGCACACCAGAGAGAGCCTGGTTATTTTCTGAGTTGCAAAATCGACACATGAATAAAATATTTTCCTCAGCTATTTCCAGTGCTACCACAGCACTTTGGTATTAACAGGCACCGTTTTTTAAGTCAATGCAGTCTCACTCAACCCAATCATGCATACCAACCTCAGCCCCATCCTTCCTCAGAAACATTAAGGAAGAACTCTATAAAGCCCATGTTATTTATAGAGGAAAGATTGTGACATTATTCTATCACTGCTAAGCTTCAATTTAAGGCCAATATAATTAAACTTAAGCATGGTTTTGTACTCTTGGGATGTGTCCAAAATAATTCACTTACTCTTTACACCTTAGTCACCAGTTCTCCCTGTAATCTGTAATCTGTAATCGTCCTCAAATTGGAAAAACGACTGGGAAACAGCAAAAATGTTGACGCTTTATTCGCCAAAAATAAAGAATTGATGTCATAAGATGTCAAACACTACTGTGAAACAAAGTCACGCTCAAATTCATTTTCAAAAATGTCATTATTGTGTGTTAATTTCTTGACTGGTTTGTCAATTCCAGTATGTTCTAAGGTCATTATTATAAATTCCATAGTGAAGCTCTAAATCTCAGCTCCCTCAACTGCACTTAAGCTTTTTTTCTTTTTCTTTCAGTATAAATTGTTCTCTACTTTTGAAGATGCATTGTGGGCAGGGGTGTGTCAAGAGGGGTGGCAATGCGTGGGCCCCCTTTGAAATCTGAGTGGCCACCCCAGGTGCCATCCCTTATCCTAAACTACAGTTAGCTTTTTGTCTTGCCAGAAGCAGGACTGAGGTTAAAACCAACTCGTCGGGCTGTGTTGCAACACTAGTTTTCTTCATTTGTCAAGTCCTTTGCTCAATAAATGTGTTTGGGAAAGACATAAATCCGTTAACAATCAAGCAAACTCAGACTCTGAATTTCTAACTTGCAAGAATTTACTAGAAATGTCTTGGTACCCAAACATAGCCAAATAAAGTATTTTTGCAGGTAGGACTGTGAAGGGGTTTGCATGCAATTTTTTAAGTACTTTGAATTGTGAATTTGGACATTAATCTTCTTTTTCTGTCCACAAAGGATTAAGCGAAAAAGATGTACTGTATATTAAGAGTAGGCTCTATAGAAAGGGTAAATAAATTAAATTAATCCATGTGTGTTCAAGCCACCTTTTCACAAGTCAGTGCCCCAGTTAGGCCACCCCAGTTGGACATTTCTGGACACGCCCCTGATTGTGGGATTGTACTGTAAAGAGTATCATAATTAAAGATTCACAGAGCACTACAAAATGGATAACTGACAATATTGAGTTTTATATAGTGAAAAGTGAGTGATTTCTGACACATACAACCTTGCTTATAAAACATCAGAAGGGAGGGTTAAAGGTCTTGCTCAAGGGCACACAGGCTGAGGTTGTTGAAGGCTGAACAGGCTTTTTTGTAATAGATGATGAAACCTGACAGCGTAAATCCTGAACATCCCGTGAGGTTTTATCACACATTTTATCACACATGCCCCCAATAGATAGAAACGTTAAATCAAAAACATAAATTGGAGCCGCATAGGAGAATGGTGTGATTAATAAAAGGGGATAGGAGCGTGGCTGCTGACATTAGGGTGACATTGTGCGCACAAACATCTGTTTTGTTTAGTCAAGACAGCCTGCTCCCTGGGGTTCCTGCTGCTTAGCGTCCTCAAATCCGTGCGGAGTTATTGTGCTTGTTTGTATGTGTGTGTTGCATTACCATGCATGCCAGAGTGGATTTGTATGCCTTCCTGTGTGTGTGTGTGTGTGTGTGTGTGTGTGTGTGTGTGTGTGTGTGTGTGTGTGTGTGTGTGTGTGTGTGTGTGTGTGTGTGCATATGTGCAATTGGCTAATTAACTTCTCCTGCACAACACACACACTTTCTCCTTGAGGGAGGGAAGCAGGCAGCAGAGGTTTAAGCGCAGGGTCCAGACACATGGCTTCTCTTGGGATAGTGGCTTCCAGCTTCCCCCTGCTGCTGTCTTCATCCAACTGGGTGCTGCAAAAGAGGGAGAGTTAGGAAGTAAACAAGGTGTCCATAGGGACCACTTGGTTCACACCTCATGCCCCGCATAGGTTCTGGAAGTGTATATTATCCAGAAATAGTAACAATACAACCAGAATCATAGAAAAAACCACAAGAGATGTAGAGAAACTCCAAAATGTGCCCAAATGTAGCACATATCACCTATGGGCGTCCTGGGGAACATTAGAAACTCACAAAAACAAACAATATTTAAAAAAATGACACATGCAAGGACAAAACTGCACTGTAAAATGCACACACACAGATTACAAACATACATAACACCACTTACTTAAGACCTTAAATAAACAGTCCAACTCTCTCTCTCTCACACACAGACAAACACACACCGAGGGACATTTAAGTGTAGGGGTTTAAACCCTGGCACAGTTGCAGGTCCCTTCTTGGCAAAAGCAATAAAAGTTCGCCAGAGTCCGTTTAACATTTTTTAAATATGGTTTTAAACATAGCCAAAAGAAGGACTCAAAAATGTCCCCTACTATCTAGGTGGTCCTCGGTTGGTGAACGTGGAATGAAGCCAAAGTCCACTGTATGATAGACTTGCAAGTTCACAAAGACACACACAGACTTCAAAGCATTGTTTTAATAAACAAACAGAGACACATCCATGAATTTTACGTTTTTTGGTGTATTTTTAAATATCATTTATATAATTTTATAACTTCAGTCTTTGGCAGTATTTTCTATTACAATCATGTCATTTATATATATTTAAATTGAATTGAAACTTAAAAAGTTGACAAGTCAAAATCTGACCTCTCACCTTTGACCTAAGATTAAACATCCCTTCATGAGTGTGAAATTGAGTTCACAGTGTACAAATGTAGCATGTACAGCGTCCCATCTCTAACGCATACAAGTCCTGCAACCCCAATGCATCAATCACTAACAAGCAGCCAAGCTGTGACCGTCACATCCTAAGATCCTTTGATGTTGCACATGCAAATATCGCTATTCTTCTTGTGCTTTTTCATCCCATGCTCAGCTTCTAACCTAAATACTTCAACAACAAAAAAGACACCCCTTTCATTGAGCCATCATATTCATGCAAATGAGTAAATAAAACATGCATGGGTACATGCTTGACTGATTGTATTTTTTCCCCACAACTTTGCAATGGCTCAGCACAGTCAGATATGTGGGATAATTATGCAAAGACATGCATACACAATGTGCATACAAGGAACCCTATCTACCATAAAACATCAAAGACAAAGCACCATCCTTGTCAGAATAATGCATGCATAAACAGATATTTTATATACATCACAGGACTATTTTGTTTGCTGGTGTTGGCTGTAGCAGGAATGCATGGAGCAAAAATAAGCAGCAAGTGAGAGGCCACTCTCCCTGGAGAATTGGCCCACAGATCTCAGTTTCTTCTCCCGACCCTCATTCTGTGAATTGTATTAGCCTGCACGGATAGCCGAATCCATTGATCTTGGCAGAGGCTGAAATTAGCTAATTAATTAGTGGGGGGATGGGACGAGCAGACAGAGCGGCTGATGCGAAAGTCATCCACAAAACAAAAGTTTGGTCCTGAAGTCACTCCCATGCCCGTAGAGATTTCAGGTTCTGCACCTTATGTAAATATACCTCTCGTGAATTATTCATTTGGAAGTGTCATGGGCAGTGTTACTTTGGTATGCAAATGGATATGTAAATAGGCAGCAGCGTGTTGGACCAGCGGTTGGTTTAAGAGATCACGGAGAGATCAATAGTTGAATGGTTTGGAGTGAATGCATTTGTTTATGTATGTACACATGTTCATGTCAGATGCTGTATATGTTAGCATTAAGTCAGTGATGTGGACTGGGACAGGATAAAAAAAAAGTCTGCGTTGCTCTACTATACAACGCAGACTGAATAACTATAATGTTTGTCTGACTGACTAAATAGACCTTCTCTCAGGACAGTGTGGGCGTTTACAAATGGGCTTGATTGACATCTCCATCACTCTGCTGTTGGCCCCTTTTACGTACGCAGAAAAACGTACTCTGTTATAAATCACATTGGTCCTTTTTTGTACTTAGATTAGTTTAGGTACTGATATTTCTTCCCTTATCTTAGTACAATGGAGGTAAATTGAATTTTGTTTCAGTGCCCAAAGTAAACTTGAAAATCTTTGCCACCCAGCTAGCTTATAATGTTAACGGGGCGGACGTTTCACCGTGACACCACTCTGGAAAAATGAATCAGCAATCAAATAACAAATAATGTCCGACTGCTGTTTTCCAAAGGATATAAAAGTAGTGACCATGACACATTGCTTTAATATCACAACTACCTACCTATTGATTGGCAACTAAAGGCAAGGCAAGGCAAGTTTATTTGTATAGCACTTTTCATACACAAGGCAGACTCAAAGGGCTTCACATGACAAACTTTTTCCCACGTATTTCCCTTTCATAAACACAAAAATTGGACTTTGTAGGTCAGCCCCGTCCATCTTACTCCCTGCAGACCCCATGGTGTCTGTCCTGTGAGATTATCAGGCGTCCCTGATCAATCTGTGTACATTTCTACCTTTACACTGGTTTTTCCAAGTTTTTAGGGCCGTAAGATGGAAGGAACTTAACCTTTCAATTTTGTCTCAAAATACACAGTGACCTTTGACCTTTCATACAATAAAGGGAAATAAAATGAAAAGATAAATACACGTTTAAATCCATGAGGTAGATATTTCATGTTTCAAAGTAAAACAAAATACTTCAGTCCTATAGCTAACTTTTAACATCGGCTAACGAAAATATAACCAAAGTAAAAGAAAAAAGTCATTATCTTAAATGTACGTATTAGGCCCCACCATAAGGCGGCCCTATGCCCCATATATTGACCCATATAAAACACTTAAACACCTTACCAAAGCCACCTTACTCTTTCCCCTGGGATTAATAAAGTATCTCTGATTCTGAAACCAATGGGATTTATTGCTATTAAACAAACATAATCATAACAAAGATCAACTTAAAACTAATGTAATCAAACACAACGACACACACAATCCCTGGCTGAGAGGCACAGCAGTCCCCACTCCAAAAATGCCTTCCTTCCTGAAGCCAGCACTGGGCTTTTAAGCACTGTGGCCAGGTGAGCCTCATTGAGCAATTAGTGGCTTCACCTGGGCTGGAGACAACAGGAAGTGGAGAGAGAAAAAAACAGCATAGGGAACATACATTCGTAACAGTACTCAAAGTACTGAGTACTTCATTTTAACCGAATGGGGTAGAAGTGGTGAAAAATAAAATATGGTCTCTCCTACCTGAGCAGTGCAAAAATGACACGAATATGATCTCCAACCAGTTTGTCTTAACATAGGAACACTTATATGGTGAAGATGTAACTGCAACTTTTTGATTTTATTTGATTCTATACTCACACTTTTAAACAGAAAGTATTCCATCAGCAAACCACGTCAACAGCTCTTTTATTTTAAACAAGGCCAACAGGTGGATGATAAAACCCAAGAAATAAAAATATGGACAGATGATCTTTTCAGTCATCCTATAGGCTAGACGTAATGCACTTAAATGCCAAACTGTCCGCATAAATGTGGCGAAGAATTCACTTCATCCTCGACATTCCCAAAGCTTTCTGCTGGGTCTGCATTTTTCACTGACTCGTCCATATCCATCTTGAGTCCAGCAGGCCATCATCTGGCCAGTTTCTTGCAGTCGACTGAAAGCATGGATCTTCTTTTTTGCCTTTTTATTTTTTTACTCAGTAAATAGTAATAGTAGTAATACACTTAAGTAAAAGTAAAACATTTTATTTTTTAAAACTACTTAAAAAATGTACAAGTATACAAAATTGTCAGGAAAGGGGGAAGTGGGACACAGGTGCGGACCCAGGGGTTTCTTAAAGTTATCCAAGAAGGATAACCACAAATCGCATAGATTGGAGAGGGGGGAGGGAACAAACGAAAGTATAGAGCCAAAACACCCCTTCTATAAATAATGCACCGAAAATGAATAACTAAACCACTGCCGCCAAGCAGCTGACTTGAAACTAAATTGTCCAGGAGACCCAGAAAACAAAACACAAAGGCAAAGGCTGCAAGGGAGGCCTTAACACTCAACACAAAAGGCTGGGGTATATTCACAAAACTACCCAGCACCGCAAGCTATTTACAGAGACACTAAGGACCCAAATACACAGGAAGTTATTTGTTTGTGTTTATGAACACACAGACAACAAGAGACAACGCAGGGAGAACCTCTCACTACCTCTGAAGGTGAGATAATGAGTCAGCACAGAGCACTGAAGTCCAACAGTATATATAAGCTCCCCACACCTGGTTTTAATCAAGGCCAATCAGCCACAAACACACCTGACTCTGCACTGAGGTGATTCAATCACCAGCCTCAGTGAGAAGCTAGAGAGTGTGCCCTCACACAAAATAGAGCGACACATTTACAGAAACGTGAATAAATGTTCTTTTTTACCTTCCACCTACTGTATACTCAACCACATCATCGCTAACGTACAGGAAATATGGTTAACAGATCTACTTTCCACAAAAAGTTCATGTGGAAGCTACTAGTTAGAACAGTGAAAATGGTAGCTTTTGATATTTGAAATTAAGCTTTCAATCATTTTAACAATATGAGCTAAATCCCATCCCCCTCAAATGTAAGTTGCACAAGCACGTAAATATTGGATTTCAAAACCTGGATTGAAAATATCAGAGAGGGTTGAAACTACATTCATTTTTTTGTGTTATTTGACAGAACTCATCCTTTTAAGGTGTCTTATTGTCCCAACAGTGATTTAACAGGATACTGAAGTACACTAATGCACCATGTCAATAACTCTTACCCTTCAGTTGGCCTGGAACGTTAAGATTTCCTGGGATATACTGTAAGGGTAAAAAGGCCGTTTATTGGGAATAAAAAAAGCTACAAAGGAAGTTTGTTTATTCTATCTTTTACAGATTTTTTTTTTTCGTATTTGTTGTTGGTTTTTGGGACCATGATATGATATGTCTGATCTTAAATTAAATACTTAACTAACACTCTTAACACAAGGTGTATTTGGTAGTTGCTGCGGAACTTTCAATCATCATTAGAAAATGGATTTTGCCAATTTTTCATGGAATAGTAGATGTAAAAAATGTGCTTTCCTTTGTGTTTTGAATACCCCAAAACAAAGATGTTTAGGAAGATAAAGCAACAAAGTCCTGTAAAAACCAAGTCAATGGGCTTTGTAGGTATTTTTCTAATCTCTGATTGATGTCTTTCTCTTGGCTTTGTGAATGATTAACTGGAGGAATAGCTTGAAGTTTGACACCCAGCTAACTAGTAATTAAAAAAGCCCCATACTGTATAGCTGTTGGGAATGACACTCCTTCCATTTCCACAATCCTTATGCCTACTTGGTGATTTCTTTTGGTCTAACAGTAATGAGAAGTGCAGCAGAGTGGCAGAGCTGGCGGGGCACAGTGGGATGGAAATGGCTGGTGTCTATCAAAGTGTCAAAATGGAATATAGCTGTGCTGCACTCTGGCCTTGAGCCACTGGGTGAGTCAGGGATTCAACACACACTCACAGACATGCACCTACACTGCGAGGTCAATGCAATCACCGCTGAGTCAACCCCTATATTTGTGATCTGGCATCACAGAGAGAGGCCGAGAGATACAGACAACAGCAGAGGCAGCTTAACAAGGGGTTAATTCTTGGGCTAGAGGGCTCTCAAGACACACAAGAGTGCACTCGCATGTGTGCGTTCCGGCCCTCACACACAGCTGCTCCGTTCATTATACATTAACCCACATGGGAAATAATGAGATCACTAAGATCATTCTCTTAGAAATAAGAAATCCGTTGCATTTTCATGGCTGGTGCCCTCTGCATGGTAACAGCATGAGACGAGGAGGAAAACCAACTCTCCCTCCACTCGCTTTCTCTCTTCCCCTCTGGCTTTTCTCAATGCAGAAATTAAAGCGTGTGTAGAAGAAGATGCACAGGAAGCACAGGGATAGAGGATCACTGTCTACAGAAGTTAAAGTCAGCTGTGGTAAACATTGAAACATTGAATTTGAGTAGCGGGGATTCCACAATGGTTACGTTTAAACCTGAACATATATGCGGCGCTGCCGGTGGGTAAAAAGGCCAAAGATGAGATATGCTGCCAAAGTGAAAGCAGTGAAACAACACAACCCGTGTTGGTTTTGCATGAAGTCATCCACATGATTCATATCTCATATATGATCCTCCTCACGGGATTGAGAAATTCAATCTTTTGGACTTTCCCAAAAACTAACAAGCACAAGTTTTCGATAGATCTAAAATGATTGTTAGTATGTTCATTGAACGCTGTCTGACTTGATGGCATTTTCATGTTCATTGCAGAAAACAATACACGAATGGATGGGAAGACTTCAAGAGTAGAGGAGTGGGTGTGCTAAGATAGCTTGTGTTGGTCTGGGAGACCAGCGCTAAAGTGCAACGTCTACAGCATCAAAAGTTATACCTTTAAAGAATAAATGAAAATGATATTTTCCATTGCTTCAGTTATACGGAAAGCTTTCATATTGAGTCTCGTCATATGAAATGTGCTATATGAATTAAGTTGACCTGACCTGACTTCAACAACATGTTTCTTTTTCTATGCAGAATGCAAACCTATAGCTCTATTGAGGAAACCTTCTTTAACTGGCAATACAACGCTTATTCAAGAGGTCATACTTTTAATCCAAATGGTTTAACAATGGTTGAAAAGTATCGTAAGGTTCCGTCTTCGAAGATGTTATTTTCTTTGAAAGAAACACTGGTTTGGCAACTGCATACACTTTTTGTCGCTCTTCATCGCTACTCTATTCAGGTTTGATCTTTTATATGGGAAAATCGTCAAAGTCCAGTAACCTTGAAGGTGATCAGAAAACTCAAATGTTTTTTTTGTGTGTCACTAAAACATTTGCCACTGAATATATTTTACTTTTATAAAGCATTCCTTGTCGTCATGTTGAGCTATCCACTTCCCATAATACTCGAGAACCTTCCATAGAGGGCCTTAACTTCTAAAAGTCAAAGGCCAAGGTGCTTTGGGTGGAAATTCTCACCATGAAGTCACAGTTAAGTTGGTTATTTTTGACAAGGTTTTTGGCTTGTAATATGTGTAGAAGGATGGTCTTTCAAATGGTGATTTTCATTTCAAGAAGTTCCATAACAAAGCGAATTTTAAAGTTAGACTTCAGCTCCTATAAATCACTGTATTAGTCATTTTCGGGGTTCACTTTTTGGAACATAAAGTCTGGAAGTTAGGGGTCTGGGGGCGGGGTGTGTTGGATAGTCGATCAAGTAGTCACCTTATCCTCAATCCCTTTCCCCCACAGTCTACTGCCATCTATTTGTCATTTCTCAACCTCCTCCAGCCCTGTCTCGCCTTTTCTTCTCACCCGCACACTTTCTCCTATGTAAGTAGATCTCATTAATCACGACCCGGCTCCGACTACTAAGGCTTGTATGGATTTTTGTCAAATTGCTTCTGCCACATAAATCTAGCACATATAAATTTGTGTGCGTTCAACTCACAACTGATGTGTGATTAATGAGTGTGGGTACATTTGCCTGCTCCACTGCAGATATTTTGGCCTCACAACAAGTAGCATTCATACCTCATCTTTGCCGTGAGATCACGTGCTTGGGCGCTGTTCAGGGCTGCAGATCATTGTGGTGGAATCTATCATGTGACAGCAGGGGTCAGCAAGAGGCTTGTGGGTAATAACAAGTGACCTGCGCATGCTGGAAAGATATCACTCACTCCTCCTCTCTGCATGTCCGGTTCCTTCCGTGTCCTACTTTGCAAGTGAAAAATGTTCAACAGTGCAAGACAGATGAGCTCAGAAACAGTGCCTGATGGAACTTTAAAAAAAACTGCTGAGATGTGCTTATGCTGCAGGTTTTATGTGAGGCTTCTGTGGTTTAAACATGGTCAAATTATTCCAACTAAAAGGGCCATAACTATCCTGCCAAGAAAAGGCACAAAAAAATCCAAGAAGCAATAACTATATTGAAGCAACTGTATTTCCCTTCCGACACTTGTAATCAATAACAAAAATGGTAAAGGGACTTTAGCTTGTATAGCGCTTCTGACTACTCAAAGCGCTTTTACATTGCGGTCACTCCTACACATTCACAAAGGCAGAGATTGCTATGTAAAGTATCCATCAGTGCTAACTCTCATTTATACACAGTAACACGCCGCTGACGAAGCAGCGGGAGCAACTTGGGGTTAAGTGTTTTGCCCAAAGACATATTGGACATGTAGCTGCAGGAGCTGGGGATCAAAACCCCAACCTTCCAGTTGAGAGACAACCAACTCGGCCTCAGCCGCCCCAAATATAACACATAGGACTAAGTTAAAATGACCTTACATGGTGATCTCTGACATTGTAAAACTGTCAACAAGACAGCCAAAGTCAGAGGGTAAATGTTAGCTAAAGCTGCAGCTAATGTTAGCTAGGACTCAAGCTTTGTTTAATAGTTGATATTCATCTATTTATCTTTTAAATATGAGTCTTAAGTTAGGGAAACAGTCAGAAAACTGTCAAAATTGAGCACAATTCATTTTACACGGCATAACATGGTATCACTGAGTCAGCATGTAAATTATGTCAAATTGGTTTGCAGACTTTGGCTAACGTTAGCAGTGTTAGCAACCCTAGCCTCCGGTCTTCCTTACAGGTTAAATGTGGGTATACACTGCTCTGGTAGTGTGGTTCATATGCAAGTTCTGTCTGACACATAGCTCTCATACAGCTTTATCTTCATAGATAAAAGTACTGCAAAACCCTTCTGCTCCTGTGAGATGCTATCTGTACTCTGTGCTTGTTTATATCTGGGTAGTAGAGCATTATGGCAGTACGGCAGTTGCCATTAACCAGAACTACAGCCCCAGCTAGTGGTGGGTGGCTACATTACAGTTTAGACATAGCATTTGACTTGCCAGCCCAAATTCATGAAACCAACTAGTTATTATGGTGCCATATCGTTCACATCCGCTATCCAATTTCTTGACTGTGGTGTATTTTTATGGAATTTGTTGTGGCTTAGATACATTCAAATCCTATTCCAATTGTATCTAAGGAAGGTATAATGTAAAGCCAGCAGGTTGTTAATGCATTATGGATCCTTGACTGGGTGCTTAGAGGTGCTTAAAATTCAAAATTAAAAGTCATTTTACACAAAAGATTAATTTGAAATTATTTTATTGATTTAAAAAAAAAGTTTTCTTGCACTAAACATATAGTCCTCTGAAATCTCCCCATAAAGCTGTGTCCATAGCCACAGTTAACTCTATAGCCTTCATAAATGAGCTAAACTAGCTTTTTATTAGTCACATCAAACAGAACATTTACACCGGGGGTGAAGTGAGACGAGGGGAACGTGTCTGCATGAATCAGTCGGAGTCTGTTGACATTACTTCTCCATTCACCAGTGTTTAATAACTGCTGTATCCAATACCACATACAATTACGTGTCTAGTTAATTTTCCATCTTCAGTTTTGTAGATTTATCTGTCATCTTGCAGTAATTGCATCTTTAACCTCTTTCCTCTGTTGTTATCATCTCCTTTCTCTTTTTCCCACAGTAAGCAGACCAACCTCAAATAAACCAGCCTTCTTTCCATGGATTGATATGAAATCAATTACAGTCTACTACAGAGTCTGTGATTAAAACGCCTCCCCTAGCACTGCATTCTTAACAGTGTACTATGGAGGGATAGCAGACCGTTGCTATGCGTACTCGCCAAACCAGAATCAAGTATGGAACACAGTTATGTAGTAATTGGTAAATTAAAGTATTTTTGTTCAATAGAAAAATATTGGGTTAAGTCCCCTTTAGGCTAGTCAGGCAGACATTAATTCAGCTAAACAAAGAAACACTCGATTCCTGTAAACCAGGCATGGGCAAGTGGTCCCGCTGTTTCGTCTGTGGCGTATGAATGTGTCTGAATGGGCTTAGTTACTTCTGATGGTCACCTTACATAGCAACCTCTGCCATGTAGGTGTGACCTGCGGTGTAAAAGCGCTTTGAGTAGTCAGAAGACTAGAAAAGCGCTATACAAGCTAAAGTCCATTTACCATACGCACCGCTCCTCACTCACGGCGGCCCGCCAGTCAACTTCTAGTATCAAAAAATTATAAAGAGGGAAAAAAACATGACAAAATCTGCCATGATGATTTCCACCTGGGCTGCCATTAAGACACCATGGCACATACACCAAATGCATTAGAACAGGAAACAGATAAATATTTTGTACTAACCATAAAAGACTCAGTTCATAGCTGTGGAAAAAGTAGGACAAATTGGCTTTAAAGGGAGTTAATGTATTAACTGAGGTTCGGGATCAGGACCACGCCCAAACTACACCTCCAATCACCTGACAAGCCTACTTATACTGAGCCATCCCACTCCACACCGTTTGTCTCAGTTCTTCGACGACCCACCCTCCCTTCCCTTCCTCTCATCCACTCACCCTCCTTCCTCATACCTCCATCTCGTTTGTCTAAATTCTAGGTACAGTCTGGGGCCATGATCAGCTCGGGCAGAACTACGCTTGAGACGGTTCCCCCACTCAGAGTCTCCCTCTGCCCTGCAGTCAGTTCATCCTTCCAGACCAGCCAACCGACAACATCCTCCTCCATCATAATCATTACCTTAGCATATATTCATCTGTCTCATCATTCATATGATCTATCATTAAATACTGTATCTAAATCGTCTATGGTTGTGGCGTGGTCCTTGCTAGTGAACTCTGCGTTGAGCTCAATAAATTGAGCATCACTATTCACATTCAACTTTGATAATATAAATGTTGGTATCATACATTTTGATAAAGGCTAAATATTTGTTCCTTTGGTTAAATTATAAGTCACTGTATTTTCTAATCGAGAGTATCCTATAATTTCTTACAATTTGGCCCTCTGGCAGTAAGAATCAAATTAAAGTGGCCCACTTGGTAATCAGAGATTTCTATCCCATGCTGTAAGCTATGGACTGAAAATGTTTTTGAAAAACATTCCAGTTAAAATGGAAAGAAAACAGGCAAAAACATGTTAAGTTGATACGGATGCTAAGATTCCTCTCAAAGGCAGAGTGCCGTAAACCAGCTTCATTTTTATTTTTTGGTTTGTGTGTGTGTGTGTGTGTGTGTGTGTGTGTGTGTGTGTGTGTGTGTCGGATGGGGGGTTGTAATATAATCATCCCAAAAGGTTTAAAAGGAAAGCATTATAAGAAGCTATCGCAACAAATTCACTCAAGTGAATGGATTCCCATCCAAAAACACTGACTTTACCAGGTTGAATTTTATTAAGGGACGAGGCAGAGTTTCACCAATGTATGTGTGTGTGTCCACGCAATGAAATTAAGTGTAATGACATCATCCTCAGCGGTGTGATGGCCTGGCGCTGATAGAATTGATGTGATCACAATTAAATCTAAGTTATTGCAGGAGTTTCCTTATGAACTTGTTTATTTGTTCCATCCATAACACATAAAAAAGTTAGCCCTCCAATCCCTCGGCGCTTTCGTAAAATAAATATGAAATAGAAATCAATTTAACAAAGCCTTAACGGCTATCCCTTGGATGCCATTTCCTGCCGTTGCGCAAGAAAAATAAAATTCAAAGACAATAAAAAAGTCATAAATTGTGGTTATCAAATAGCTTTCCTCTAAGGTTTATGGTCGAGTTGCCTCTGCTGATGTGATTTTGAGTCGTTATTTCGCACCAGTGAGCATAAATGGGAATGGGATTTATATTAAAATTGCATTCCTCATGTTTGATGTGGGAGAAGTGATCAATGATTTCATTAATTAGCTGTATATATTTGAGCTTGGGGAGTATTACATTTGATATTCTCTATATCTCTCTTGCCCTATAGCGTACTAAGACTGTTCCCCTTCCTGCTCTCCTGTGCCTGCAGTTTTATCTGCCTGTCCGTCCCACACTATCTCCCTTCATAGGCCTGGTTGAACAAGGCACCTCTGCGGAAAGAACCTCAGATTCAGCTGAATATCCGATTATCATCCAGGTTACACCGACGTCTCTTTAAAAAAAAAAATCCTGCGTGGGAGGTCGGTGTATGGCCGGACATTTTTATGTGTGAGGAGAGCCTGTTCGTCAAGGGCAATGTCAGCTGTGATTGCTAATAATTGGTGTCAGGGGGGTGCTTGTTAATATCAATGACATAGTCCTAAAAGCTCATCAGTTGCTTACACTGCTGTGAAACAATCAGAAAAACACTCATGTCCGCACTATTAGAATCACTTTGACCTGAAGCCCATAGGACTTAATAGAGTTTGTTTTGCAATTAGTACCAATAAATAACAGTTTTTGGAATACACTATTAGAGATCAAAGTGGGAATAAAAGATGGTTGGCTGCAAATCAAGCCAAATGATTTAGAGCTCCCCCTACTGACTGGCTGAAGTATAGCTTAAAAGCTCCACCTCCTTCATGTTTATCAAAGGGACATTGGTCAAGCTATCGCTAAAACCCAGATTCTATCTTGATAGTTGGTTATTATCACGTTAATTTTTTGTCTTAATTATCATAATCAGTCATTTGATGCAAAAAAGAGCAGATGTAACGTCTTGATTGACAGCTCTGTTGACAAATGTGGCTCCTGCAACCTTTGTCACAGGATAGAGGAAAATGGTTAGAGAGAACACAACGAAAACTAACAATGAAGTCATTGAGCTTTCAATAACTGTGAGTGTCTGCTTCAAACTTACAAGAATCTTTCCCAAAGTTGACTGTACAAACCTTACTGCCAATTTCGACATCGTCTGAGCGCCACAGTTTTGCTCCATTGGACGGAGCGTGCGTTTCCTTGTCTGACTTCATGTCTGGGTCGATCTATTATGTTTAGCTTGACGGGTGCGTATTTGGAACATAGCAGAGCGTAGTGCCGCTGCTGGCACGCTCCAGAGACGAAGTGTGTCGCTGTAGAAACAGGAGCTTTCATTAGAATGGCAGTATAATGCGCCACAGTGCGTGGTGCTGATGGACCGCAGCGCGCACGGACTATGTCGAAATTGGCAGTTAGGTGTCATAGCTATTTTATTGGGAATTTAAATGTGTGCTTTGGTTAGCCAAAGCGGCCTGATGTGAGCTCAACCTGCCAGGCATGTCTTGGCTCCAAAGTTGTCACCAGCACAATATGTCTTTGCTCAGGTTTTTTGGCTTCACTTTTTTACAACAGAAAGAGGGGACACACTGTCCATATTAACACACCGTCAATGTGAGAGATCGACGCAGATAGCAAAAAAGAATAAATAAAAATAGGAAAAAAATGTAGAAGTGATTGTTCCCATTGCTGAGAGGTCGAGTTTATCTTCCCCTGCAGGCTCTGACACTTATTTATGAAATTCATAGTATTCAGTCACTGTTTTATTCATAAAAAAAATCATCTGACAACTATTAGTTGGTATGCATTGCCTAAACATTAATTACATTCAAATTCATTCTAATTTGTCTTAATTTCCCCTTCTCTCGACAGAAAAAAAATTAATACTACCCACTGATTATTCAATGCCAGGCAATTCAAAATGCTTCAGAGAAGACAAGAAAATGAGCGAGACCATTTGCATATAAACATGATTCAAACCTAGCATTTCTTAGAAGTGGCGTCTTTTGAAGACAAACATACGGGTGAGAAAATATGGTCACATTTTGAATTTCCAATTGAAATTGCACATAAACAAAACTTCTTAGTCTCGTGGAAAAACAATGTTTTTCTGAATTTAATCATTTGGGTAATGATACGATACAAGACTGCCCCAGTCATTCTCTCATTGAATGTCCTCAAATATTCCTATTTTGTAGGAAAACATTTCAAATTCTTGAGCTTTATAGATGCATTTTACAGCACATTGTCTTTTTCTAATAAGATGCCATTAGTGATTTGAGGGCGTTGGAGAGGCTGCTGCGAGCCGTTAATCAGAGCGTAGGGAAAAAAGTGGAATGGATCTCTAATCACCTAGACTGTAATCACCACATACATCACCCAGGCATACAGGCCAGATAGGAAACACACATTTAAAAACATATAAATATATGCACATAAACTCAGCCACTGTATTTATAAGTGCAGCTTTTACATGATTACAGCGCCAGATTCTGGATGAGTGTTAGACAAAGATGTTCCATATTTATGTCATGCACTGGATTGATTCCCCACTTTGAAATGCACTTCATGTTAATCACCTGCATATTCTTCTTCTCTGAATCCCAAGCTAATACATTGTACGTATAATTTTTCCCTTTAAAGCATATTAAATGTATCCAAATTTTTTTTTTTACAATATGATTTAATAAAGTTACCATGTAACCAAGCGACAACCTCCAGTCTTAATAAATGAAGCCAATGCAGAAGTGCAAACTCCTGCAGTTCGTCGAGGGTCCGCTTGAGGCCGGCTCCAGGAACACCGGAAGTCGCATACACACCACAGCCAAAAAAGTGGGTTTTACAGCATAAATAAACATGTTCACACCCTGGTACAAAAAACGAAATAGGTCTGATTAGTTATTGACATCACTGGCACACACTGTACAGGGGTTGAATTTCTTTTGAACGGCTCTGTTTTGATTTTGAAAACGATACTTGTTATCAAAAGTTAGGCGCGTAGCTGACATGATTGACAGGTGGGCGCAATGTAACGGTTTGTCAAGAGGCTTAAAACCCGCCTCAGCTCCTGCTCTAAGCCTGTCGTTAGGTTGACTGAAAGAGACATGATTTCCAGCATGGCGGTTGCTGCCTCCGGAGCCCACTGCCGTAACAGGTGGCTAACGTCACTCAGACTTTGTCCATTAATATTTACAGTCTATGAACCTTTTGCTCATGGCAATAAACTCAAGAAAACTATCAACTAATTAAGAGGACTTTGCTTTGATTCTCCTTCCCATAAATTCTACCACGAAAAACTTTATTTTTCAACTTCTTCATTCAGCTAGCAAAAAAGGTCTGTGAAACTCAATGTACTCTAACTGCCTAGCATAACAAACTAAAGAAAAACATAGCTGCTTGCTTCCCACTTGAATGTCTATAATCAAGTTCATACAAATTGGTGGAGACCAAAGCAGAGCTTAAAATTACAGCGAATATTGTGTTAACATTTGTCAGCTGGACGTGAAAACAACTTCAAGTTAATGCTAACAGTGGGCTGCGTCTGCTTAGCATACATGATAGCAGGCTAACACATTAGTGTAATCTACGTCATAAAATAATGATTGGTCTGGTTATTAGTTTTATCCGCTTACTTTTTCAGTTTCATAAAGTTACAAGGACAAGAAAAGAACAATAAGATAATAAGTAGGCTTTTATTATAGACATTACATTTTATCTGAAACTGTAAAATATAAAACTGAAAATAACATTATGACAAGGTTTGGTAAGCACACTGTGATTAATGCTCCATTAAATAGCTGGAATGAATTACTTACATACTCCATTTTCAAAGTTACGAGTATAATTTACTGCTAGAGACTTTAAAACAAATAATTATACCTGTTAAACATGACTGGTTTAATAGAGGCATTGTTGTAATTCTTGTAGCTACTCTATGAGGAATAAAAAGGCCCTCTCAATATTTATTATCCAATAAAAAAAAACACACATTCAAAATAATAAAAAGCAAAGAGACCGTAAAGACAGAATTTGTTTTACCATGTTATATTTTAATTTCTGCAGAGACAAAAATGACAAGCAATTTATTTACACAAACCTGTACAAAAGCAAATTAAATTATGTAAAATATCTCATAAATAGAAGTGGACTTGCGTTCAATACACTTTGCCATGTTCAGCTAAGCTGCGTGCATAGTGACTCATATTAAACGATGATAAATTGGTTCCTCAATTTCTATATCAACATCCAAGTCGCAGGACAAATAGTAATGGTTAATATTACAAATCTCATTACACTGTGAAGGCTATATGAAGAGTGGAGAGCACGGACTGAGCACACACCTCGGGCGAACAAATTCAAGCATTTTGATTACAGGTGTTTCGTACGCCACTTTTTTCTGTCAAATGTTTGTTTGTGAAAGCAGTTGCCTCAGTGGATAAAAAAAATAGTACACTGTATGTAGTGTAGTTTCAAATGGATGGCATTTTTTCTTTCATGCCTTCTCTTTTTGGCTGAGGTGCACACTACAGAGTATTTTTTCACTCCCATCTGATCTGGAAATTCAAAGCATCACCCTGCAATATCATCGCAAACATTGTAGCGCACTTATTTGTAGGACAGGGTTTCATCACATACTCTGATATGCATATTGTGAATCTGCGTACGAGTGTTGTGTTGCTCCACACATCCTGAGGTATGTGTTCTGTCAGCTACTCTCCCTTACAGCTCCCCCCCCCCCCCTCCACATCTCCCACTTCCAACTCCTAGTAAACCGTCACATTAGCATTTTTATCTCCAGGCTCCCACAAGTCTCAGCAGTCAAATGTCTCCAAGCATAATTTTTTTTTTAGTCTTTCACCTCGCTCTCTGTCTTTCTATGCTTCTATATTCAGTCCTAGGGCTTGTTTCATGCACAAAGGTTACTTGACCTCTGATGTCATACATGTACATGAGTGAAACACGACAAAAAAGTCCATTATATCATTATTATTACTACCAACAAGCAACTTTTGAATGTACCTGTACTCATTCAGTAATGCACTATGCTATGAATGGATATTTCAACAAGATAATTGATCCCAGTGAACAATAGCCTTAAGACTTTCAGGCTCACTGACATTTGACTGTTTTTCCTCCAAGAAGCCTTTGACATCATGGGATTTCCTCTAAGATATGCAAATGTAATTCAGTCCGTTCTTAAATGCCACCCCATCTACTTTTGAAAAGCAATGTAATTGTTTATGCACCATTCCAAACCGACATTTAATCATACCAATTGGTATAAAAAGGCACAATTGCATATTTGCATTCACTCTAGTATTTTTTATGGGGTTTTTTTTCGTTTCCTTTTTTTTTCAGAAGCACTCTAAATATACAAAGTGGCACCAGGTAAAGAAAAAAAAACACATAGTACATTGTCATGATAATTTCAACGGTTTTGATTTTATAGTGTAAGAAATCAACATGTACTGTTTATCGTAAAGTAAAATAAAATACAAGATAAAAAAATGTGGTGGTGATATAAAGTTAATGTTAATTAAACATTTTGGGGTTTGTATTGTGATATCAGAGACAATGATGATATTTGATTATGTAAGAAAAATATCTTTAAAAAAAAATCAATGGAATGGTGTAAACTGATGTACTAAGTTGTACTACATGTCTCTTCAGGTATAACAAAGGCAAGCAACAAGGTGGATTTCCATGTTTACAGGGAAAACATTTTTTTTGTACATTTTGTTTTACAGTTTTTTTCTTCCTTCTCAGTAAGTGAAGTAAGTTCCCATTAAACGTGCAGTAAAAAGTAAATATTTATGTATACAGTTGATAAGTATAGGAGCACTTTCTTTCCAACAACGAGTAGTACTTACAGACTATAGATTGCCAGAGTGCAGAAAAAGCAGCTCCGGTCGAACCAAAGGGGTTTTGCTAACATACAAAAAAGTTCCATTGCATCTGATATTCTTTTGTTTTATTACAGTTATGAGATTTGCGCCTCTGGAGCTGCGGAAAGAAACATCACTTGTGGACAGGGAGGCACAACATCTCAACATTGTTTGTTAGCGTTAGCTGTGAGGATGTAATGCATGGTAGGCTATGTTGAGACATCACAATCCTATTGTTCAGTCTCAATCCTTCATTAAAAAAAAACTTCATGTAATGTTAAAGCAACGTTCATCCAGAAAGCTATTATCTGTGAATGATTGGGGGCGGGGAATGCTTCATCCTGTTTGCAAAGCTTTGGTTTCATTTTGACGCCATTTTGCTCAGCCTGCAACCAAATATGTTCCCGGTATCTGCTCGACAGTACAGATGTTGCCTTTTTGATTGTTCTCCGATGAGCTGATTCTTACATTCGTGCTCAAAGACACCATCACCAATGTACAATGGAAAGCAACATCGACTTGAGTTTTAGACATCCATGTGTGTGCGGTAATGTCACCTTGAAGGCTGGAGAAGGAGTGAAAAAGAAGTTGATGCTTGTTGGTCACATGTACATTATGATATTTATTGCTCAGTCTATCACACAACAGAAATAAAGAACAGTAAAAAGCTGTCCTTGCAGCTGTTTTATGACAAGCTAGGCCATGTTTACACCAACCTTAGCCTATTATCGGTGTACATCTACAGTATACACTAAATATAGTCTATACACACACTATATACTGCATATCTGGCCCATACACACATACAATTTCAGTTGCACCTCAAGAAATGTAATCTCGGCATGCCACACACTGTGCTTACCAAGGATTTTCTGTCAGTACAGCCGCACCTCAGTTGAATGAATTTGCTTTACTGCTTCCGTGTGAGTGTGTGATTGGGAAAAACAGGGTACAACTTGATATAAACTGGAGCATTCTACCAAGGTGATCGAGATAAGCACAACCATGTATACACATGCTTTTCCAGCCAGTGGCTCTATGATTATGCAGTTCATAAAAGATGGATTTTGGTCTCAAACCTTGCCAATCAAAGACAAAGAACGAGAGACTGAGGAAAGGTTGCAAGACAAAAGGGAATGGGAGCAGTTAGCTTTGTTGCTATGGTTCAATGTTTATGTACAATGAGTGACTTTTTATCTGTGATGAACCACACACCGGTCAGACAAAATCAGTCATCTTGTGTTCATAGTACACCAGTTGTGTTGGGGACTGAAGAAAGAAGTTGTTGCAGCAAATTCCATTGGCTCCCATTTATGTTCAAAAAGGTTTTTTTTTGTATTAGCTGAGTACTTAAAGCTTAGTCTTTACTGTCCTTTTGAGATTTCAATAAGTTTTGGTAAACTTTTATCACAAACAGTCAAGTTGACGGAATCCACAGACAGCTCAGTGTGACGGAAACCAATGTGTCCCAAATATTGTTGCAGCAACTGAACATCACTGCAAGAGCACTGCAATGTTCAGGAATTAAAAAAAAGGCATAACCAACACACACTTTGAAGTCAAAATAGTCCACATGTACAGCTTTGTTTCTAGAAAAAAAAGTTGTCTTTTTTTGTACAGTGTCTTCTTCAGAGATGAGGCCTTCATTGGGGGTCATATGGGTAATGCATGCATGTATTGTGTATGTAAAATGACTTGATTATTTTACAGATTGACTGTCAGGCAGCAGATTGTGTCCTAAGAGCCCATTGCCAGTAGAACATCCCAAGTCCAATCAATGTCCTCAACAGTTTGTCCTCCTCCTCCAAATTGTTCCAGGTCAAGACCAGAATTAGCACTTCCAAAATGGTACGTTTTAATATCCCTTCCTCTCATCAAGGATCAGTCGCAAATGTCTTGGAGATAGTTTAGTCCTACCTTGTGAGGAACAAGAGTAGCTAAAAGCTTTTAGAGTAGTAACTTGATGGGTAAGCAACTATGCTTGGTGTGTTCCAATGCAAATGTTCTGGCACAGGGGATACAAGCTCACAGGTACACCTCCCGTCGTGTCAGAGTACCACAGGACGTGGGCTTGTACTCCCCAGTTGGTGCCAGAGGGATCTCCTCGGTGGGGTGGCCCAGTGTCTCCTCCCCACTTCCCGGTGATCCGTAGGAAGGCGATCCAAAGGCCTCGTAAGAGGAGGAGGAGGAGGCCATCTTCTTATTGAGCAAGTTGCGATTGCGGTCGCCCATCATGTGAGCAGCTGTGGGGTCTCCGTTGGCCATTGCGGCCATGGCGAGGGTCTCTTGGCTGCCAGGCTGGTCGGCGCTGCTGCTGCTGCTGCTGCCGCTGCTGTTGCCGCTCATGAAAGTGGAAAGCTTTGGTTGTTGTGGGGTGGTGGTTGACTTAGATGGCCGTCGCTCAGGCGACGTGCGCACAGGCATCCAGCAGGAGTCTGAGTGGCCATACTCGTCGCATTCCCGGGTGCACTTGCCAGTCATGGCTACGTCAGGCAGTGGCCGAGAGTCTAGAAGAAGTAGAAGGAGAAAAGAAAGTAAATGATACAGTTTGATCCACCAAAGTGGGATATATAATGATAAACTATTACTTGTGACTAGAAACATTTCCTTGCACTAAGTGTTTGTTGTGGTATGTGTCTCATGATTTGGCTATGATTCCACTATTAGATGCGTGAGTCTGTGTTTTCTCCCTAATGAGGTCATCATCGCATCTGAATGTTAATGGAGAAGGTGAAAAACAACAGAAACTGGTTAAAATGGTTACCAGGCGACTTGTCACTGCTAAAGCTTAAGTTTCAAAGGTTATCACTGGTGGATAGGATAGAATTAAGCCTGTGCAGAATAAGTTGCATGTTTTCATGCAGCACCCAAACCACATGACAGAAACGGTAACATAAAACAACAATGAAGAGAAGACTCCACTGGCTACGACAACAGCCTCGAACTAAAAAAAACAGTGGCGTGAATCAGAGTTGAAATAATGTCATGCTTCAAAACGTGTTTGTGCTAAGAGGGGAAGGGCGGGGGGAGGGGCAGCAATGAAGGGGCTGGGGAGGAGGTCAGTTTGTGTTTTTAGCTTACCCTGATCTAAAATGTATGCTCTGTGTGCAAGAGTCAGTATGTCTGTGAGCTGGGGGCACCAACAGCACCCTGTGTTCTTATCCGGTGATTGACAGACGGCAATCACATTGTAATCTAAGTAGCTTAATAGCTTTGTGTGGCTAAAGCAGCCTGATATCCTCTTAAATCCACTAATAGAGGTCTTAACCAATTACCTAGCAAGGAGTTGGCCATTAGCTACATCTTCTCTGTTATTGTGCAAAGCGAATAATGTGCTTATGATGCTGCAACAAGAACAACAGGTTTGGCAGACACCTTACTGTCAAAGTCTACAGTCAGACAGTGCATGAGTTTATTCCAGTGCAAAATGTGAAAGATAATTAGCCCAAATACACACAAAAAAACAAAAACAAAGCTGACTAGCTGGCTCAATATAAGGCGTAAAACTGTGAGCGCGGAGCCTAATCTAAAATCCCTGACAGAATGCTTGGACGTCGTAACACAGTGCCAGTTATAAGAGTGCCAATGTTATAGTAGAGATGCTATGTTAGATGTAACTTATTCATGATCTGATGCGAGTTATGGGAAACCAAAATCAAGCAAAGCGAGGGTGAGTGCAAACCAAGCCAAGCATGCCTTTACCCATAATAAAAAAAAAAGTAAAACAAGAGTTTGGTCCATGGCTTACTTTTAATGCTCTTTTTCTCCTGTAAAAGAAAAAAGTAGAACAGAAATCACTCTTTATGTTTTGCACTTATGCCATAATGAATATGTATATATGTCTGCTGTTTACGAGAACTCTTGAGCAGCATTGAAAGTGTGACTAAAACGCACAACAGTGACACAACAAACAGTGTTATGCAAAGCAGATATATGACTGAGGACACAATGCAAGGCTGAGACAAGGACAGCAAAGAAAGAGAAGACAGGAAAACAGAATGCAGCCCTACTGATTTGACTCTTTAAATCAACCAGTGAGTCCCTTGCTTCACTATCAATGCGAAACATTCAATGAGAGTGCCATTCCTGTGCTGCCTCGACTCCTATTTCTTCTGGTATGCCTATTAGAATCCTTTTTTCAAAGTCACAAATTACCTTCATAAAGCATCAAATGATAATTGAAAGTCAATGTAAAGCCAATGCCTTGGGGAGCTGCTACCACTTGAAAAGAAAAATCAAAGACCTTTCTGTTATTAGTGATCCAAAAAACACAAAGAATTCTTGTTTAATGGGGTGGAAAAAGCTTAATAAATGAGAATATAAGGCCAGAAAATCAAACAAACTATGGAGATGGAATTGCAATTAGAAATAGTTAGCATGCCAGTTGATGGGGTGATCATGGCATATGGATCTGTGCTGTAGCTTGGCAAACACAGCCATCACAGAGACAACCAGGTACTGATTGTCGTCCTAATTTAAACCTAAGATTGAGCCATTCAGGTTACCCACAATGCAAACAACTCTCACGAGGCCCCTCGGAGGCTCGTCAAATTGCCTCCTTACCCTCGTTGTGTATATTTATTTTAAAAAAAAAGCTCAGCAGGGGAGGACCTTCTTGCTTCCGTCAGCTCTCATGTGGAAGCAGCCAACCTAAAGCTGCTGCTGAGGTAGTTACCCGGCGCTCTGTTGAAAAGGAGGCTGATTATTTCCTAGCCATGCTTCATTGGCAGGCTCGCCAAAATGAAGACGTTTCCCACTGAGCTAATGAATTGGGCTGCTCTATCAAAGCAAAAATGCTCTGTTTTTTTCCCCTCTTCCCTTCTTCAGAAGTGTCACCTCCCCCTGAGGTTGGGCCATCCATATGGGTACTTTAAAACCACTTAAATCCATGTGTCCTGTAGCGCTGGACAAATAAGTACGCTTGAGTCGTCTTCAGCACGGACTTCTATTTGTTGTCTTGGGAATAGCTGTAGGGATTCGCGAATTAATTCTAATGTTCACGCAACATCAATCAGATTATTATTTATTCCAGCAAGAATAGAAAGACAACATCACAATTTCTAATTCTTAATAAACCCCTGCTGACTCATTTGATCTAAACTTTACTCTCAATCTAAGATTTTAAGTCAGCAGGATGAAAGCAAATGCGTTAGAATATAGCTCAAGAGTAATCAATTGTACTTTTTTCTCCTCCAAGTGTTTCAATGAAGACACGCAACATTGCTCCCAAACATATCCATAGGCCCTTTCAAGACCCAATTCAGGAATCAGGACGTAGAAAATATCTTCAAAGAAAAGCCCTTACAGCACACGCAGCACTGTAGCAGGCTTTTGTTACATATTCACAAACACCCCGCGAGCCCACACCATCAACCACTGCATAACACAATACAAGTGGGTCACTCTGCTGTGTTGAAAAAGCCTCTGTGCAACACTGAAAGCTTAACAGAGAGGCCTCTTCATCCTAGGTTAGGTCCCAAGGGGGCTCAAGGCCTTGTTATTTGGGGGATGCAGGACCAGAAAAAAGTGGTATATATATGGTCAGGGTGCTACGGGCAGCATCTCTGTCACTTGGAACTTGAAGGGGGATTTCAGCGAAGCACGGAGGGGGGATGTCTGCTCATAATGGCCTCTACAATTCAAGCCATTGTCTCTTTACTTCCAAGAGAATTCCAGAAGAATTAGGAGCAGGGTGGTATTTGGGAAATTTGGCAGGTGAGTAAGGAGAGGGGGGAGGAGGGGGGGGGGGCATTCTTGAGCGGTAATCACATTCACCATAATCACAAAGAAGTGATTTTCCTTTGATTTGAAACTCGGGGTATGGAGGATAAATTGCCGTTTAAATGTTTCACAAGTGTATTCAAGGTCCTTCATAAGTAAAAAGATATGGATCTGAAAGATCTTCATCAATTGACAACTTCATATTCCATCAGCAACTGGAAGAAACAATAAATTGCTGTATTTTTCAAGTTACAACAACACATTGAATAACTTGTTAGGTACCAACCTCTAAGTTCTCCACAGCTACGTTAGCATTCGACTTATTTTGAGCTAAAGTTGCATTAAGATAACCAATTCCTCGCTAACACAGCTGTTGGTTAATACAACTTTTAACTTGTTAGCTGGCTAACATTACCATTAGCTCGTTATCTGCCAATTTATATAAGCCTTTTTCTATAATGTAGCGTAACCCTTA
The DNA here is from genome assembly GCA_020745685.1 of Tautogolabrus adspersus. Taxonomy (NCBI): domain Eukaryota; kingdom Metazoa; phylum Chordata; class Actinopteri; order Labriformes; family Labridae; genus Tautogolabrus; species Tautogolabrus adspersus. The sequence continues at coordinate 7,753,791 of CM036556.1, read as the reverse complement.
ATGTAAGCTATGAAGTGGTGAAATGCTAGAGTTAGCTTTTGTCTTACAGCAGTCAAGGAGCTAGCAAACATGCTGCAACTTCATACATGGACCCTCGAGATGTTCACTATCTGTTTTCTTTTTCAGTCTTTCATCAATTCTAAAGCGTGAAATGTTGCACATTTGTTTATTTAGCGTTAGCATCTGCATTTTAATGGCGTTTGAATTCCAGTCCCAAATGCAAAGTCAGAGAAAAACGGCTGCCATGTGAATATGGCGAATGAGGCTGAAAGTCGTGCACTGCTGAAGTGATGATCACCCAGCAGGACGCCATTATATAGCAGTGCTCGGAGATATTTGTGCCTTATACTCTGGCTATGCTGAAGGCTTTCTTCATTTGTGCAAGAAAAGCAGGCTGAAAGTGGGCCATTGGCTGCGCTGGTTGAGCCGCTGCTTTTCTTAGCTGGCTTTAGTCAGCCTCCCTATCAGCTGACTAGCTTACACTGTGGGATATTTCAAAGAACCTCCACTGCCGGGGATACAGTAGCAATTTGTTGCGGTGTCTTTAGCACTCGCTAAGATGTTGCAGCGGTAGGAAGAAAGCAGAGGGTTAGACTGTCATCACTCGCGGGCATATGCGCGCTAATGTCTATTGCGTGGGCATTTCTGGGCAATTACAGTTTTGCAGTGTTTGTTTGTGTCATGCACGCTGTGTTTTTTGTTGCAGCATGTCAGCATAGTCCACTTGTCGGCATGCATTCATCTACGTCACCCGCACTTCTACACTTTTGAGCTCAGTCTTCTGTTCTTCCTCTCCTTCCTCTCTCCATATTTGCTGCTACACAGACTGAAGCTCCGCAACCTTTTGCCCTCTTTTTTTCAGGCTGGCAGATTCGACCCAAACAGCTGAGGCATTGGGAGCAAGAGATGGAGGGAGTCATGATGGAAGGGGGGGGAAGTTGGGCCGAGTGGGAAGAGGACAAAACAGAGGTGATGTGTCTGCATGCATTTTTTTGTGTGTGTATTCGTGTCCACGCTGCGCCTTTGACGGACATTGCAGCTGGCTGGACAGCAGATAGGGGTCACGGCAGAGAGGGAGGAGGAGGGTGCAAGCGGCAGATGATGATGAAGAGAGGGAGGGATGGAGGAGTATAGAGAGTGAAAGAGAAAAAGACAAGGAGGGAGAGTGTGTGTGCTGAGTATAGCAGGGTCAGGGCCTGGGAGAAGGGAAACAGCAGATTGAGCGGAGAAGACAGCATGGCTGCCTCTGGGCCGTCACAGGCCAAACACACTGCCAAAGAGAGCAGTAGAGAGGAGAGGAGAGTAGGAGAGACAGGAGGAGAGGAGGAAGAATTGAGGACATTAGCAAAGACGGTAGGAGGAGCGGAAGGACGGGAGGAGAAAGGGAGAAAGTTTGACAACAGAAGATGCACTGTACTGAAACAGTTCTGCGTGCTCTCACAAATTCAATTATCAACCCAAAGACCTTTATTTAGCCTTTTTATGGTTTGAAATGATCCCTCTAACAATGAGTTGCATTCAAGTAACCCAATCTAATTGACCTCCATCACACTCCCTTCATTAAATAAAACACTTGGACCTCCAAATGTCATTTACACCAGTCCACATGCTTCCAATTCGGAATCTAGATCGAGACAAGGGAAAATAAAGTTTTTTAAGGTTCAGGCAAAAAGGCACGAAAAGGGCGCCTGTGTGAGAACGCTGAGTTCAGCTTGGATATAGGCTTGTGATTTCCTCGTGCCCCTCATCAAAGGCCTCTCCATACGGACCAATCTGTTTCGCACGGCACAGCAATCAGCGTGAAGATGACAGCGTACGTTGTCAGGTGTCACACAGATTACTGTGAGCGGCCGAGGGAGGGAAAATGAAACATTTATCCAGCCGTGGGAAATACTCAGGACAAAAATGTAAGAGGAGAAACTAAAGGGTCAAATGAGAATTGATGCGGAGAGACTGCGTCAAAAAGTGGCGAAGATGACGCTCTACACCAAAGAGAGATTTCTCTCCTCCAGCCGCCTTTGTGTTTCATGTTTCTGCTCATTCTCGCCTCTAATAGGGTCCCACTTAATTAGCTGAAACGTGCCATCTCATTATGGCGTAAGAGCGCAACTCTCACTGTGTTTTGGCTGCCTCCCTATGCAAGGGAGGCCCCCGTGGCATCGCCCAGCATCTCAGCGGTCCTCAGCATGAATTACTGACAGGCAGACGTCTGTCTCACACAACTAAAGGTGGCTGTGGGGAATGAACGGAAGGAAATACAGAGGAAGAAGAATAAAAGAGAAGAGAACGGCCTGAGACGGGTGAGAAAAAAAAAAGGTGAGGGACGATGTGTTCCTGTGAGGAAGGAGCAGCAAGAAAAAGAATAGGTGCTAAATTATTAACGCTGTGACGGCGAGTTCAGACAGAACAATATCCACAGGAAAAAGCGATATTTGTCTTTCTCTCGCTGAGATGTTTGCCAGACAATTAAGGGAGGATGGAAGAGAGGAAGAAACGCAGTGATGCAGGGGAAAATGAGAACAAAAGGGGCGTCCTGGGGAGCAATGACCTTTTGAAAGCACAAGTCATGGCGTGCATCGCTAGCAACGGCGGTAATTGATGGCATTAACGTCAGCGGAGGAGTTTTTCTTTTTCCTCAGTTGTGCAAGTTTAACAAACACCTCTGACTTGTAACCCCTGATAGTCCATACTGAAGGCTGATTTCTGTCCCTCTTTATTAGACAAAAAAAAACGTCAATTAATCCTTCATTCTTTAACATGAATCAAACCTAAATGATACGCCTGTTTGACCCACATTTGACCTTTCACAATGCCAGCATCCCTCCACATAACCTTTTGCTTCAGCGCTCCTGCTTATGGGCCAGCTGCAGGAATGCTGTTGAAAGTGGCAGCAGGTGATCTATTCTCTGCCTTCTGAGCTCCTTGAAGTATTTACTGCCTGGCAAGGGCAACTGAGGGAATAATCTAGAACCCCCCACTATGCCTGGAGAGTATCAGGACGGGGCACAGAGAGAGAAAGAGAGGGAGAGCGACAAAAAAAAGAAAGGAGAGGTTGAGTGAGCGAGAAGAAAAGATACAGAGTTTTGTAATGAGCTGCCGTGTCCTTTTGCCTTGTTTTTCCAGATGTCCGACCTCTGTGTGGAACAAAGACTGCGTAAAAAGTACAATACTCGGACTCAAAAGAGCCATTTTTGAAGCTGTATGACATCACATGTCTGTCATCCCTCATTTGATAACCACATATGCTGACTAGCATTACAACAGCGCCGCAGCTAGCGGTATGATATGGCCGCTTTTCTCCTCCAGCAGGGTCAATATTCTTTCTGGAATAATGAATGTACTGCGGCCTGCTCCTGAGGTAATTAATTGCGGGGAGATTAACTAGCATAATTTCATTCTGGTGACGATCTCTCAGCCAATTATCAAATGCGGCTTGCACTCTCCCTCCCCTCTCGCTCCAGGTCTCTACCTCTCTCTCGCCCCGTCTGAACACTCAGCACTCAAGCCCCATAAATAAAACGTTCCCCATGTGCCATGCCCCCTCATTCATCTTGCATGCACTCGGCGCTCGCGAGCATGCGCGTACGTGCACGCGCCCATGTGGGGGGGAAAGCTTTCTGTACAGCAGGTGGTTGTTGTGTTTACTGGAAGCATATTTTCTCCAAATGCAGACACCAAAGGCCATGTCCTGAGAGCACTTGTGACCCCCGACCTCATCTATAAGTGGCACAACAGCGGGATGATTTGGAGAGCTGAAAAGCGGAGTGACTCATCCACTCTGCTAATAAGAATGACAGCTCTGGCTTCCTGCCACAGACACTAAAACAAATAAAAAAGACTCCTTAATATGTTCTAAAAACCCAGCAAATCTGGAAACAAAGGGATTTTCTCATCAGGCTTTTCTTTTATCCTTTAAGCACAACACTTATCATCAACCTTACGAGGTAAAACTCACACCTTTGTACATGTAATTCATTCATGCCTGAAAAAACACAGACTTACAGTTCAAAACAAAGTATCCTTCCTGCATTTTTGATGTGCTGCTTTTCTCAAGCATGGCACACACAAGCTTACACAAAATGCTCCCGAAGACCCGTAAGGATTAGCATTAGCTGCTCTGCTATGGTGCACACATGCAACACTGCTAGCCGCCGATAAAAAACAATATGGCAGTCTCAGCTCTTTTTCACACCACACAGATACTGCAAGCTTTACATTAACCATGCAGCGTGTGCGTGTGTGTGCAGCATGTGTGTGTGTGTGTGTGTGTGTGCAGCATGTTTGTGCATCGATGCTCAACATTCCCAGCCACAGACAAGAAGAAAAAGCACACAGTATTATTTGATAAGACAAACACAGAATACAGATGAAGGGGTAGAGTGTGTGTAGAAAATGGTAGGGCTTACTGAGCTACTGTGAGCAAGGGGTTAAATCAGTTGTTTTTTTTAATGTTTTTTTATTGTGTATTATTCCTCTGAATTCTCTCTCTCTCACACACACAAACCATCTCTCCCTCTCTCTCTCTCTCTATGTCACTCTCTCTCCAGTCTTTAGAAAAAGAAGTGTCATTGCTTCCCCTCCACTGTTACTCTTATCGCACACTCCCAGGCACACTCACACAATAGCCTGTTTTACACCATTAAATGGTTATTTGTCAAAATACAATTTCGATTAAACCCTCCCTAAAATACAAAAAAGGACAGAAAAAAAGTCTGTGATTTGCGCTTCTTTTACCGATCGCACTAATAACAGAATACTTTTAAATCACTGCCAGGCATACTGTATAGCACCATCACATAGAGCAAGAGGTGGGATTGTTTGAGGTGTAATGTTTTCGAAGATGACTTAGGGTAGGTTAGAATAACTGCTGGGGCTTGGTTGGTGGATTTCTCATCTGATACAGTTGAAATAAATGGCGACTGCAAAGAACATCGCCCCATTTTTAGCACATGTTCAGCCCTGAGCAGCATATGAAATATGAAGCTTTAGCAAGAAATATTACAACACTTGGCGATAACAAGTCTAACTGAAGCAGCACATTTGCATCAGAATTTCATGTGTGGCATTAATTTAGTATGAACTCCGTATTAAACAATGTTGCAATCGTGCATTTTGTGTAGTAGTAATAGAAACATGTTAGATGCCACAACATAGAAGATGTAAATGTACTCTCTTAGCACTTGATGTCTAAAACAAATGTTCCACTTGTGATAAGTAGTTAGCAGCAGCCGGTAAGCTAGTTAGTTGTGATTCAGCCAAACAACACCCACTATCTACCGTGCTTGTCATCCTGAGTGTAGCAATTAGCTCTCAGCTGCTAGCACATTCTAGGGCCAGAGCGAGCTGGGCATGGTGAGTCACGACCTTAATGGAAAGCTAGTGGTGGAAATGTGGTGGGGGGATAATTATGCTGACCTCAAGGGACAGGCTTTCAGTTTTTGTTGGTGTGCAGACTCATAAACAAGCACAGTAAGCTCCACTCCAGGGTGAAAAAAAAAGGCAAATTATTGTGGGTTTGTGATTTCCAGAGGGATTAGTTTGAATGTTTCAGCAGGTTCACAAAATTACTCTTACAACTCTGAGCTGACCAAATTTCTGTTCAAGTGAGGAATGCATACTTTTCAGAATAGTTGATTTTTACTCAAGTCCCGCCTCTAAATTAGGCAAATAGCCAGTCATAGATTTGGATTTTGAGGTGGCAACTGGCGGGCCAATCAGATTTCAAAGGAGGCCCATGCCATCCCTGGACAGCCCTCTGGACACGCCTCTGATGATAATACCGGTTTTGAAGAATGGATCAATCAAGACGGATAGATCACCCAGTAGGAAGGTTTAAACAAACTACATCAAATGGCCCCCTGCACAGCTCATCCTCTAAATGAAAGTGCTACGAGGATGTGCCTGTCAGCAAATACTTTCTCCAGCACCTCTTTAATGTATCTTCTTGTCCAATCAGGGTGCCTTTGCTGTGCAAATCCTCCCACAGTGTTGGAACGTTTAAAAAAAAAACACGACCAAAGGCATCTTTGACAAGCTTGAAGGCCGCATCCTACACAAGAGACATCTTTCGAAGGAATCCAAATCACCACAACGTGTGCACTAGATCATATGTACAAAAAGAATGTGCTGAATTCTGACAAAAATGGCACCATAAATTGGGCAGGATCCCAGCAGGAGAGGCTTGGAAACTCAGCGAGAATCGTGATCTTTGATTTCTTGAGTGCCTTAAACACTATCCAGCCACTCTTGCTCAGGCAGGAGCTCAGAGCGATACAGCCTGATAACGCCAAGGTGTCCTGGATTATAGACTATCTGGCAGATAGGCCACAGTTTGTTCCCTTTTTCCCGGAGCGGTATATTGGATTTGCTGCAGCAGAGAGGCACTGTGCTGTCACCTTCCTTATTTGTTCTCTATCTTTGACTTGGGACTAGACTGGAGGTCGCGCCACCTCCAGATTTTCCCCGATGATTCCTCTATAAAGGTTTGCATAAATAAAAGCGAGGAAGAGGAGGGGTATGGGAGCCTGTATGGTAGCCTGATCGGATGTAGATGGTTTCTGATGAAAAACAACTGTTGGAGCCTGTTGTATAGAGTTTTTTTCTTCAGTACTTTTGGGCACCTTTCACCCAACACTCTGCATGATATTATTCATGTGCGCATATTTCTTTGTTAACCTTGTAGCACGCATGTGTCAACTCCAGGTCATCCTGACTGCGTTTGCACCACCCATGTCTTCTCCCCATTCTTAAGAGGCTTTGAATGTTGGGTGAAGTTATACAGCGTGAAGAAGCAAAAAGCCCGTCTAAACAGTTTCACTCTGCTCCTCCATGCCTTGCTTCACCAGCGAAGGGGGTGTCAGCGACAGTGGCACACCACATCTTAAAACATTCATCAGTGCATGATTCTGTTCCCAGCAACAAATGCCACAGGGACACAACAACAAGGCTCTGTTTCAGTCATCGCTCAAAACCTGTTTCCTGCTCCTGAAAAAAATCTAAATTTGAATGCAAGTAAAGGCTGGGAAGCAGGTTTCATGTTGACGTTTGAATGTATTACACGGTTGAACAAGAAAGAGACAAGATTCAAAGCGAAACCGGCCTTGGATTGGAGTCACTAACTATCGCCCCTCTTTCAACCCACAACACACCCTTCTTAACAGGCCAGTTTTGCAGTATGGAACTACAGCAACATAGCTGGAGTCATACACAGTGTATTATTTAAAGCACCAGGGGCCCAATTTGTCACTCTGGCGGGCTCATCACAGGCGAACATCCTTTATGAAATGCACTTTTCACGCTGCCTGTCGGAGGGATCAAAGCGGCAGCCGTGCCCGTTTCTCCCTCTTCAGTTTCCCTGCTCCGATTCCCCCTGACAAAATGAGTCAATTTAAGCCAAATGGATCCCCTATCAAAATAACGAGGGAAACGGCGAGTGAGGGAGATAGACAGGGAAACAGAGATTCATATCGTGGGTGGCTTGCGTTTGGACGGGTGGGTAGAAACTTGAGAATATAGAGACTCAGCCCCTCTTATGTTGACTGAAAATGGCTGAATAGGACATAAATGCCTGAACTATGTTTGATTCGAAGATAGTTTTCAGCTAAAATGAGAACATTGTCAGACAAAGAGACAGAGCCATATATCTCCACAGCCCTATACCATGACATTAATATAGACTTCTGGCCGAATAACATTTGATACACTTCTTCAATCACAACAGAATAAAGGGTCTCAGTTTCGATCGAGTGTACTTCAAAGGTAAACTTTAAAAAAGTGGACTCTTTAGCAACATCTAGTGGACGTTGTTGGAAGACTATATAAACATTGGACAATGAGTAACCTGTCTTTTTCACGCAGTCTTAAGGAATGTTAACTATTCAAAATTGTACAGCTTACAAAACAAAAGTATTTCATAAAAGACTTTAGCATTAGGACATTTTTTCACAAATGCTGTTTTGTTTTTTTGCTCTGGCAGCACCCATTTTCTACTCAAAATCAATATACTTTGGCGTTAGCAAAAACACTCCCAATGTCAGCTATTTCTTTTGTTGCACTCACAACACTCAGTTGAAAATATTTCAGATTTTGAAACACCACCGTTCTTGTCAGTATCGCTTCTCCCTGACTGGCCAATCAAAATCAAGAAGGGGCAACTTCTGATATCAACAATGGCAGAGGGGAAACTGTTCAAAGTTGTCTTTTCAAGAGTACAATTTCCGGAACGATTCCTTTACATTGTTCTATGTTTTCTTGGTGACGTTTCTTTAAATAAGGGAAAATATTAAGCGCACAAAGTAATTCGGAACAGACTTTAGGTTCACCAAATAGAGAAACGGGAGTGCCGCGAGTTAACTTCTGTAACCTAGCAACAGAAAGCGCTGATGAGAAGCAGTCTGAAAATGATATCGTTGGGGGCTGCATGCGTTAAGAGCGGAAACAAGCCCTTATATCTGCCAATGTTATATGTGCATATGAGGAGGCGTCACAACATTCAAGCTAGTAGTAACAGAAGTTAGCTAGTATGTTTCAGTTTTCTTTTATTTCAACTGCGGACTATACAAAGGGATTCACAGCCAGCATGTTTGCTAAATGTAAGCACATTTTCTGGTAATGGATGTTTGCTGTGTTCAAAAGCTAAAAAAAAAGCTAATCTGTTAGCTTGTTGCAAACAATACCTACATCAAAGGGCTTTTTTTTATGTTTGAAGTAAGTGCTCCAGCACATAGTCAGAGCCGAACAAGGACAGTCTGTATTGAAAGCAATAATTCCAAGCAAACCAAAAAGTGCAACCGGCTCTACCTTGGCATTGATTTTTGCAAATATCCGTGAATACATCTTAAAGAGGCTCTTGACAATAATATATTCTTGACAAGTTCAAAAGCCTCGTGTTCACCTCAGAATTCTTTACAACATTTCACTCTCAAGTGATACTCAACTTAATTTGACATGAGATGACACCACGAATGTAACATAACTTCACTGTTCCTCCTCTTCTTTGCCTTTGAAGCACTGAAAACAGGCCTCATTACTCACCCATCTTGACAGGCCTACCCCCCATTCCCATTTCTACCCCTTCCTACCTCCACCACCTCCCCACCCCTATTTTAGCAAAGCTTTCGACCAATTGATTTTTCCTCTTTCCTCTGTCTGCCTCGTTTTTTTTTCTCCGCTCCCCGTCCTTGATTCTAATGCTTCTGGGTTGTGGGAAATATTTATTCACATTGATCGACGACCGAGCTGATGGGTCTTTCATGAGCGTCAGAACTCAAAACTGTTTTTGTCCCACTGATGTCTCAAAAATATCAATCACCGGTGGGAAAAGTGCGGCGGGACTGCAGATTAGGGCAATGAAAGCCCCAAAAGGCCAGACTAATTTTCCTACTAGAGAATAGAAAAACATACACCAGACACCAAAAGTCTGACCGGTGATGTAGTGCTTGTGTAATCAGTAATGCTGTCGGTTCTCAGACACAATGTTTGAGAGACAAATTGAACTTTTTTTTTTATGAATGATCACATCCAGACACGGGCTAACCTCAGCCTAGGGTTGCAAAGTCATTTGGGTGCCATAAACTACTTGTTGTTTGGAGCCGTCTGATGACAATTCCTGCATCTGCATGGTCTCCATTAAAAATGCAGCGCCGACAAGTTATTTTCCGCATCAAATTTTCATAGCATTAAGCAGACTCGATTGCCCCGTCTTGCACAGACTGACATGAAACAAAGATGAAGTTCCTAAAGCTTATGTGGCTTTCCCATTCTCTCTGAATGAATACAGTTATGTATGAGGGACGAACCCATTGTAAGGGGGATTCCTTCAGGACCTTTGTTACTGCAGAGTATGTTTGCTAACCCCAGATGCACACCTTCAGTTTGCAAGGGTGGAGGCCAGTGGAAACAGAGACAGAGTTATTTCTGTCACTCGTCGGAATAAAAGATCTAGACGCTGCCGTGGAATCTAGCTGCAGGTTGGAATTTATGCAGAGAGAACAATATGTGCTATATGTATAAGTAAGGGACATGTATGTACATTTAAATAGGCAGCAGCCCACACAAACAGAACTGTACAGTCCATTGACATCACATACAGTATGTTTGGCAGCCGAGCTATAGTAAACACATTATGTCTAATCCTCACGAATATCACGACCCGATCTGACTCAGCTGCTCTTTTCATATTTTCATATTCATATTCAACTGTCACATCCGAGATAAAAGCACATCATTCCTGCAAAATAAAACTCCGCGAATCCCCCGTTCCACCAATCGCTGCATGCAAGGTCATATGTAAATAGGCTTCCCTTGCAGCGAGGGAGACAGAGGCATCACCACCCGTGTCAGAATCGTATGAAAATGGCAAAAGCCGCGTTTGATAAATACGCCTAGTGCACACAGACGCACGCATTCCCCTTGCACTGAACAAATAGACTCTGGGTTAAAAAAAGAACAGCTCCTCATGAAAAGCAAGACTCAGGAAATGGTCATTTCACCCTCATTATCGTCCTTACAGAACACATACTCGCCATGTTCTCGTGTCATGTGTGGAGACCAGACACAGGCCTGCGAGCCATTAAAACTTGTATCGTGCAGGAAGCGTTCAAGAAAGAAGTTGTACTTGTTGTAAAATTATAATAAACGAATAGTGCTGGATTTATCACTTTCTATGCACGGAGCGAGAACAAAAAAAAAACACACAAAAAAAAACCTTTTGATGACTCCCAACTTAATCCTAGCAAAGCTGACAGAGTATTTGCTTTCTATCCAGCTCAGTGGTTGAAAGATTAGCACTATCTCTGTCCTTTTGATGAAAAGAATTCAACAAGAATAGGACGGAACATTTGAGGCTAGAATGTAACATATACAGCAACTGAGTGAGCGAGCGAGCGAGTGAGCGAGTGACTGAGTCACATGAGGGTCTGGCAGCTATGCAAGGGCATGCTGTGTTAATACCTGATGAGCGTCACTCGAGAGAGGGAGAAAAAAAAAAAGCAATAATATGTATTCACTTCCTTTGTTTCCTCTGGAGAGACGAATGGGAGGGGGATAGTCAGGCTACAGTGAAGTGTGCAACCAAATTAAGAGAGAGAGGAGAGAGAAACATAATCAGTGAGTGGTAGAGAGAGTGAGAGAGAGATTGCATGTTTGTACAAGAGAGAGAGAGAGAGAAGGAGAGAGAGAGTGAGAGACTGGTAATATGCTTGGGAATTTAATAAGGCTCAGCGCTCCTCAATAATATCACCCGCTTCACAGAGTCCTCTGGGAAACATGAAATGTGCCGATAAAGGATGATGCCTCCCTCTGACAAACCGGGTGTGCTAAAAGCGCTGTATAGGAAGAAGAAGAAGAAGAAGAAGAAGAAGGAAGAAAAAAAACAAACATGCGGTGACGCTATAGCTAGCGCACATGCTAATGCGCCCCAGGCTACACTTTAAAGAATTATTCACTTTCTTCTCCTTATGCTGCGATTCTCCAAACCTCCCTTCTTTAAGGTCACACACGCTGCACACTCGCACAGAATGCAGCTGAACAATGTCAGCTTGTTTCAGGGGGGGTTGTTAGTGGACACGGTGCGGTGCATTTAAGAGAGTTTCTGTTTGTGTTTTTGTGCCTTTTATGCACATTTAAGCCTGTCGTGCCGTGTTGAATATACAGAAAGCTGCACTGAGATTTGTCATGGCGACACAGCTTTGCCTTCGATGAATAATACACTTGACCAAATAGTGAGGCATGCGTTCAAGATAAGAGGCGGTACCTATTTGTAGGCAGATTTGCCAAGTGAATGAAGATATCAACATATTATTTTTGAACGTCTTGTTTCAAATAATATGCTAATTTATTGGCTCCTTAAACAGCACACACTGTTTTATGGAAGAATTTCCAACAGAATTTGGAAACCCATTTGCTGGGGAGAGCCTCACAGAGGTGAACTGCTTATACTGTTCCATCACAAAAGTTTTCTTGTTGTTGTGTTAAAGTTAACTCTGTGTAGTCAAAAGATGGATGATGTGTTGTGCACATGGTAATAATCATTGGAAACACCAAAGTGTTGCCCACTGTTGTGGCCGCTTTTACTGCTTTTTCCCGTTCTGGGTTGCGCAGGGGGGCTGGAGCCGAACCCAGCTGTCATTGGGCGAGAGGCGTGGTACACCCTTGACGATTCGCCAGTCAATCACAGGGCTTACATATAGAGACAGACAACCAGCCACACTCACATTCACACCTACGGGTAATTTAGAGTCACAAATTGACCGAACGAGCATATCTTTGGACTGTGGGAGGACGCAGGAGTACCCGGAGGGAACCCTGAGGACTGCACAGGGAGAACATTCAAACTCCACACACTGAGGCTCCTGTCCAACGGGGGATTCGAAACAGGAACCTCCTCGCTGTGAGGCAACAGCGTTAACCACTGCACCGCCGTGCAGCCCCAAGTGTTGGCATTCCAGGTTTTCTCAAATCAACTATTTGTATGCCCCTTTGAAATCTATAACAGGCAGTTAGACTCATAGGACTCCAGAATAAAAGTCAGCCTGTAATTCCCCTTCAGACAAACTACTACAGCCATTTACATTTTCTTGTAGGAAGTTCCTTAGTTGAATTTAAGAGGAAGCAAACTCCTATCCGCCAACATGTGGCTCCACCGCAGCCTCGAAATGCGCTCCTCTGCCTGTCATGTTCCATCTAACAAACAGAGAAAGACAGCCTCTCACTCTGTTGATTCCCATGACATTTACATACCACACTGCCTGGTTGTGTAGGAATCACCCCTAGGCTGTACCAGGCCCTTGAATTTAGGACAGGCACTTCAGCCAGCCCCTCCCTCCTCTCTTGTCACTACCTCACCAGGACCTGCTCACGCTTGACAAGAAGTACCCCAAACATGTACCTTGCTCCACTGCCGCCAAAACGGGCCGCTGGTTTTCAGACGGAGGACACAAAGCGTGAAAGGGAAAAAAAACACGGCCCATTTCTCTTCCTCTCCTCCCTCCCTCCTCTCTTTCCTATCTGAGCAGACATTGATGTTCAAAATCTTTCTTTCATGGCGACTCTGTCTATCAAGGCTCACCTGCTCTTTTGTCTTCACTAATCCGTTCTTGCACGCTCACTCAATCTTTCTGCTTTTTTTTTTTCTTCAATACCTTTGAATATCTCATCCTTGTTGTCCCTACAGCCCCCACCTTTCTGTCTCCTTTCTCACCCCCCCCCCCCCCCCCCCACCCCTCTACATCCCCCACTTCTCTCATTATCTGCCTCTGTCTCTGCTGATCGTCCAACGACTCCCTATTGGCAAATTCATGAGATTGATCATTTTTACACGGGTGGGTGGATTTACTAAAAGGGCCCCTCTACTCTATTTTTCCTGATACAAGGCTCCTACACGGCGCACTATGTGGCACCCACACCCCTGCCGGTAAGACTCTGTAGCCCTATCACTTAACATGCACTGGGCTCAACTCCCGGGAGGAGACAGAGAGAGAGGCTATGGCTGAGGGAGGAGAGATGGAGAAGAAAGCGGAATATCGTCTGCGCAGAATACTAATAAAGTGCAACACTCGAGAAAAAATAAGGGCGCGGGGGAAAAGACAGTGGCGGCGTTCTGGTGCTACAAAATTACCACTTAATTTAATTCAATACTGCAGCGTCTCCCTTTTTCTATCCGTCTCATGTTTTGCGTGCACGAATGTGTGCGTCAATTTATGTGAAGATGTGTACGACTGTGTGTGAAGCGTGCCCACAGGCGTGCAAAGATCCGGAGTTATAGAATTCTCCACTTAAGATATTCATATGCCTTAAGGGACTTTGGGCACTCCATTCTTTCTCTCTTTTACTTTAATGTGAGAGCGAGAGTGTGGTCGGGTTTTTTGTGTGAGCCGAAAGAGCAAAAGGAGAGGTTGCATTAGCATGATTAAAAGGACAGTAACAAATGACTGCTGTCTCCGAGAAGCCATGTGACTATCACAACAGGATATAGGCCAAGTGTATCAAGACACACACACACACACACACTCACACACTCCCTCATGATTCGACGTTCCTCCTTAAAAGAGCGCTGGAAATGAGCGATAAGGTATGCAAAGAAGCGAGATCTAACGTGACAACTTTGAGAATTAACTTGATTGTATATGTTGTGTTTTTAAGAGGATGTGTGTGTGTGTGTGTGTGTGTGTGTTCGGATACATCAAATATTAATGGGAGCATGGTCGCTGGTGAAGCCTCATTATCACAATTTCTTTTGGGGGAAGAATACAGAAGAGAGAGTTTCTTTCATTGCTACAACTGCTGAGTTGCAGGCAAAGGCGGAATCTATAAATAGCCTCAAGGTTTCATGTGCTGTAAACCCATTTCTATCCTCTGGTACTGGGTGGAAGAAGTGGAAATGGTTTTTTTCCCCTGGTATTTCTCATTAGAATTCAACCAATACAAGGACTATTTCTCTTCTATGCAGCTTTTAATCATTAAGCCAAAAATTGCTTGCCTGTTGCTGGGACGTTCATAGGCTCATCCTTCAATAATAACCATCCTGAATGGATAAATCTATTAATTCTTGTCTATCACTTGGCTAATAGTTACCTGTGGCTCTGCAATAAGCCTCTGCTAACCAAGTGCACTCTCTCTTCCAATTCCTCTCAGAATAAGGAAGAAGCTTTAACCTTGTTCATGTAAGCATAGTGGAAAGAACATGTTTCTATCTTTGCCTGTGGCGGCATTCAGCTTGACGTTCATTAATATTGGAAGGAGAAAGAAGAGGGAGAGTGAGAGAAAAAGATTCTGCGGTACATTAGCGGCCAGATTTATTGACGTCTTTGCGCCACCAATGTGGCAGGTGCTCTTAGGGTACTTGCGAACAGCGGAACTCCCCTCAACTCCTGCCTCTAGAGATAAGTTTTCAGGGAAAACACACACACACACACACGCCCGCATCCCACCACATTCTGTCAAGGTTGCTGAGACGTTGCAGGAACTTTATGAATGTTCTCTGTCTTGTCAGGGCACAGTGTGCAGCCTCACACTGACAGCAGGCACAAAGTGATGGAGGGTCCGTGCACGGTGTTGCCAACGGCTGAAAATCACCTGCCGGACTTGTGGACAAACCTTGAAAACGGATTCGCCTGAACACTTTTGAGGTCTCTAAGTCATATTTTAAGTCTTTCGAGAAAAAAAACTCCAAATGCTCATGTGTAAATTTTGGTACAGAAATGTCACTACAAGGCCATGTTATTCCAACCAATGGGCGTGGAGAGGACAAAGAAAAAAACACCGTCATCTAAGCTCCCTGTGCCTACAACCTTAAAAACAACCCTGTTCCATTAATAAAACACTCCATTTTCCTCTCGCTGTGAGTGAGGCTCATTTTATCAGTTATATCAGCACTGCATAGTGTCTCTCCTTACTCATGTTGACATTTATTTTCTATTGTCTTGACAACACAGTTGGCAGTGTGACAAATCAACACCAAATCAATTTTATTTTCCACAATAACTCACACTGTAGTTTGTTTATCAGTCAAGTAGCCTTTCTATGGCACGCATTGCACGCTACTCCTGCCTGTATTTACCCACTATCTGTATTTACTCCGGCATTGATAACGCCAAAAACAAGTCTAAAGGGCCATAAACATACTACATTTGCAAGGTAAAATACAGCTGGATTTCCCTTGAGTTTGATATGGTTTAATCAAATAAATCCGTCCTGCTTAAATTACAAGAGCAGACATGAATATATAAGATCGAACCAGCAGATGAATGATATATACACATGTCCTATAATAGTCATAGGTTTCTTACATTGAAGCACTGCTCGATTCTCACTTGGCCCTACCCCAAGCCACAATCATAACCTTTTCACCCCAGCTCATATGTCTCTCCCAAGCCTGAGGCAACCGGCGAGCTCCATCACTCACTGGATGGGAACTGATGTATGGAACTACGCGTCGGTTCAATACCATTTAATTGTATTAGGCCTAAAGTATGAGATTAGTCTTCAAATCTGTCCAGGAGAAACAGGGATGCTATGTGAGCGCCGGGGTTAGCGTACTAAATTGATGTGGATCCGACACTGACTAACAGAAGGGGGGGAAAAAGAGCCGACTCTGGTCTCAGGAGATAATGACTGCTTGGTTTGTTGCGGGTCACTCCGGCCATTTCACAAACCAGGGAGTTGTGTCAGAACTATTTATCCCCCCTCATCACTGGAAATTCCATGCAAGTTGATTTCCATCCCCGCACCTTGCTTAAAGCTCTGAGACAGGTTGTCTGGTATGATGCTTGTGAAATAAATTAGAAAAGGAAGGGGAGGATAAATCACATTTTCATTGGATTTTGAGCGAGGGAGCCTCTGCAAGAATCAAAGGAATGAGCTCAGGCTATGAAACGCCATCTATTCTTGGATTGTGCTCGTCCTATATTTTTTGGGAGTGACTGTGTTGCAGCATAGCATAAATAAATACGCTATGGAGGGCTTTTGAGATGGTTTTGTGCGGCATGAAAGGCCTTGGTGTCCATGGTGAAAAGCAAAAGAAAGGAAGACAAGGATTGCTTCCCAATGTATGCAGTCGAGGCCATTGAAGATGCAGGCTACTGAACATACAGAACAGGCTCATTTATCTGACTCTTTATCTCCTTCTGTGCATATACCATAGAGCATATTGTGGCATCCTTAAAAACTGCCTGAGACAAAGCTTCCTTTTGTTTGTGTGTTTTGAACGTGTGGGAGTGCAATGACATACGAATGTGCAAAACAGTCCTCAACACTATGCACAGATTTAGTAATCCAAACACAGACGTGTTCTGGGTGATAAATCTCCACCAATCGATTGGAGCTGTGGATATCATAGCAATGCAGGGAAGCCCACCAAATATTTAATACACAACAAACATATCAGCCACTAACAGCTGAGTATGGATTAGGCCATTTTTCCTGAATGTGAGCGCATATTTACTGACACAAACAAGCTTGGGAGCATATTACCCAGATATACATTGCTCAGTGCCAGCATATGAATGTTAAATCAGACTATATGGAGGAACGGAATGGATGCAGCTGTTCATCTGAGGCTGATCAGTTGAAGATCACCAGATTGATTATTCTTTTGGTGACTGCTGAAAGGTAATGGTTGAATTAATGACTTATTTAATTTCTACTTTTTTGAGACAGGGACTGTTGCTAGGGGGTGGCTGTGGCTCAGTTGGTAGAGTCGGTCGTCTCTCAACTGGAAGGTTGGGGGATCGATCCCCAGCTCCTTCAGCCACATGTCCGATGTGACTTTTGGAAAGACACTTAACCCCAATTTGCTCCCGCTACTTCGTCGGTGGCGTGTGAATGTGTATGAATGGGATAAGTTACTTCTGATGGTCACTTTATATAGCAACCGTTGCCATCAGTGTGTGAATGGGAAATGCGTTGTTAGAGCGTTTTGAGTAGTCTGAAGACTAGAAAAGCGCTATACAAGCTCAAGTCCATTTACCATTAATTAAATGTATATCTTGACAGATTGACTACAATTGAAAACAAATGTAAAGCTTTGATATCTGTGTACTGACCCTTTACCAGTTTATACTGAAACAGTGGCACATTTCTTCAACCTCCCTTCCCTCTACATATCCTCGTACTTTTTCCCTTGCCCTTTGATGGCATTTTGATAGAATAGCCACAGCCACTGGTAAACAGGAAAAACAAATGGGCTTTGAGCTCAGGGATGTACATGGGTATTGTTTTTTATTGATTTCCATTGACTGAGGAGCTGGTGACAGGGAGTCTCCGCTCATCAGGGCAGGTAATTGATTAGCTTGAGAAGGAGGAGGAGGAGCAGCAGCAGCAGGGGTGCGTAAGGAGGTCAAGCGTGCAGGTGAAAAGACTTGGAATGGTGCTCATTGGGAAGGCAAAGCATCACTGTGATCCCTGACACCGGTAATTAACGTGTGAAATGTGGTCAATTTCTCGTCAGATAATGATTCGGCTTTTGCCAAGTCAACATTTTGCTTGTATTGGGCAACATCCATGAAGATTAAACAGAGGTTTGGATCCTGCAGAACAGAAGTGCAATGTCAAGTTGGTGGTTGTGCTTACTTTCTGGTGCCATTCAGCATTTATGACAAGAAATACAGCTGTCAATGTAGGTATTGTACCTTCAAATTAGCTTAATGCTAACAATAGCATTAGCTATAGTTAGAGGTTGTGCTTACTTGTCTGGTGCAATTCAGTATTTATGATGGGAAATACAGCTCACAATGTGGGTATACTAACTGGTTAACTATAAAATTAGCAATAGGTACTTCCGTAAATAACAATAATCCCATGTACCCTCATCCCTTTCAGTGGCTGGTTGTAGAAGTCTGTACTTAGAGGACACTGGTACACTCAGAGGTAGGTGAGACAGATGACATTTTGAACCCCCGCAAGGACTGAATCATTACAAGCACCACCCTACTGGAAGTGTGGTGGGATCAGCAATATTTCACACTGACAGAAGGACCTGACAGCAGGCGTCCAGACACAAGCCCAACTCCTCTACGCCCTGTTATTTATTTAATTCTGTGTCTCTTTCTTTCACCCCCCTATATCTTTGGGAGTTTCTAGATTGGATCAGAAAGAAAAAAAAAAAGCGCCCCAAACTCAAATGTACTCTTTGGCTCCATCACAAACTTCTCTGCTTGAAGAAGTACGCTCGGGAAAGGGCAGCGTGTGATTAGAAATCTCAAACTCGACAGATTTTCCCGACATTCTTCTTTATGTCTCTAATCAGCATCTGAATGTAAATGTGTCTTTGGCTCCAGCTGGAGTGATAGCACCAGAATCAGTATGTGTCTGCTTAACACCAAAGTGTTTAAAATGCCCGCTGAGTGCTCCTCTATCTTTCTCTCTCTCTCTCTCTCTCTCTCTCTCTCTTGACTTCTCTGTTCCTTTCTCTGACTTTGTTGCTGATGTATATGCAAAAGGCACAACATTAGCACTCTGGTTCATCTGATTGAACCCATTTGCGACAGACTCTTGCCTCTATCCCTGTACCCATTAGATAGAACCTTATCGCACAACAGTTTGCTTGTACCTCTCTTACATGTCCAAAAGAAGATGAGCTCATTTGATCTGAATACCCTCGCCTTAATGCATTTCATTCCTTGTGCTATTTATTTCTATTTAGGCCAAAGCCTTTTCTTCTCTTTTTTCGGCCCCATGAATAGAGCATCACTATTCTTTGTGAGCGCTTTAACAACAAACACAAAAAGCTGTTGAAGTCCAAGTTTGACTCCAGGGTAAGTGTCCTACCTTGTCCCCTCCCCCATTGTCTACCCATGTAACCCATGACTCTAGGCTCTTTTTCTTTGCACCCATAAAATGTAACAAGTCGGGAAATAACAGCTCTGTCTTTGGCAATACATCTGAACATCGTAATTCTCCAAACAATCCAGCTTTGGAAGCTACTGACATGGAACAACGTTTGCTGACAGAGCGCACACTTAATCACTTCGGAGGATTCCTCCTTTGTCGTCTGTCTGGTCATGGAAAAAATACCTCTGCTTGGGTGGCCTGGATTCTCCTTTGGGATTGAGAAATCCATCGCCAATTGTCTTTCAAGTGCAGTGATTCCTTTCCTGAGTAGATACTTGGTTTTACATGTTTCAAGCTGAAGTTTTTCCAATATTTTACAAACTGTACTAGTTTTTTTTCTTCTCAGTAGGCTGATCGTGTCATAATATCTGGCAAGAACTGGTACCTTGGGAGCGAGTTGCCAAATATGTAAATACAGTTTGTTGAATTCTTTGGGTGTACATCATTTAAAACTTGCCATTTCGCTCCTTCTTCCAAGCAACTATTGAACCCAAACTTAATGTAAACTCTCCAACAACGATTCAAATATAAGCAACCATGAGGGGTGACTTGTACCATTTGCTGGGATCAATTAGGCTGATTGGCTTAGGCTCTGTCTTGGCCAGCCCAGGGGGTTGGCAGTTGCAGACAAGTTGTCCAATTAAGTGAGCACAAGTACTTGCCAATAATGGCTGAATAATGGGCCTTAAGGGGCGAGTGATTCATCTCAAATGTTAGGCACCAGGGAGTCAGCCATTGAGTGTGTAAAAACCATAGATTTCTCTTTTCAGATTACAATCGATATTGCCCCTGTGGCTTTGACAACGGCCTCAATGAAGGATTAGACTGTAAAGATGGTTGGTATCCTGGGATGATGCCAATAGTTATTTTCAGAGCCACAGCTACCAGCGTGTACTGTACAAATGTCGACACGTGCTCTTCAGAAGAGGTGGCTACAATTAGACTCAGGTAAGCACTTGCATATCAGAGAAGCAGCTGCTTGGAAATGTGGGCATTGTAGCATCCAAACATTGCGAAGTTGTCAGTTGCTTAATTTGACGGGTATACTTACCTGTCATTGTATTGTCCTGATATTCATTTTTGTCTGATTTGCATATCTGTGTAGAACAAGCACTTTTCCACGTCAATCAAATGTGAAAACTGGGACAAGACTGGTACCATTATATCATGAGGGGTGGGTAAGCAGTAAAAGATGCTGCTAAAGACAAACAGCGAAAAATGTGCAAACACTCCAAACTTGCTCAAAGGGTTTGGTAACCTTCTATGAAGATGTCATACGTATTCCCTATCATAGTATCTTTTCTACTAATTTATCGTCTTTATGGTCGCTTTTCTGAGTCTAGAATAACAGTCAATACGTAGTTGAAAGACTTCATTTCTTCTGACATCACATCCAACGTCTCTCTTCTTCCCATATCTCTTTCACTCTCTTCCGTTGATGTGTCGAACGCTGGCAGGTTTCTTAATGTCACATGTAAGCAGCTGCAATTTAACGCGCCGGGTGTGGCGTCTGACAGTGGCGCGTTTAATCTCCCCCTGTCGAATCCTTGTTAGAGCCACCACCTGATCATAGGCCCTGAATGGAAGATGCCAAGGCGTGCAACAAAAGGACCATTTGAAATGAGAGTGGAGGACACAGAGATGAGCTGGAGAATTGTTGCCATCTGTGACACAGCCCTTTTTATCTCTCCTGTTTCTATTCCACAGGAACCTCTCGTATATGTTCTGAGATCATTTAAGATGTCATAATGAGAAGGAGAGGGAGGAGAGTGAAACTGAAGCGGCCTTTGGCTGAAGTAACATGGCACCTTTACAGGTTGCTCGTGCTTTCATTTCAAACGCTCCTCTCTAAGATCCATCTCTCACTGCTTGTACGTCTGCATTGCTCTGTTGATCTCATTTGAGCTGCTACTGGGTACCACAGCACATCATTCCCTTTCCGATTTACTTCTCAGCTCTCTCTGTTATAGCAAGTCTCTCTCTGCTTTGAGTCCCTCTGTGTGCAATGGCTGAAGGGTGGAACATGTAACAGACCTGGCTGTTTTCCCTTCTAACATTTTCTTTCCTTCCCTTCTCACTATTCTCTCCTTCGCCCCTCTCTCTCTCTCTGTCATCTTCTCCTCTCCCAGGTGGCTCACATCTCTGGCCAACCGTGGACACAGCACATCAGGGTCAGCAACAAAACGACATTAGCAGGGGAATGCAAGCCTGCACATGTGTGCGAGCACATCGTTCCCCGGTGCGCGCACTCCCTCGCTGATACCAAAGCTGTCAATCATTACAGTCTTGGAATGCGTACTTCAGGGAGGCCAAAATCTGGAAGTAATACAAATCCTCTGTGCTGCTGCAGGCATCCCATCTTCCCTCCCTCCAACACTTTGAATCCACTCTGCCTTTACCTCCACCAGACACTCTGTGCTCGTTCATCCTCCTTTGGAACAAACTGTAATCCTTCTTTCACAAGAGGGTACTTGTGTCTTTATTCTATAATGGTTGCCAGCAGATAATTGTTTAGAAGACACATTGTTTTAGTTGGGATTTAAAACTCAGACGGGGGATGGAGAGAGAGGTAAGCCAGAAACATGTGCAGCCTGAATCTCATTAGATATATTTGAACATCAGGGCTGCATGTGATTTCGCTGACCACATTGCCATACAGTTAACAGCAGGGCATTATGGGAGAAAAAGCAATTTGCTGCGGCAAGGCTCGATGGCCTCATGAATCAAGCTGATATGGACAAGGCGAGAGCAGTTAAAAGACTGGTACATGCTGCTTGGAGATGTTACTTAATACTGTTCTTCTTTAAAAAAAAAAAAAAAAAGTGTCAGGCATTGAAGTATCTCAACAAACAGGTTAAAGTCCGTTCATGGTGTCTTGTAGTCACAGATTTTACGCAACAGGTTTTGGGGTTTGCTGTGAAACTTTAGAGTTCCTGCAAAGATCAAGCAACTTGTAAATAAAAAGATGATGTGTTTTGTCCTTTGTAAAAGAAATGTATGACACAGCAAGAGGAAGCCTTGGCTTGTTTTCTTACAGATAACAACCTGTTGGTTTTGGGCTGACAACAAGGGCTTAAAACACCTGTCATACCCCACTGCCAACCTCTTCCTGGTAGGTAGCTGCACTGCTCAAGCTGCTAATGATAATGACAGCAATCAAAACATTGGCGCTAATGCTGTTAATGGCGATGATGTGCTAATGAGGACACTACCTGGGAGGCTGTTTGCTTTAGCTGTTTTCCTGGCTCGCCCTCTGGGACCAGAAGAAGACTGGATGATATCCTGTTGCAGCAGTCGCTCAGTGGTCCCCTGGATATCCTGAAAGGCCCTCATCTGCAGCGGCTAACTGCTAATACAGACGGCTAATTACAAACAGGGGAAATGAGGTAAGCGCAAGGGAGCCTCATGAGGCTTTGCGATGCACCCTGACTCTGTTCCCTCCCTGCTACAACCCATCACCTCCTTCGTCCCTGGAGCATTATGGTTTACAGAAAGTTTCTAAACAGCAATTTTGTATCCCTCTGGCTGTTGTGAAGTTTGGTTGAAAACACACTATGGTGAGCAAGTAGACAGAATATCCCCATGTTGATATTCTCTCTGAATCTTAGTCTCTCTTTGCAGTAATTAAAACGTGGAATATTAGTCTACAGAGTGGCTGCATGAATGATCAATGTGGTGGAGAAGAGGCAAAAGCTAAAAAAGACAGAAAATAGCTCTAAAGCTTGTCTATGTTGACAAAAGCTATTTATACGCTGTATTTTCTGTCTCTAACAAAAGTGTGAGGGAGGAATGGGGGTGGGGGATTACAATGTTGTGGGACCACCTTTGTAATGCTTAATCCCATTCGTAATCTGCCAATATTGATTGGCCATCACAAGCATTCATTTACCAAACAGAGGATTGTGGGGGAATAAGGGATTGGGTAAGGCAAGGCAATGCAAGACACTCCCGAATGGCCGATACTGGATAAAACCAAAGCCAGCTTCTCTGAGCCTGCGCAGACAGAAAATAGAAAAACCGAGGATAATGCTCTCCCTCTCATCTACTGTTTTGCCACAAGCACAAGGGAGAACATAATCGCCAGTGCAAGACTGGGCTAAAAAATAAAAAGAGAGGGAAAAGGGTACAAATGAGCCCTCCTGCCTCCATTTTGGCTCAGTTATCTGGCAGTTGCCCTTTAAGAGTGAGAGTCTGCAGGGTCCAATTGGAGATGGGAGCCCAATCCCCTGTTCGGTCATTAAAAGCGGTTTCTAGAATGGCATCCATCTGCTGCTCGCTCATTACTGCTGTGAGTGATGGTGGTAATGTTCCTAAATACGGTACTGGCGAATTGTCATCGTGACCCTTGACTCAGGAAGTGGACACTAGCCGGCTAATGATGCCAGTGTGTGGACAGAAGTGAGCTCTGGGTTTTCCAACTTGGACCCAATGCAGGCGGCGAACGCTGTCGCATCATTAGGCTGAAATGGCTTGTCCTTCCAGTGACGCAGCTCGCCTAAACAACCTGCAATACCATGAAGGAGCTCCCACTATCAGTGGAGGATTCGTCTTTATCTCTAACGAACATCAATCAATGCCTTCTGGTTCCCTTCCCGCTGGACCCAATTCTTTTCTTCACTGCTTTCAACAGATGGAAAAACTCAAATGTGTGAAATGAGTCATAAAGCGTTGCTAAAGAGCTAAGCTGTGACTCAGCAAACAGCACATTCACTGAGGATAAAAGACTTTTCCACGGCAGCCATTTTGATTTGACATCCCCGACGTCAAGTCAAGGGGTTGCCGTTATTTTCTCCTCAACAGACATTAAAATCTCTCCACTGCTGAGAATTTATATTTTTTTTGCATCCATTCTCTGAACTAGCCCCTCCCGCCTCCGCTCTCCATCCTTAGCTGCAGTGTTCACTCCCATTAATTACCTGCTTACAGAGGCTCTACGTTATGCCTGCCAAGACGCCAACAGAAATAGAGCACGAGTGAGAGTGAAAGTCACCCATGTTCGTTTGGGCTTGGAAAAATGTCTAACTACCCCAAAACACACACGTACACACAAACCCAACCTCTCCATGTTTGCCTCAGACAAATAGCCACAAATGCACAAATGATGCTGCTAACTTAATATGCATTCAGCTATGAGTCCAATATGCAAATAGATACAGTAAAAATTCACAAAGACCTGTATGCGGTTACATGTTTATACTACTCATCACTCCAAGGTGTGCAGACTGTATTTACCTGGAAGAGATATTAACTACACAGCACACTATAGACTAATGAGCTCACTGCAGCCAAATCCCCCAAGCGTATCACACAAACGTTCACAAACACAAACCTATACACACACTCACACACTTATATGCAAAACTATACTCCCTCAAATGCCGGTTCCCCAACCTCCAGCCTTCCTCCTTGCCTCTGATGATTCCACTTCCCTAACATCCCTTTCGTCATTTTCTGCAATTCCTTTCCTCACCTCATCCATTTATTCTCTCCTCCATTATTCCCCCCCCCCCTCCCTCCCCGAGGCGTATCCCAGGGAGCCTCACTGATCCAGCGGCTGTTTGTTTGGAGTGCAGTTGATAGGGCACATGGTTACCTTGGGGCGCAAAAAAAAAAAAAAACAGGAGACAGAAAGAGGTATTGGAGGTGAAGGGGAGAAGGAAATAATGGTCGTGATGCTCCAGTAGGTGCGCACCTTTGGAGCGAGGGAGGTGTGGATGTTACAGGACGATGTGTTGTTTGTTAACACGGTGACTTGGTGACTTTTTTTCACTCAAAGTTTGGCTGACATGAGTGCAGCTAGAACCCTTGATCCTTAGATTTTCCACATTCTTGCCTGAAGCAACACAAGAAAAGTTCAAATTGGGCACAGTCAAGGTGACCTAGTGTGAAGTTCTAATAAAAAAATACAGTAAATAGAATAAAGGAAGTGATTTAAAAGCTTGAGGTGCAGGTTATTTAGTTTAATCTCCAGAAATTAGTCCTGCTACATTTGGCGCTCGAAATAACCATTTGGCTTTCCAACAACCCCCAATTTCTAACGGATTGACATTTAACACTATACCAGTTTATACTAGTCCCAAACCTTGATACAGTGCAAATTAAGGAGCAGTTAGTAAGTAAATAAGCTTATTATGACTTTATGTTATGCTCTCTTTCACTTAACAGTATGCAGCAAAGGGGCTGGTCAACATATCTTTGGCTAAAGCAAGCACATGGTGTACCTGATGGGCAGAAATCAACTGGCAGATTTCATTTACAAGATTGTTTTCATTCTCACAGTAGCACACAACAACTAGAACAGATCTATTGGAAAACTGTGATTTGTAACGTTGCTAAGGAAACCAAAACACATTTACACAAATGCGCACGAGTGCCATATGACAGGTACACAAAAAAAGGGCCAACTCAAATCCCATAAAAGGTGCCTTTGTGGTACGTGATGCTGCTGCACTGCAGTCTACTTCACTTTGCTGGTAATTATCGCTGCCTGCCTGGAAGACAGAGACAGTAATGCTTCATTACAAAGTGCAGAAAAAGACTGGGGACACCGTGGAGAAGAGAACAGACCAGAAGGAAAGTAGGCGATGAAGGGGTATCATTACTGGCCCATTTGTCTTAAAACACAGACAGAGGAAGGAGCAGAGTTTGAGGAAAAGAAGGTGCACGAGATGACTGGATGTATGAGAGAAAGAGATGCTTCAGAAACTAATCCAGTTTGGTCTCTTGAGAATCCTGCCTGTCAGTGAGGACCAACTGGCACCCGCAAATTGAACCAAACGCAGAATAAATGTAGAAGACTCTCCAATTCAATTTTATTATTCCATCCTTTAATTACTTGCCCAATTTGGGGTGAGAGCACGCCTTGATTAAAATGGACACTATTTAATAACCCCGGCCCCCTCAAAAAGGAACGCACCTTGAAGATGGAATAATTAAAGCGGCCGAGAGATAAGATTCATATCGTCCCTCTCTTACTCACTCCCTGCAAATTGGATGTGCTGTAACGAGAGAGTGGAGGGAGACAGTGAGGGGGAGAGAGCAAAAATGGGGGGTGTAGGGAATAGGGGCTTGGGGGCTTGGGGATTGAGTGGCGGAAGGATTTGATGGACAAGTAGAAGGGCTGGGAGACAAGTGAAGGGATATGTTATCGAGGAAAATATTGTAAAAAACAAAACAAAGAGATGGTCCGATAGCAGGTTTTGACTCAGTATACATTTGACCAATCCAAGATATCACATTTGCAATGTTTAACACCGCTGATACTTTGAAAAAGTGTCTCCTGAGTTGTGAAGGGTAAATGGGCTGTAAGGATGTGGGTGGGTTAGAAGGGTTGACTTTGCATGGGTCCAACAGCACCCCAAGGGAAAGGCTATTTAAAGACAGGGACGGACAGCATAGTCTCCCTCTCTGTACTCTCACCAAGAAATGAGGAGAGAGAAGTGGGGCAGGACATTTGCAGTGTCCTCCACGCAAACACACACAAATTCCGACTGAATGTGAAGCATCTGTAGCTCTCATTTACTTTTTAAAGGCTGTTTGCGCTTAGAGAGGGCTAGCAGGACATGTTGTTGCCTGTGCTTAATCATACCCAGTGGGCTTGAGGTTACAAGACAAAACGGGAACAAATGTGGGAGTTCTGTACTTTTTGGTGAATTTGGAATAACAAGAATTCTGTCAGCAGGTCTAGATTCAGAACCAGACACCGAATCTGTGTAGTTGTCCTGACTTTCAAAGCATGGCTGCGAGGGACGAAGAGGGGCAAAGTAACTAGAAGAGAAAGGTTGCACCATATTGCATTTCAGTGCTAGTGTGTGTTGGTGTGCCACTGTAACAGATACTAACCTGTGTGCCCCCATGGCCTCACCTAGTGAGAGTGCCATGGCTCGTTACACTGGCAAGGATGATAGGTCCTGACATCTATTTACCGAAGCCCCCGCAAACACACACACATACACAGAAATGGCCTACTTTGGCCAACAGCATCCCTCCCGGCCTTTTTACGACTCTCGCTCTTTGACTCTTTCCCTTCCATTACACCCAACCCATGACCCCCCCCCCCCCCTCCCTTCCCCCCTTTATGGCTCTTTTTCATCCCTTTGGCGTCTGCATCCTGGTCTGAAACGATTAGTGTCATACCTTGCTATGAGATATAAACAGAAAGTGTCCATTCCGGTGCCTTACAATGGTGTCTATGCAAATTCTCTGTCATCACATCTTCCAAGATGTCCAAACAGAAGCAAATATGGGTCTTCCAATACTATGAAATGTCTTATAAGATGAAGCAGCCACGCACTGCAAGGCTTCTATTCAATTCGACAAGCTCTCCGTCTTACATGCCCCATCCAAATTGACAACATTTCAAAACATCACAAGTTGTGGTTGATCTTTGCAGATATCTCTGTGTGTCAAGGGCTTGAATTCAGCCCTTCACTGGAGCAAAACACATCTTTTAACACATGCAGAGACCTCGCAGATCTGGCTGCTGTAGTAGAACGGTAGCAAGAAACCTTGATCGCCAACAGAATACCAAACCCTCTCTTGATATTTCAGCAAGAGGAGAGTCCTGAGTCTTTGAAAGCAGCAAGATGGTTTAATAAGCCTTTATAAGATACACAATACAGGCCCAAAAATCATATGCATATGTCAACTATAGGCCTATTTAAAATTCATACAAGGAATTCAGCTCGCTTAATCATTGAAGGGGACTTACAGAGTTTTCTCAGAAAGTTGTCAAAATGAGGGAAGCAGGGAATGAAAGCTAGGTAGAACGATGGGTTGGGAGAGCGCAGGAAATCACAGCATGCTAGCCTTGGCTCGAGCAGGTCATCACGTTTAAAGTTAAAGTCGGTCTTAAATTGGTCTTCAGACACCCTCAAATAAAGCCTACCGACAGCGCTGACCTTTACAAACTATTGTCTGCAATGAAGAGAGAAGAAGAGCAAGAGGTGGGGGGGGGTGTGAAGCACTCAGCCACCATGCCTCTAATTCTTTCTAATTGAAACTTTTCTTCTCTCTGTCAGAATTGAGCTAAACTCTCCGGATGGAAAAAGAGAAGAGGAACAGGTTTTGATATGACTTGTTCTTCAGCTGGACACCTTTCACACATGCCCTTTACAGCAGGATTTGTTTTACCAGTCAGATGAAGGGGGGGGGGGGGGGGGGGGGGGGTCTCAGGAAGTATTGCATGATGTACAAAGAAGACTGCAGAAGTCACAGCCTCATTACGTGTATGAAGATCTCACTGGTGTTTCATAAGTAATATTATATAAACATCTTCAAGCCTGTCCTCTAGCTTGTGGTGAAATGTCCAGACTATTCCCACCAGCGTGCAGACATGGGTAACCCCACTTCTAGCAGACTTTTTACTTTGGGGGTTGGCAGGAAAAAGTAACTGCAAAGTTGGGCTGAAATATTTGGCTGATTGCATTCACACATGCAGCTCACCTGGACAATTTAGAATATTTTCACGAGTGAGGTGCATGTGTGAAAGGGGCTCATGATACCTTGTTGCTGATGGTTCCTGATCTGCATTCCTCCGCAAGTAATTTGTGCAAAACTAGATGATTTTAACAGGATACAAAAGAGATTTTGTTTGTCGATTTGTCGAAAACGTATGGCTTGAAGTATGGTAAAGTATTGAAGTCTGCAGTTGCTTGCAGTAGTCCCAGCTAATCTCCTACAAACATATGAAATGCTGGCCTTGCTTGGCTGGTACCTATAAATCTTACCAGTAGCACATGAGTGATTTGTTTATGCGTGACATGTGTTGGCTGGGAAATGTGTGTCAAGCGAGCAGGTGGGGCGGTCATCAATGAAGACAATTAAACACCTCGGAGGCACTCAGCCAAGTCTTCCCTCTGTCCCTTGTTTCTCAATACCATTCCTCCCTCCCTCCCTCCCTCCCTCCCATCTTTTCCTCTCTCTGTCTCCGACAGATGATAATTCAGTGGGAGTAAAGGGTCACGGCCTGACAGGGAAGGGCATCATCAGCTGTGATAACCATCGCTGGACACAGACAGTCAACAACAAGTTGGCAGCCGAAAACAACAACAGACGCGATGAGAAGTTTTCAAAGGCACACACAGGCCTGGGTTTTCACTTACAAACCTCACACACTATTGTTCTTCCTGATTGTGTGTGCGCCTGCATTAATGCTGAATTTGCTGTGTAGAGAAAGGGTGGTGCAGGTACACTTTGTGCTGTGGCGGAGGCACACTGCTTACTCATCCTAACTTGACTCCCTGGTGTATATCGAAACCCGGAGACATACGACTACACCGCAAGACACAAAACGTATCACTGCTCAGCCCCTGTCGAGGTCAAAAGGGCTCTCCGTTTCTCTCGCATCATCTCAAATGCTTGCTAATTACAAGGAGTTGATGGGTATTATTGTACCCTATCTAATTGCTTGAATATTCTTGAAGGACAAAAAATACTTCTGTCACTTGCATATCCTCAAAGGAGGGATTATAGTCCCAAACTAGAGAGAGGGAAAAAAAAAATCCAGTGTCACAAATGGGGATCGACTGTCAGCCGAGCTAATTATCCCCGTTGAAAAGAGCAAGCTTCATTTCCCGGACTTACGTCGAGGGGAATCATTTGTGGCGACCTCATCCCCGACTTTATGAAAAGAAACATTACATTCATGATATTACCAACCCCCCCACGCATCCCCCTCTGCACCCCATCCATTCTCTCCGACTTCTCTTCAGCGTGGCTCTCATTTTGACGGCTAATTCCGGTGTTTTCATTTCAGAGGCATGAGCTTAATTCGATGCATATTAACGCATTACAAGGGGGTATCGGCGTCAGCAGCCCACACACATCACACTGACACATGGGACAAAACATGTAAGCTCGTGGTCACAACCACAGTCTATTGCGCCAACAGTCTGTTGAATGATAGCTCCTGCTCGGTTTCCACATATTAGCGCTTCTTTAATACATTGACACTTTTAGCCTTGTGCCTTTAACTGCTCTGTCAGAGGTACAGCTTGGCTTTTGCTACAGTGCAGCTCCATCTAAGTTCAGAGTGAATGCAATGCAGCAAGGTCAAAGCCGGGCCCCCCCTCACATGATCGATGCTAACGTGATTAGCGACACCAACCAGAGGCTACAGAGGCGCTCGTGAAGGTGCTAGAATTGTGCTCTCTTTCTCATCACAGAAGAGCATTTGAACCCGGGAGCAAACATGTGTGCAGGCTAACATGAAGCTGCCCATGGACTATAATCCATTTATGACTGTAAACATGGAGGAGGGGGGGAAGACATTTACTGTCTGGGAGCACTTGCTTCACAGCCAGTATATCACCACCCTGTCAGCGATGCACAAACTGCTGCCCTCTTTAAACTCACCATAGCTACATCGGTGATGTAACCACCAGGCATCTGCCTTCTAATCAAATGTAATTAAAAGGAACAAGTTCCACATGCACGTTGGTAACTGTAACATTTCAGATTGTAAATCAACATTAAAATAGGGATTTTAGTGTGGCTGTTCAGCACTGGTGGTGAGCAAAAAGATGTCAGGAGGCAAAAATAGATGCAAAAATAAGGTGGTTGATTTATTAACCAAAAAATAGCAAAAACAAAAGTCCCAGGTAATCAAATAAAACAACTAGATTAAATAAACTGGAAAAACACAGCCTCACAGCAAGCTGCCACCCACAACAATTTCCCCCAGAGACTCTGGCTGAGTCAACCTTTATACTCCTCTTGACCACGCCCTAATTGGAAGAAACCATTTCATGCACAAAGGGAAGTCAAAGAACAAAAAATACCCCTAAAACAATAATAAATCACTTCACAACAAAATATCATCATATTGTTTCAAGTGGGAAGCTAAATCACAATATCAGCTAACAACAGTAACAGATAATCGTTTTATTTAACCCTTTTAAGTAGAAACAAGAAACAACACAAACAAAGGCTTCACTCTGTCCAATTAGGCTCAGGTGGCCTCACTCAGCCTGATCAATCTGCAGGCTGCAGTAAGTGTAGGGAAGGTGGGGGAGAACCTTTTCACAGTAACCTTAACACACAACATAGTAGAACTATATATGGATAATCAGCTTTCTCTATTAAGGGCCACCCTCTTTGGAACAAATAACCAACTAACATAAATCTAACACCAGATCTAAAATGTGTCAAACGATGGTAAAAGTGAACTGGAGCTGTCCCAAAGTCCAACTAGGGACAGAGTTGACAATTAGCTAAAGATATAAACTCAGTTCATTGAGTAGATCAGTTTTATTCACTGTATTGGAACTGTTAAACACTTAGTATGTGACTTCCAGAGCAGATGTTCAGAACAAAACAAGGCTCTCTTCAGACACACCTCCTTCATCCCTCAGCTCTGCCCTCCCCTCCTGTCTCCACACGTCCCCAACGCTTCCATCCAGTATCACTAGCAAGTTTCTATGAGGCAGAAAGCAGCTGACCAGTCTTCATAAACATTTGAGATCAAGATTCTGCGTTCGATTTAATGAGACGAACTGCGTCTCAAATGTGATTCGGTTTTTAACCGTTTGTATTTTTAGGTTTGGTAAGTTTCATGGTTCTCCTTTAGTTGTACTATTGCCAGAGGCGCTGCTTGTCACCAGGTAAGGCAGACAACTGCTTGGTCTGGGGCCCAAAATCAGGGGCATAAAATGTGCAAATTTTGCAATGACGGTAGGAATCCTTCCTAAGAGGGCCCCATCTGACAGCACTCACTCTCGTTGACCTGCTGAACGCTGGTTGGAGGGTCCCCCAATTGAGTTTTGCCTAAGGACAGACTCTAGAATCGCCAGCTTCCCTGAGTGGGCGAGGCCATCTCTCCTCATCCTCGTGGGGGCTGGGCTAATGGTTTGACAGGGAGGGGGTTACCACAAAAAAAATCTATGAAACATGTTTGAGCCTCTGAGCAAAACAAAAAGAAGCTGAAGGAAGTGCTATCCCATCGGTGTTCACAACCACAAACCCAGAGGGAGTCTGACTTCACTCTCTCTTCAGGAAGTCATTACTCCACTAGAGATTTATTAATTCCTCCAAATATTTATCGGACAGGAAAAACTATTTAAATTTAAACTGGGATTGTTGTCCCCATTCTCTGCAATAAGAATTACAGTCGAATTTATTTAAATAAAACAATAAAAATTGGCAAAACTTAGCAAAAAAGCCATAGCTAAACAGTGGTCACAAAGCTCTGACAGTTGAGTGTTAATCCACCGGTCTTACAGGAGGTGAGTAAGGCCACAGTTTGACAGCCAAAGTTAGAAACATATTCAGGAAAGGTTGACATTTACACACTCCGGGTTCTAAGCCCTTTAGACTCCCAGCAGTCACTCAGTGGCTTTGTGTCCTGCTGCTGTAGTCAAAGCGTATGGCTTGACAGTCGAGCCAAGTGCGATAAAGTACAAGTGAGCACGTTTGTAAATTGTAAAGAAAATGGAGGGGGAAAAATAGAGTGAAGCAAAAGAGTTTATTTCCTCCCTGGGTTTCAGACAGACAATGACACACTCCCTTTCCCATTATGCAAACACCTCTTTTCACACTCTACCGTGCTCCCAGACCAGAACTTCTATTATTAGAGAAGGGCTCTCACAGCTACCGGTACTCCCTTTTGATTTTCATTTGCGGCATCAGCGGTTGCGAGCAGGTGCAAAGGCTTTCGCCTGCAGAATGAACCGTCCTCCATCTCAAAAGGGAAACACAATTAACAAGCTCACAAACATCTACAATGAGGACGACTTTGTGTGTTTTGCTCTGGCTGGAGGAACACAACACATCATTAATAATTTTTGTTAGGAAGCGGTTTGTTTTATTCATACGGGATGAGACAACTTTAGGTCAAGCAATGTACACCACAAATACCTCCCTTGCCCTCCGACGGCCAAGGTTGTCTGCTGCATCCAGGTCGATATTTCACATCGTACTAGCTGCTGGAACATGGGGTGCATTGGCTGCTGAGCAACTCAAGCAACGGAACACACATCTGCCTGTGTTTTTCCAAGCAGGAAAAGAAGCAGAAGTTGGAGGAGTCAAGTCAAATGGAAGGAAGGGGAAAAAAAACTAACAAATCACAAGTATTAGCAGCTTGTTTTTC
The DNA here is from genome assembly GCA_020745685.1 of Tautogolabrus adspersus. Taxonomy (NCBI): domain Eukaryota; kingdom Metazoa; phylum Chordata; class Actinopteri; order Labriformes; family Labridae; genus Tautogolabrus; species Tautogolabrus adspersus. The sequence continues at coordinate 7,720,379 of CM036556.1, read as the reverse complement.
TTTTTTTAGTTTGGGACGAGGTTTCCGAACCAGAAAGATAGAGGGAATAATAATGACTTCCTAAGGTTAAGTTTATACATGTTATCCCTCACTTACATATACATAGCAAGAAGAACGTCCAGGCACTCTCTTTTTAAACCATTACAATTTCCTTATTTTTCTTGGTGTGGATGTAGTAACATAGACTGTATAAACAGATGGTCAACACGTCAGCTCCCTGAGAGTAAAGCCGCAACATTCAGAGCTCCCCCTATTGACCGTCTGCAGTATAGGTAACAAAAGCCGTTTTCACATATGCACTCCTGAAAATATCTAGATCATCAGATAGAGACAGTCAGAGACTATCCCTGTCAAACAGTATGGGGGGGGGGGGGGTCTCCTGAGGTAAGACGTGAGACCGACTCCCATTGGCTAGAGGTGAATTCTTCGGATAATATCCAGCTGTGTTCTCAAATCAGCCCACTCGGACTTGCTACGGAATAAATACAAGGGGTCTGGAAGGAGAAACTCGGGGTGAAGTCTGAGGGAAGAATTTGTCTGATTGCTGATCACACATACAGCTGCTCCGGAGTTTTCTGCAAGTGTGACAGCCCTAAAAGTCTGCCTCCATGTTAACAGATGGTACACAGGTCAAACTACAAAATCCAAGTACACACAAAATAAATGTTTCTCAAACATGGCTTCTGTCACTTTAGTAAGTTATTATCATGATGATTTAAACCAGCGTGTTAACTATCCTGAGAAATGTAGTTTTTATTAGTTAATTGACTTAAATAGTAAAGTTATGACTTCATGTATCCCAATCCGAGAAGAACCTCAAACTTGCACTTTTTTTTGGGTCCAAGAGAGCTCCTTCCTGTGTGTTTATATAGTCGTATGCTGCTGACTCAATTGGATCATCCATATGGCCTTATATAAGCACACGCCTCAATATGCTGAAACTTTTTTTTTACATTGCTGAACATCTATCTTGGCAACACAACATTGCTTCCAGAGATGTCAGAGTTACATTTCTATTATTAGCCGCAGTTGCAGCTGCCCCCCCCCCCCCACTCCTTCCTGTCGACGCAGCGCTGTCATCATAGATGACTGGATTCAAATTGGATGCAGAGGAGGCTGCGTCCATGTTTCACAAGCTGCGGACGGTTATCGAGTCGTGAGCATCGTATTTTTTAAATTAAACAAGCACCCAAAAGCAACATTTCCCTGGGAGATGAGCTGATTACTCTGGGAGTCTTATTGAGGGTTTTGCATAAACAGATGATTACAATGAGATGTCTGAGGAGAGGGAGGGAGGAGAAGAGGGGGGGGGGGCTACGCGGGGCAAAGCGGGGAGAAGTTTGTGGAACATTGAAGAGGAATATGTTCTCTGTCTCTCTGCTCCTAGAACAGTTGGCACCTACTTTTTTGTCTTTCATTTCTGCTTACGTTGGGTAAAAATAAGAAAATACGAGAATGTTAACACACACTCAGAGGCACTCAGACACACAAACACACACACAGTGGGAAAACTGCAGAAGAGCGAAAGTGAGGCAGCTGTGAAAACATTGCTTCTCGGTATCAGAAGAGACTTGAGAGGAAATATGGTGCAATTTTTTACAGCCTTCTGCCTGTCAGTGTGAGTAAAGAGAGCCCTGTCCAGTGGACCTTTACAGTCCGAACACGCATAAACACACACACATACACACACACACATCACGCTCTAAAATCCAAGCCCTGGTGCCACTGAGTGGGCTGTGAACATTTACCTTTTGCCTGATTTGAAACAGCTCGCGTTGGATTATTCTTGCATTCCTGCTGCCTTTTTTTTTCTTCAAGGGAACACATTAGTCTGTGGCCTCATTTTCGCTACAACATAAACAAGTGATTTCATGCTAGCAATTGCGGGAACTGCTGTATTTTTTTGGCCTATTTCTGCACCAGACGTATCACGGTTAACTTTGTTTTCAACATTCTTCATCTGCAGGTTGGGTCTAATGTTAATGTATACAGGATTAGCCTGGTCCTGCTCCCTGAATTAATCTCAAACACAATGTATTAAAAGCACAATTTAGCCGAAGAATTCAATTGATTTCTTGAGTATCGCTGCTGAGAAAAAGGCTTCATTTTTTGTGTGTATCAGACTTTGCATTCCATCAGACGCAAGTGCTCTCTGGATCCTTACTGTGCATTCTTTGTTTCTCATTATTTTTTGCCCTATTCACATCATCAGCCCTTCAGATTAAACCGACACAATCTCCCGCCTGAGTGTAAGGACGCACACACAGACTGCACACACACTTGCACAATTAATCACAAGAAAAAGGAGGAGAGTCTGCTCGGGTTGCATAACACCTTGCAACAGAACACAATTGCGTCTCCGAACTCCCACATTCGCTCTCTCTGTCTCTCGCTCCCTCCTCTCTCCCATCATCACCTTTGTCAGCGGATAAACTCTTTGGCTTGCAGGCTTTCTATCAAAGCCCGAAAGCACAATAAAGAGGAACTCGCTGTCTTTATTCTCGCAGTCTCTCTCTGCAAAAGTCTGTTTATACACTGTACACACTTTCACCCCTCTGCAGCCTTCTCAAAAAGATACCCCCCCCTCCTCCCCTCCGTGCTTGCTCCTCCTCTGATGCTTTGGAAACAAATTGCTTTGTCCTCGCGCAGAGTTCAGCCAGAGCACATGAGTGTTGACAGCTATGGTCTTTTCAAGAGTAGAAAGGAGGGGGGGGGGGGGATTACTACATGTATGTGTCGAGGTGGATTAAGATTTTTGACGCTATTGAAAGGTCCCGACTGGAGCCGTTTTGTCGAATTGGTCAGCAAATCTTAAACCCAGATAATGCGTGTTTAAGACCAAAATGAAATCACACCAAAGCAGGGGTAGTAATAATCATAATAACAGCAAGGAGGGAGGGTCGGAAAAAAAGAGCAAATAATCAAGAAATGTCTGGAAAAATGTAATTTTCACTCCAAAACCATCTGTTCTTGCTGCTGATAATCTGTGGTTGCTTTTGATTAAGATTAAACCTTTCTGAGCTATTAAAGAAGACCAGCCTCTTTCGTTCTTCCTTTTTTTTTAATATAGATGAGTGATTTGACTTGTGATTTGGGATGCTCAGGAACAAGGTGAAGTGTGTGTGTTTATATATGTGTGTATATATACATATCCGTGTGTGTGCATGTGTGTGTCCTTGCGCCGGCTGCAATCGCTCAGGGATTAAAATGATTTATGCTGCCCTGGCGTGACTTCATATTCCCAATGTGTGGGCGATGGAACCATCATTCATCTCCCTCTATCTCTTTTCTTACTGTCAGTGAAAATCAAACTAGTCGACCTGATTCCCCTGAGCTCTAAAAGTTTAAAATTCCTGCCAATTCTTTTTTTTTTTTTGGGGGGGGGGGGGGGGGGGGGGGTTTGTCATGTTGTAGTTTACGTTGCTAAAAGCAGCTAGCCTCGAGCACAGATGAAGCGTTAGCTAAAGAGGTCACTTTAACTACCGCTTCTTTAACTTCTCACACCCTCTGATAGTGTATATATGTATATACTGTATATACACTATATATATATATATATATATATATATATACTGATATGACTGCCAAAACCTGGAACACATACCATAATACATTTCAACCTACAACAGATTTCTTCAGAGATTTGTGTATATAGTTAGGGCCTAATGACGCCTTGTGTTAGCCTCAAGCTGCGGTCAGAAGTGGCCTGGGGTTAGCTAACTGTCTTCTTGTGTTCATGTGTGTTTGACATTCTTCTTGTGACAAAACTTAACACCTATTTACACACAACGTAACGGAACCGAGATAATACATTCAGAGATTAAGGTGTAATATGGTTGCAGTGGTAAAGGATGCTAAAAAAATGCTAATCAGCGGCTGATATAAGCTAAAGGCTCTGACTAAACCCTCAGCCCCTGATTATAGGAACTTATTTGAAGTTAAAAATCTAGCACCTATTTACTTACAGTACAGTTCCCCGGAGACATTTCACTGAGAGACAGGGGTATGTTATGCTAGCAGTCGCTAATAAGCGGCTAAAGCAAGAGGAGCTGGACTCCAACAAGTTTAGGTCACCTCTATTTAACTTTACACCCTCAAAAGATGTGTGTCTTTGTGTAGCATTCCTGATGTATTTATTTTTATACCTGGTGCCTTTTATGCCCACAGAGTGCAACTTGCCAGTGAGTTTATTTTAGCTGTGATATTAGTGTACGATATGTTAACAGTGGCTAATGCAGCTTCAAGCAGTTAGCCTCAAGCAGAGAAAAAGAGCTGGATCCAAAGGTCAGCTAAGCTCACTTCTGATTAACTTCACACCCCCAGATTTGTGTGTGTGTGTATGCGTGTGTGTGTGGCAGTCCCGCTATGAGACAACTAAAGAGCAGTTTGAGAACAACTTCCTCATAACAGCTATAACTGGATAATGACTGTAACTTGTTTCTCTGCGCAGTGTGTGAACCCAATCTGTCACTTCCAGAAGATTTTCAAATCCGAGCCTTACATTGTGTGTGGGAGGCAGGCTAAATGGTGCCTCTCTGCATCCTACAGCCCTCTGTCCTCATGCAGTGAAGGATACAGTAGCCTTGTACAACCAAAGAGACTGGTGTTTATTTTAAAACAGTCCAAACAGACGTTTTTTTCTGTATTTCAGATGCAGTATTCACTAGCTCCCCTGCAGCACAAAGGATCCCTTTCTTGCCTATGTATACAAGCTCTTGATTTGCCAGAGGTAAGCCTCTTCCCAGAAGCTCCCTCCGACAATTGCACAAACCCATTCTCTTGCAGTTGAGTTGCAGGCGATGCAGCATTTGCCGAGGCTGCCAATAGCTGATCTCAGGGCATTTGTTTAAAGAGATAGGGAGAGATTTTTACATGTGTTTGAATTCTGCACATTTTGCGAGGCATTGTGAGTGGACTCGCATGCACATCATGTGGATTAGGATGCTCTGTTTTGACAGTCCATCGGTGGCGGGGGCGCATGCAGGGGGCGTCTCTTGTCATCATGTCAGTCTCTTCCTGCTTCCTTTTCTCTTTCTCTCTCCTTGTGCCTGATCAGATTTGAAGGGTTGCTTGATGCTCTGACAATGTTCAAAAAAAAAAAAAAGAAAGAAAGTCACGAAAGAAAATCAAAAAAAGAGGAAAAACAAGGAAGTGAAGGAGAAGGTCTTCAACTTTTAAACAACTCCAGCTCTTAGCGGTTGTTGACCATCGCTCATTAGTTTTCCCTCCTCTTAAATCTAATCCTGTTTGCCCTGTGGAGGCACTTTTGTGACTAGTTCCACAACCTCTGCTAAAGTGACTGCCTGAGGCTAAGCTTGAGCTACAGACAAGATAAATGCTATTGTTTTAGCCTGCAAGGAAGCCATTAGTCTGCAGGTGGGGACTTGCAAACAAAAGAGCAGGAAACAGACAAAGACACTCGGGCTTCGCCACAAATGTGCCAAAACAGGTGTGCCCCTATTGCGTGTGTTCAAAGGGTTAATCTTTTTGTTAAAAAACCCCGGGGAAAGAAAAACAACTCACCTGTCCTTCCCTCATTAAATCCAAACCACATTTACCTCCATTGTTTGGTTGCAGTGTCACATTACTTTGCTTTGATTGTGACCGCTGATATCTTTTGGCTTTTCTATTGTGTCTTAAATGGACGCTTTTGACTGCCACTTTGGCTTTCCCCATCCCTCACAGGCAGTTTTGGCCTGCAGTCGTGAGCGATGTGTATCGCTGAGACGAAGCTTTGTGAGGTGATTCCTGCATTTAAAGGCTTGAAAGGACAGCTGCTATACGCTGAATGGTACACAAAAGAAAGGGGGGTTCATTTTTTCTCTCTTGTTTTGTGACCTTAAGGTGAGAAAGGCAAAAGAAAAACATCCACACCTGTGGAAGAGGCGGGATGCATGTTTGGATGGGATGCATGCTTTTTCACCTTCAAGACCAGGTGCAAAGATATTACAAAAACAAAGAAGAACGGGGCAATGCTTAAGAAACACTCGGGTGAAATTTGTCAAGGTATAGGCTCAAGCTGACGTGAGGATTCTATTAGTGGGTGCTTATATTCATTTGAGTAAAGGGGCTGAGGGGTTCGGGGATGGCGTAGGGTGTCTTTGAAACAATCCATAAACTGTAAGAAAGTTGTTACTGAATTTTTTCCTGCTTGGGAAAAAGGATGATCCAGAGAAAAATAGGATGAAATTAAGTAATTTTTGAAAGAGAAGGAGCCAAAGGGTATTTTATTGTGAAAAATGGAAGTCTTTCGGCAGGTTCTATTTGTATGTATTGTTCTCATTGTGAGATAAAAGAGTGCACAATAGCAAAAAGCCCTTAAATGGGTCATCAATGCATAAGCAAGTAGCCTCCACTCACAGGAGAGAAGCAGGGAGAGTGCAAATATTAGCACACACACACACACACACACACACACACACACACACACACATAAACCTACAACTGCTACACACACAATTTCCTCTTCGTAATGCACACACACAACACACACACACACCAATTTCACGGCTGTGTGAATGGTTCAGCGAGTGTTTGTGTTAAGTAGGCTGAGCTCTCGGCCTTCATAAAAAATGTATGGCGCTAATGCTGACCGTTATGTGGGTTCCGTGCCGGGCAGTCGCCAGGGAAACCGGTTCGATGGACTAAATGGACAAGTAAAAAAGGAAAAAGACAAAAAGAAACGTCTCTCATAAAATGCATTAAAGTCATTCAGAGCGCTCTCCGATGGCTCCGACTAAAAAAACAAAACCCTCTGTTCTCTGAAGACTTCTGAGAGAACGGCAGAAGGATTGTTCAGGGTAAGAAAAAATAATGAGCATCTCTCTCCGTTTTTTTGCTACTGAAATCGAAAATAGTATAAATCACATCTGCTTCGGGAGGGGATTTTTTTTCCCCCCACTAATGCACACGTGACCCTGGATGATTGTGTCCACGAGCTCAAGCATGGACACAAAAAGAGAGGAAATAATGAAATTCCTCTGCTAGGGGAACTAAGGAGGATATTGTCCCTCCAGGTGAAAGCAGTGTGCACGCATGCATACAGCTGCAACAGGAGGCTTTTGTGTCTCTCTGTTTGGAGATATGTGTTGGATCTCATAAACCCCCCCCATCCCCCTCGGCAGGGCAAAGGTCAAAGCCTGTGCCAAACAGAGACCTCTTGCATCACTCTATACTTTTATAAACTGTGTTAGCTTTTCATTTCAAACCCCCCCTCCCTTCCCTCCCCTCCCATTGCACCCTGCGTCCATATGAGACACATTAACTGCGTCCTCAAAGAGAGAAGAGGGAGGGGAGAGAGGGAACAGGGAGGGGGATAAACCCTCTTCTTCCATTGTTACAAGCTTTCATCTATTTTTATAAGGCGGGGAGCGGAGAGCAGACGAGGGAGAGAAAGATGGGGGGAGTAAAAATAAGTTCTGGTGGGCCGTGTTCGTCTTGTTGCACGGCTGAGAGGATGATGCATCTCCACTCGGACGCATATGCATGTGCAGATGTGTGCACACATGTAGAAATACTACACATGCATGCCTGAATACACAGATTGGTTCAGCAGTTAGTATTGATCAAGTACCACCTCCTGTAGAGCACTTGGTCAAGCTAAGACTTTGACCTCTATTCATTTTTTAGCACTTAATGAAACAGTTTGTTTCATTTTGTATAACACACTGCAATCAGTTGTTATCAGATTAGACCTTTTTAACTGTAGATTTATACATAAGTATATTCAAAAGTCAAGTAAGTTCTATTTCAGGACAGTGGCTTTGGGTCAGGTTTCACTGTGTATCTTACATACTTTAACCCCGAGCCAAGGAAACGCAACACACCGACACCATTGCAACACACACGCTGATTATCATTAGGTTTTGACATAATGCCTGCAGCAATGAACCATTTGTTTGCTCTGTTTTGACAGTTTTACAGCATTTTACCGCGCCTCTGACTCATCAAACCACCCTGATTAAAAGACGAACATGATGTCAAATTCCTAAATAATACGACCTAATTGGGATCAATTAGTGGGAGCAGACGATGCTGTTGGCACAGCGGAAAGCTTCCTGACAAAATCCTTTCCCAGAAGGAATGCCAGTTTAAAGCCATGCCTGCTGGAGATGTGGCACAGCAAGCTGTTCCTGTAAACACACACACGTGGGAAACCCCAGACAGAAAGTTGTGTTTTTTCTCCTCCAGTTGGTGACAAAGTATAGTGGGCGGAAAGGCGCGATATGTATCGGAATAGTCAAAGGTCAAGATGCTACCCAGCCAGATGCAGCACATACATAATGTGTAAGATAAACAGAGGAAAGGCGAAGAGACGCATACGTCAGCTCAGGCACAAACACAGCCAGAAAAATGTACACAATTTGCAATTCCTACCTTAAAGGTCAAAAAGAGTGTCACTGCTTGTGTTTAGACTGCAGCTGCAAGATATCTTACCAAATTTGGCAAACCCTCCCTAAAAAATGAAGTCATATTCATATCCATTGGCTGGAAAGGGGTTACATCTGGTACCAGTTGGATCAGTTGGGTTTGGCAGAACATGTTCACCTTTCTCGGAAACTTCTGCAATCACATAAGTGATACGTGTTTCGCAATCAACGCAGGATTCCTTGTGTGCAGAGCGTAATTGCCAGCGAGTTCTTCAGACGTGTGGAAGGAAAGTGTTGAGCAAGAGTTATTATGCATGCATTTGTGTTTGTGTCTTAGCTGTGAGGAGGTATGAGGAGGGGGTAGTGAGAGACGGTGTTGGCAAAAACATGAATGAATGCATGAGCAGCCCCAGCTTGGTGTCGGTCTGCAGAATGTGCAAACACCTGAAATGTGCTTGTTTTGTTTGCAGAATTGTTTTTGTTGCACTTCTTATATCAAATTTCCCGAGGTGAGAACATAAAAAGAGTGCCTTCATTCTTTGGCTCTCTCAGTTTTCTTCTCAGATATACTCCTGGTGTGAAGTTGGCATGCTGCAACATATGCACATACATATATACATTCACACAGATGGGTTTATACAATTGAATAAATTAACATTTGGCGGCCATTTTTCCCATGTTGTCCCATTAACTTTGAGAAACCGAAATGCTGTAAACATATACGATGGTTAGCACTTCCCTGCTTTCCTGTCGACCAGCAACTTAAAAGAAAGTGACAAATGAAAATCCAGAAAGACATCTGGACATTTTTAAACGGAAAAGTTATATATTCGCTAAACTATTAGCTGCAACCAGACAACAGTTAACTATGGCATTCAATACATCAATAATGATCACTGACTTAAAAGACAATGAATTCCAAAGAAACAGAATGATATCTGGTCATATTTAAAGTAATATAACACATCTCCCATTAGCCCATTAGCTACTAGTAGACAACTACTACTGTTAGCATTCAACCATCTCTAGCTAACCTTCACGTTAGCTAAAAGTTTCCCTACAAATGTAGGAGACGTAGCATCTGATATTAATTCAAAGCTTCTCATAGGTGAAAATCCAGTGGGACATATAATAAAGTGAAATAACACTTTTGCTAACTATTAGCTGCCACTCCACAACATCTTACTTTAGCATTCAAGACCTGTCTAGTGTTAAGTTCCTTTACCTAAATGTTTCATATGAATTCAAGGAATCCAACAATCTCTACACTATGCCAATGATCACTGACTTAAATTCCAAAAAACGCAGTGACGTGTTCATATTTAAAGTTGAAATAATACATACGATAGCCTTTTAGCTACTACAGACAACAGCTTTTCAACCATCTCTAGCTAAACTCCCCGTTAGCTAAGAGTTACCCTATGTATGGGATGTGGCAACTGCTGTCATTTCATAGCTTCTCAAAGGTGAAAATCCAGAGGGACATCTAGCCATATATGAAAGTGAAACGACATGTTTGACAAACTATTAGCTGCCATCAGACAGCAGCTCACTGTAGCATGCAGCACAGGCTGATATTACTGTTAGCTAGGAATTGTGTCTCCTATTGTGTTGTCAAACACTGATGTAAGTGGTCAACTACTGTACATCCTAGCTAAAAGTAAAACTGGGTTGACGTGGCTTGAGTGCTAACATTGGCAACTGTCTGATGGTAGCTAATTCATCTTTAAATATTTTCAATAAATAAACTTTGACTGAATGTCCCTCCCTACTATTTGTCGTCATTTCAGTTGCTTGTCAATCTCAATGCAAGGAATTGACAATCCAAGCCTTAGTATGACATCATATGAAAATGGCTGCCATTAGAATAAGGTCAGTTGGCATCCCTTGCAGCAAGCCCTTCCCTTGCTATGGACCTCACACTGGGAGATACAAGGAACCCACTGTGTCCCAGCGCTGCACACCTGATGCTGCAGCATGCATCGGCAAATTGTATCTCCACACAACCTGTTCCCCTGATCTTCTTTATAATCATACACAGAATACTAACTGATTCTTGTGGAAAAAAAGGGAGGGAAAGTAAGGTGTAGAAGTGAGAACAGGAGGCGCCGGAGGAGGAGGGAAAACAAGCAGAAGACAGAGTGCCTGGGAAAGGAAAGGAAGGGGGCGAACAGAGGGAAGAAGGGCGGGAGGCTTTGGCTGAGTGCCTTGGAGGTGTTTAATTGTCTTCATTGAAGACCGCCCTGCCGGTTCCTACACCTGACACACATACCCCGAGCCAAAGAGTGATGATATCTTGAGAGAGTTAAGGTAAGGAAGGTAAAAAAAAAAAAAAAAAAAAGTCGAGCTTGCTGCATTCCAAATTAACAGCTGCTGGAGAAAGCGATTTTACTCTGAACATTACAAACGTCCGTGCCATTTGGAGACGAGCCAAATTGCTAGTCGACGCTTCGTTGCACTTAAAAAGGCACAAAATGCACATGGCGGCGTGTATGACTGAAGGCCCTCATTGAAAACGCAGTCATGTCTTTGCAGTGCCATGAAAAAGCATTCTGCTCTCCTTCTTGTTTTTCTCCTTTTTTGTATCCAAAGTGCATCCAGATTGCAGAAGACAATAAAGTAATAGCTTAGATGCGAATATCGACACGTTTACCTCCAAAAATACTATAGATGCCTTACTAGAGCGAGAGTATTATCGCTAGTGCTTTACAATAATACCTTTTACAACACATTCGCTACCTTTTATTGTGTGTAAGAACGGCTCATATTCTGTACATACACACGTTGAGTGCAATATAAAGTGGCTGGCCTTTTTTTTTTCTCTCTGGAGCAAATGGCCATTGCGGCTGTGTGATGCTTTTCTGTCTGTGTCAGTGTTTGTAAGCCTCCTGAATGGTTTTTTTTTTAATCTCTGTCAGGAGTGGGTGTCAGGCCGCCTCTAGCTGCACAAAACACCACAGCAACAATTCCATTATCCACACTTCGGACTTTCACAAAACGGGTTTGTGTGTGTCTGCTCAACACTTTCATACATCAGTTCTTGTTTATTGTTGGCAGTCTCCTCTGTTACTTCTAGATACTCTTGCATTAGAACCATTACATCTGTTTTGAACAGTTCCATTCCCTTTTTCTAAACTCAGATTATTCAACTCAGTTGTTTCAGTCTCAATAAAGCTCTCCTTGAATTGCTTCCCCTAAATTTGCTGTGCTAAAACAAAAAGATGAAACTCCAAATACTGTTCTATGTCTTTGTTTTTAGAGGCTTGTAGACTTGATATTCCTAAGAAATGTATGATGTTTTGCCGAGATGTTGTGTTTTTCCTGCTCATCCACCCTGCAAATCACATTTTCACCCCTGAGATTTAGCTTTTGACCCCTATAGGCGGGTTCCGAGCCCCCCGTAGCTCTAGATAATCCACAGAGTAAACCGTTTTCTTCGAGACTATTTCTGCAGTCGCAAGTAGTTGGAATGAAGTAGAAACTGTCCAGGGTGAGGTCTTTGGGTTATACAGAGAATCAGCTTGATATGAATTTTTTTTTTAAATTGGAAACTGAGTGCTGTCAGAAACCTCAAAGGTCTTCAAACCCGAGCGAATTCATCAAAAACATAAAGCATGCCCGGATTCTAATTCATTCCAAATGTCTGCAAATTGGGTAAACTGTTGCTTTAACAGAAAACAGTCAAATATGCAGATTCCTCTTGTTCACCTCTACCCCTTGTTGTTTCCCATTCTTACGTGTGTCAGAGTAGTATGTTACAGAAAGACTGCACTGGGTGGGCTTTACAGTCCATGTGTTCCCATGTGGAGAGACACAGAGGAAGACAGCACTGTGGATGTGACACTAGGGTGTGATTTGAATACCTGCCTGCTCCAGCTAAGCTGCGATCAATCATCTCTCTGTCAAGCGCCACTCCCTGCTGGCGAACTTCGCCATGCATGTAGCCCCATCCCTCACTTATTTCCCATCCTTCTGTTTCTCATTCTGTATCTCTCTCCTGTATCGTTTTTTTTTTTTTTATATATATATAAATTTCTCTCTATCTCCTGATCTCTCTCGGGCTCCCACGCAGTGTGACTCATTTACTCCACCCTGCCATGCCATGCATCCCTCTCTTTACTTTCCCCCTCAGCAGGTCCCCTTGTTCTTTTCTGTCTCCCTTTGCTGTCGGCTTGCCTGAGGATATCACGAGAAGGAATCAGTGGCGTGGGGAAAGGGACAGATGGAAATGAATGAGACTGCGGGCACACTCGCACAATCCTGGCTACAATGTACAAGCATGCAAATTCTTTACACACGTTTTGTTTGTAGCAAAATATTTATATTTCTTTGTTTACTCCGCTAAATTTCTCGCCTTCACATTCGCGCACATGGACTTTAACCTTGGGAAGTCTGTGCATGCGTAACATGCTGATTGATGGCGCAAGTGTCTTCCGCTGGGTGATTTTTCACTACGCTGCTCTGCGCTGGGTGGCATACACAAACACAGACACCCACACACACACTCCCATCCCTCCACAGAGTTGAGGGAAATCAGACCTAAGACCAGTGCTGCTGCCTCTCAGCTCTTGAAATATGAATGGTTTTAATTAAACAAACTCACTTTGCCATCTGGCCCTACAATTGGGCGCTCTTAATGAACAGAGTTACACACAAACAAACATACACACACACACACATATGCGCACATTATTAACCAGGCTAAGCGGCATTCCAACGGGCAAAAAAAAAAGCTTCATAAATACATAGAAAGAACAACAAGGAAGTGATCTAGTGAGGTGTGGAAATGATGCAGAGCCTCAGTGTTAGAGTTTTTTACACTTCTGTGTATGTTAGCATAAGCACACAAAAATACCTGACTCAGAATTGCTCCTTTGTGCGACATCTGCATATCTATTCTAAGCTAGCAGCTAGCACTGCAAAATGATGATGATGGTAATCCAGCAGTTGAACCTCAAATTTCTCAACAGGAGAGACAGTGTAGAGATTGAGTCTGGTGTGTGTGTGTGTGTGTTTATGTCTGTATGCGTGTGTGTTTGTGTGTGCGCTAGGGGGGTGTGTTGTTGTCTGGCAGCCAAAGCACAGAAACGTGGTAGGCATGCTAACGTTAGCAGCCAGTAGGACGTGCTATTACTCTCTTAGAGGCAACAATAAATTTGCACTATTCATCCGTCTTAGCAATCTGGCACCCAACAAAATCAGACGTCAGCCGCGGTGAGAGGCACTCTGGGATGTAGTGGTAAATAAAAAGTTGGTTAAACTAATGTACAAGGCACTTGTAAGCCATGTAATGTGGCAAAATAGCCCCTTTCCAGGCATGTTCTCTTTAAAACTGGTTTAAAATTGTAGTTTGATAGAGGTTCTCAAATCATTTCTGGACGTGTCAAGAGAATTAAGAGGGAAAATTGATAAGATATTCACATTGTTAACAGAAGATGAAGATTTTTCCCTGCTCTTTCACCCTGTAAATAATCTTGCAACCCCTGAGAATTATCTTTCAACCCCTTTAGGAGGGTGCTAAACCCTGTGTAGGAATCCTTAACCCCAGATAATCTACATAGTAAAGATTGAGAGAGGACTATTTGTTTGGTAGAAAGTAGTTCAGAAGAAAGTCAAACTGTCCACAGGTACTTAGGCTACAGGTAATTTAAAAAGTATCTTAGTTTTTTTCCAGAATGGATGAATTGCTTTAACATGGGAACATAAAAACAGATTCCTCTGGCTTCTCTACTTCCTGTTGTTTTTCAATTCATTTTACTAGACACACTTATGTCCACAAAGAATATATTATCTTTGTTTACCTGTGTACAGCAGCAGCCCCAGGCTGCACAGCACATACTGTTGCATTAACTCAGACATGTACAAGGAGGTTAAAGCTACCCATTAGCATTTTTTTTCTATGAAAAAGCCCCTATGTAATAATGATTCACGCCATGGATCAAATAGGATACATCATTGGCAGCGTGACCCGTGGCAACAAGCTCAACTTATCCACACTGATATTCTCAACAATGATATTACATCTTCAGTGCCGCGAGCTGTTTCGAAATCGCACGGAGGTTTCACAAGAAAAACACTTTGCACACCTCAGACACCTCACACGATCAAAGGGCGATGTGGAAGCGTGTTATTTTGAGGTGTACTTGAACTAACGCGGTTAAGAATTGAAAGATCCTCCCGCCCCCCCTCCGGCATTGTGGAGATCAATAATGGAGTAAAAGTCTCTGACCCGCCGGAAAACACTGCATTTCTATCTGGAAGGGCTCTTTGACATCCGTTACAGCCTAATCGGGTGTTTGACTGCAAACACTCAGAGTTTATGAATATCTGATGAGCACCCGGGTAAGCTTATGAATAAGTGAGAGGCCCAGCTGTGCATCAAAAACATCAAGACTTCATGGAATGTGCCAAGTGCCTTTGCTAAGAACTATAAAGAAGCTGTTCAAGAATGACTGAAGAATGTATGTACGTCTTGGTCTGAAAAGGAGACTAACAATCGAGTTTTTTTTGTGGATCGTCTAACTGAGCAAATTCAGAACTGCTTCAGAACTCATAGGTTCCTGACATGCAGCTTTTGGCTGGCTATGAAGATGAAATTGCAGAGGAGTCTTGTCTGATCATTCGTGCAGCATGGAGCGGGTCAAGAATGTGTTCATGTGCCCGCGGTGACCTCAGCGCTCCCTGTTTTCATTCAGTTCTGGATGAAAACTGCCTTGGCTTGAGAGTTTTTCTCTTTTTTTTGTTGTTGTTTTGACAATCCCCATGGAAAGGAGTCAACGGATAGAAAATAATAAAGTTCGAAGCCTGACCTTGATGAAGGAGATGAGGGGAAAGTAAACAGGGTCCCTTGGCACAGCTGTCCAGGGTGGAAGGAAAGAAAGGATGAAGACTTGGAGTGAAAAACAGACTGTGTGTTTGTTGTCTTCGCATGTGTTTGTCTGGCTTCGGTTAGTACGAATGCCTGGGTATTTGTGTGTGTGTGTATTGGGGAGTAGAAGTTGCGTGCGTGCATCCATGCGTGCGAGACAGAGGAGCAGCTGCCGTGCTGGACGATTGTTCAAGCACATTGTGCGAACATCGATTGACAACAAGCGAGTCAGAGCTGAATGAAGCTTGGAACCAAAAAAAGGGACATTTGCCTTTGTGGCCATTTAAACATGACACAAAACACAGGCAATCAAACTTGATGGATCATGATGAAGTAGGAGGGAAAAGTCAAATCCACAGATTCAAAGTTTCCAAACTGGAAATGTTTTGTTTGAAGCTCCAAGGGTTGAGATTTTTCATAAAATAAACTCAAATCGTCATTTATTTTTTTGCCTGTACACGCATCTAAAATCAAACCAACACACTCTCCTCCCCTTTCTGCTCCACACGCAGGACAAAGAAACAGACTCTCACCACCAATCACAGTCACATTATGCACGTAAAAAGGCTGCAATTACCTGTCGCTAATGATGCCCATGCCAGCATTGAACACCAACGCAATCCATCTGTTAACTTTTGTTCTCCCTCTTTTCTCATAAGTCCCTAATTTTCTTAAAGGTCTAGGGCTTCTTATAGAGCGCTCATAGTGTCTGTGTGTGCTCTGGCTACAACACGAGGGGGAGTGCTAATGACAGTAGTTAACGTCCCTCAAGAGGCTGAAGCAGTTTGCCAATATTTGCCCTAACCTTAGATGATTGCGTTTACTTTACACTCAGGTATTTAGCTCATGCTGCCCCTTTATCCAGAGTGACCTAGCATAAGTGAGCAAACCAAGGGCGGAGCGTCTTCCTACAGGGCACTTTAAAAGGAAACTTAGAGCTGCTTTTTTTTATGTGATTGCAAGACAACACCTACACCAATTACAGGCTCTCAGACCACAAGGCCACCCTGCTGCCGGCTTAAATCTAAACTACATCTCCTCTTAGCCTCAGAGTATAAACTGTTAGCGCTCAGGACTGTATAAACATGCTGACATGATGTGAATTTTACAGGTACAAGAGAGATTACAAAAGAAAAAAAACCCAGCCAAATCTTCACATGCTCTCACTTATTTTTAATCTCACTTGTGCGGCTGCCCTTCCATCACACACACACACACACACACACACACACACACACACACACACACACACACACACACACACACACACACACACACACACACACACACACACACACACACACACACACACACACACACACACACACACACACACACACCAGTTCAGCTGATCTCACTAAAGATAGCGAAGCAGCAGTAGAGCATGTTGTTTCTCTTGGATGGAGACTGATTCATGAATTGACCTTGACTCTGTTTCTCCAACAAAGCTCGTCTAAAGCGCCAGTTTACTTTGCAACAGTATCCTCTGAAACCGTGGAAAAGGAGAAATTGACAACATGTGTGCACTGAGCTGATCTAAACAGTGATGGAAGGTTGTACGACTATGTTTTTTTGGGACAGATAGCTGATTGAAAATATTTAAATTGGACAATTTTTAGATGT
Organism: Tautogolabrus adspersus; assembly: GCA_020745685.1. Taxonomy (NCBI): domain Eukaryota; kingdom Metazoa; phylum Chordata; class Actinopteri; order Labriformes; family Labridae; genus Tautogolabrus; species Tautogolabrus adspersus. The sequence goes on along the minus strand of CM036556.1, from coordinate 7,703,519 downwards.
GAATGAGCTCCTTTTGGGGGGGTATTCTACATTCCATCTTTGGGATTTATTTCTTTTGGTATTTATGCTGTTTTCATTCTCTATTTCGATTTGATTGACAGGCTGATCCGTGTTTTGATCTAACTTGATTGCTATCGGCAACCCCTGTCATATTACACTAAAATCACACCAAATTGAAATGAGACGCCTTGTTATCTACCTTGGCAAGTAAATGGTTGACTAAAGCTGTTATCAGAGATCTCAAAAAAATCCACGAGGTAGCCCAAACTGCTCTCCTTAGAAGTGTTTCAAATCCCTTCAATTCTCACCCTTCGAAAAGCTCACATTGGCACCTTTTCAACTGCTGGTTTGATGTGCACATCTGTTGGGTTCACCTGACTTTCCATGTCCTGTCTAGGGTCATTGCAAACCAATAAAAAAAGACATTAAACCCTCCCTATATCCCCCTCCAGGTGAAGCCTTCTTGTTCTGCTTCTGGATTCAACGGGACAGGATATTGACAGCATTGTTCTAAAAGATGTTAAGACATCATCCACTGAACAACTCCATAGAAAAAAAAGAGAGGATGTGTATCTTTAAGCCATTTGAATATCCTTATCCTAAGCTGCAGCGGGGAAGCCTCTGCACTTAGGCTTAGCACTCTCAAGACAGCTACTCCTTGTTAAGCGTCGCCTCAGACTCCTAGACTATGAATGGGACCATTACCCCCATCTCTCAATGCACACCCAAATGCACACACACACACACACACAAACACTCACACATATTTTAGCCCTGGTAGGGAACTAGCTCATGCTAGCTGTGAGAAGGTTTAGAAAGGGAAGATACAGTTCTGTACCTAGGGACTTCTCTTTACAACAGGCTCCATTGCTTTCCATTGCGCCCACTCACTCTCTCTAGACTGCAGTCTTTTCACATTACAACCTACAGAACATCACTTCTATCTCCCAGTTGTGGAAAAGATGAACTCCTCCGTAAGGGCCTCAAGCCAAACAAGAACTGCAACGCACTACGACGGGTATCTGTTCAGGTTCTTAAACAATTCAACCTGGGTATTAACCCCCCACTGTTCCTCCATCATTACTTTGTCTTTAGAGGGTGTAGATATCTATCCTAGTTGAAACCTAGTTGACAAATGGAATTTAATGAGAATCGTAAAGTAAAGAGCTGCACACCCAAAGGAGGAAAGACAGTCTGAAAGGTGTTGATCTTAAAGAATATATCTGTTTCAATTTGTTCCCTGGTGTAGTCCCTTTGATCAAATAGGCCTGTGGTTTCTGAAACAGAACCCTAGGATTCATAATAAATCCCAGACCTTGTCTTCGCGTGATGTTCATATGTGGAAGGGCCCTTACCTCTGATAAAAGTTGCAACAGCTACTACAGCACAGCCTCAACACCACATCACACCTAACACAATTCAGAACGAGCAAACTAATGCCAAAAATCTTCGAACAAAAACACTAAAAGGAAATTGTGATTGCAAGTAGTAATAAGGTTTGAGCCTCATTGTTTTGGTTTGTTTGTAAGACTCTATCTTGGATGGTTACGTGATTAATCTAGGCATTATGTGAGTGTGTGTTTCCTACATCTTAACGACTTCTAAATCTCCTTTCAGTGTTTGCCCCTACCATTTTCCAAGTGCTCTGCCTCACCGACACTGCCATCCGGCGTTGTCCTCTCGTAGCTGTCCTCTGGCAGGGGAAGGGCGCCCAGGCGGGGCCCCGATGAACTCTTGCTGCTGGGCGTCTCCGACTCGTCCAGGCCGCTGTCGTAGCAGCTCTGCAGCGATCCCTGCTGGTGAGGGTCCTGGGGCTGGCTCACCACCGAGAAGGTCACTCGGCGAAACGGCTACAAGAAAAAACCAAACGGCCGGGGGTCACTATAAAAGGGACTGCTGGTACTTTATTTTTTTTATTGTTTGAGGACATAGCTTGGGAGTTGGATCCTCAGGATTTTCAAGAGGGATTTGGGTCAGGATGGAAGAGATAGGTTAGGGGGGAAAAAAAGGGGCAGAGGGGTGAGGTTTGAATCTGGTGGAGTCGAAGGGTTCTAGCTCGATTTTCTTGGGGCCATCTTAAATCTCAAAGCTACCTTAAAATCAATTTCTACACTCCAAAAATAAGACGTCTTACCTAATCTACTGTCACGATAGCCAACAAAGACTTTTCATTACTACACTCAAGGTCCTGCCTTTCTTCCACCCAGAATGCTTTAATAGTTAGACTTTGTAATAGGGATGAGGAGGAGGATGTACAAAGGGAGCCTTTCACAAGCTTCCTCGAAGCTCAGGGGACCCAACAGACATTGCAGCTGGCCAAACCTGTGTGTTAAATACAACTAGGAGGGAAGAAAGCACCAGCCTCGTTCCCCTGTTTTTTTGCCCACTAAAAAAAAAAGAGGCCAAGGTGAACAAGAATTCGGCCTTGCAAGGTCCGATTTGTTGCTACAAAGCGAAAGCACAAAGGCAAAGACGACCGAAGATACAACCAGGCACATGGACTGAATTACATTAAAAAGGTTTGCTGGATGAGCTGTTGCTTCACATGGTCAATATGTGTAGCCTGCTCTTTCACATTAATGAGCAGTGGCCTGAGTTAAGCAGTTACAGAGCATGTCATTAAAGCCAAGGCCTCTTTCTCACCGTCTCGCTTCCGTTTCTTTTCCGTCCTCTAAGTCTCTCAATCCCTGTCTGAGTTTTGTATGGCAAAGAGAGGAGATGAAAGAGGGGAGAATGAGCATGAGGCGAGGAATGAAAGATCAGGCGTGGTCATTACCAGAATAAATGGCATAACAAATGGCTAATGCCATTCATTAATTAGATACAAACAGCCTCTGTTGCAGCGCATCTTCTTTGCTAGACCTCATCACTTGCTAATGTTGTCCTTCCTTTTTCTGCTTTGTCCCCCTTGTCCTCCCTGTTTCCTCGTTCCATCATGAGGATATTAAACAGAACATAAGCCCATTACTCAAAAATGTTCTCTTCCTTTCTCCCTCCTTATGTTTGTCCACCAATTGTCATACCTGAAGTAAATCTGTAATCGGCCTCTGTAATCCAAAACTGTGTCTTCAGTCACTGTTATTTCATCTGAAAGGCTAATGCCAAAAAATCATGTCACGCTCGTAACGTGTTGACATATATTTGGAATATGTACGAGTTGTCCATATCTTGAGAAAAAAGAGTGGCAAATGAAGTATAAGCACACACATACACACACACGCAGAGATATAAGGGACATCCTCAGCAGCCACTGATAGGTCACCTTTTTCTATGTGAGCCTCTTTTGTTATTCGATCATCTTTAGACACTTTCTTTAAGCGCCTCTGAGCCTCTGCCAGGCACACACTGTGAAGGATTCTCTTTTTGATAATGAAATTTCCCACAAGCCAATGGGAGAAAATGGGCTTCCTTTTTGCTGTGTGGAAAACAAATTTGCATTTATTTATATATTTCCGCCCCGCTCCACTTTTTTTCTCTGGCTGGCTGGCTAACACAACAATCTTGGCAATAAATCATGTTTCCATGTAATTACAATCAACACTCAACAAATGAATTGGTATAAATATTCATGCAAATTTCACTTGGATAGTCAAACATTCGTTGCATAATTAATATCGAGGCCCAGAAGGAGAACCGCTCTCTATAAGTGTAATAACACTTGAAGAGATGCTAAGATATTAAACATGTTTTTTTTTAATAGTTTTATTTGGGTTTTGTTTGTTTGTTTATTCTGACTCCATTTCTCTGAAACACTTGTTTGGTGCGAGGTGCGTTTTTTAACAAGTCCCCTAGCTTGCATGTTGTTACACAAAAAGTACTTTGTCTTGATCAGTTTTTAGTGGAGTGCCATACTCCTCGAGAAACACACTTCTTTTTTTTTTTCTGATGATACAAATTAAACGACTGTTGCCTAATGAATTGCTGGCGAGACCGTTGCAAAGAAAAGAAACACTCCAGCAAGCAGCCACCGAGGGAAAATTGAGTTTGGGAGAGAGAAAAGAAGCTGACGGGAAGAAAAAGAAAAAAAGTTAAATGAACAAATAGATTTTGTACACCTGAATTTCCCTTATTTTCACTGGAGGGAGAGCGAGATAGAAGAGAGAAAAAAAAGCTAATTTGTTTGCAGACCAGAAATGGAGTTCATGCGGTGATCGCCAGAGGCTTTGGATTAGAATCTGCAGCAACCACCGTCTGCACAGCGACCTTCGCTCCCTTCATTCTGTGTCTTTTAAATAAATGAATAAAATAAGAAGCAAGACTCTCTAAGTCGTTTTTTTTCCCTTATATGTGTTTGCATGTCTACGTGCGTATCGTAGCAGGCTAAGTAAAATGGACTGTCCCACAATGGCTCGTGACAACCAATGTCTTTTATCCTGACTTCGAAGTTTTCAAGGGGAAGAAGATTCGGGGGCTTGTTTCATGGCTGAACCACAGGGATGAAATTAAAAGCATTATGTGCCAGACACACACTCAAAAGACTTGACAGCTGGGGGATTTGCCAATCAAAAGATACTTTTTCTGCATGACGGAGATTTTACATCGGAAGGGATAAAATCAGCACGTTGGTATAACATGAAAGTGTTAGCCTTTCTGTCCATCCCCACAGTTTGCCCTCTATTACCAGATACTGGACATTTTCAGACGTGGTTGCCTTTTGTCGAGGCTGACTGAGTACATGTCCTTTATGCTGTCCACTCTACCTCCTACCATGACCCCTTGCCCTCTCTGTCCACTCTGCTGCCAATCAATTTAACAGCCGCTGAGTAGGAAACACAAACACACACATACACTGAAATGTCACAACCTCAGTCCCATTTAATTTTAAAGACAGGCACTTTATATTAAAAAGAAATTACTTGAGAGTCAATTATTTTTATTGACTGTCCGGTATGTGATGGATGTTTCCAAAGTTACAACTACACACCTTAGTATCCGATCATAAAGTAAGAAGCTGAACTCCATGCTGTGCTCTGCCATTGAGTGGACAAGCTTTCAATGAATGGCTTTCATTACATGTTAGCACTAGTGTGCTTTATCTATGCCAGATGCTGGGACCCCTTTTTGGGCTCCCAACACTGGAGAAACCTCTTAAGGGTGTGCCTGTGATTGAAAGCCGGCTGTGACAGCCACGGGTGATTGAGCAAATCCGTCATCCCACAAAATGAACAATGCAAACAAGCCACAGGTTTATTGGGGAGCCCTGGCCGAAGCCTGGCCTGGCCTATTTCCTGGACGCTAAACGGGAAACACATGGGCTGCCCGACTTAAGGGGAGCTGGAGCCAATAAAAACAGGACGGTGCCACTCATGTCAATAATGTGTGACCTCTTGGATTTGATTTTCATTTCCTGCTTTCCTCAAACTAAACTGTGCAGCTGTCAGCAGCACTCTGTTTGAGCCTCACTTCTTCTTTTATCTTCATTGTATTTGAAGTAGAACGCTCTGCCTTTGCATGAAACATCAGAGTTGCTTAGATCAATGACACCATTTGAAAACGCAGTCAAGACACATTACTTTAGGCTATACAGTAGCTTTAATGTCAAGTAATTCCTAGAAAATGCTTTCATCATCTGAACTCTGTTCCAACTGGCATGCCAAATGTTGCTCAATACTTATTCGACATAATACAGAACACCCAATTGAGACTGTGTTTACACTCCACAGCATCTCCTTGTCCATTGAGGAAGACTTTAGAACCTGTGTTCCCTGGATGTCTGGATTCATAATTAAACCCTTTCCAGAGCCTTTGGACACGGTCAGTGATAATGGAGCGATGGAGGAAGGCCTGGTTGGAAAACACAGTGTGTGTAATTTCAGCTATAAATACCTTTGGCGGATGGCAGTGACCCACTACCATGAACCACAGGAAGTAATTGTGGCTGGGCTACACTTGGGGAAAGGGGACCAAACATAAACTGCAGGGCCAGTGTCTTATAGCAGTCAAGCAAGAGAGAGGGAGGTATAGAGAAGAGAATATGTGTAAGTGAGATGAAAAGGTAGATAAAGAGGCCAGTTGAACTCAGAAAGACTGAGAGAGTGAGCAAAGGAGTGACACATGAGTATGGCCACGATTGCCAAAAGTGCCAGTCGGTAATTAAGAAGCCTTGTTTCATTTTTAATGGGCAACCAGACAGAGACCTGTGATATGCCACCTGAGACGTACAGAGAGTGCCAAATAGCCACGGAACACCAAACGACATACTTGCTGGGATCTTAAATTGGTTCAACCCAATCGCAGCTGCTGGTCAGGCTTGGTGTAATTCCAGAACTGTGAATTAAAAAGATCATGATACTGAAGTGATAAATGAGACAAATGCCCTCAAGGTGAATGTCTGACTGGAAATCAATCGAAATCTGATCAGGGTGGATTCAGGTTCTATTTGGGTGCTGCTCAGTTGCATTTAATTACCATGTAACAGGCTAAGCTAGGTACAGAGCAATGATGCTGCCTGGTTTCAGCAAACAGAACAAAAGTGACTTAGTAGGGCTCTCAGGTGGGTTTTGGTATGGGCCGAGCAAGTTGAGGGAATTTTACTGGAGTGGTTGGCTGCAGCTTTTGTTAGTGCAACCCCTGCTGACTCTCAGGTATCATGTTCCTAGCCTGACTGATAGCTTTGGCCCTGTCAAGCTCCAGTGCTTCTCTTTACTTCCTCTGGTTTCCCCGTCTTCATCAAACTTCACTAACCGGCGCACATTCCTCCCAGGTCGCCATGGATGAAGAGGGGAAACCGGGGTAACATTTCCAATAAACACCCAAGACTCCAGGAGAAAAGGAAGAAAAACAAAGCAGAGATAAGAGGCTCTTGCGAGTTCATTGTCTGATGTTTTTTTCCCAACATTATCTTCGGAGTCAACAGAGATGCAAAGGTTGTTTTTTTTGTCGTGTTCTACTCTGCTGATTTTGAAAGAAAGTCGTTTTTTGCAACCTTTCAGTCAGCAAGGCGCACAAGGGTATCCAGCTGCACCTGAGTTCTGCACGTTAACTCTGTACACAATAATGGATTTGAAAATAATAATGGAAGGTGCGATTAGATAGACAGATTTGAATGCCAATCTTCAGTTAAACTGAGCTGTGAGGTCATGGAATACACAAAGGTACAAAGCTAGATAACAATTTCAAACACCTCGAAGAATACTTTTATTACACAAGGTGCAGGCATTATGGGCAACAGAGCACACAGTCTTGTTAAGTGTTGCTGCTATTAGCACTCTCTTGTGGATCTTTGAAATCATGAGGGTATCTTTTACCTCACCACTTTACCATGTGGTCCTTTTATGATCTGACAGCACACCGATCAAACGAATGCCCTTCAGTACTTGTCGACTGAGGGTCCTCTTTGAGTCTTTACTGACCCTTTATTGGAGTCTTTGGCAGAAGAAATAGCTGTATAAATATATGTGCCCTATTAAGAGAACACTATGTAAAAAAAAAAGACAGCAGGAAACCAAAGATGCTTTTGAGTATTGTACAGTTGGGGTAGTGCCATAAAAAGTTGTTGCTAGGCAAAAGAAGTTCTCCAATGGAACTCTTGGGGAAACGATCTTAGGTCTCAGAGCTTGTGCATTGGGAACAACTTTGGATAGAGAAAAAGGAAGTGGGGAAAAAAGCTGCCAAAGTTGGAGAGTATAATAAAGGGAACGGGGTAACAAAGAAAGGGAAAGGAAGGGAAATAGAAGATAAATAAATAAGGAGGGTGATCCTTCCTTTTCTGAATCTATTTTCCTCCACATCTCGCTTTAGTCTTTTCTTTTCCCAATGTGTTTGGAATGCCTTTGGAGTAGTTCCAGTTAGCACTCTCCGATTAGCATGCACCCCATGCACACAGCCGGAGAGACGGACCCCGCAGGAAGAGAAAATATAGAGTGGGGAAAAAAAAAAGATCACACATGGTTACTTTCTTAAAGTCTGGGCTAAACTTTTAATTGCTCTTCAAGTGGCGGATTAGGCCACTGGTGTAACAGAGATACTATTCTAGGGGGATGCTTTTGAACATCTTCAGAAGCTTAGTCCAACCCCTGACCTGCTCTGAATGGCAAAGGAGAAGTGTTTCTTTTTTTTTTTCTGAAGTTGATGGGCTGGGGGGCAGAGATGAGTTGAGGGATGTTGGTGTTGAGTTGCAGTGGATTAGCTTCAAGCCGACAAAATAATGTCCTTTCGTGGTATGCTGCTGTGACGTTCTGCTGAGCTGCAAGAACACCGACATAGCGAGCCTAGTGTCATGTCGCTTGATAGCACGGGGCTCGCAAAGACATCCAAGGGATAAATGAAAGCTTCATAATTCATAAAGGGGGAGCTTGTCATTGTCAGCAAAATATTCAATGCATGTCCATTTATGCTGTGGTCCATTTTTGTGGATGTTCCAGAGCAACATCCGTGAATTATGTTACACCCTCTCATTACAAATGAATGGGGCCGTCTCTTGTGTCACCGTGTTAGAGCTACTGCTGCTGACACGAGTGCTGGCAGACACTGGGAATGACTGTCAACCAAAACCTGACACTGGTGTTGTTTACATACAGTCTGCCTGCAAATCATGAGATTGCATTTCCTACTTTTCCGACTTCAGATCAACTGAATGGCATACCACTCATTGTGGTTGTGCATACGAGCCCATGTGTGCGCAAAGCAAGTGAAATAGCTTCCTGACCACTCAAGCGTGCGAGTCGCTCTTGTTTTTCAGTCAACGTGTATGTGTGTGTGTCATGTATTTGGCATTGTCATGTCATTTCACATGTCAACCTGCCATCAGCTTAGGTTCCAAATTCTGGCATTGGCAGGGGGGTGTTTAGAGGAATGTGGGTGTCATGTGTGGGGATCCATCACAGTACTAGCAGCACTGCATCTGACCAACGGCCTACTACTGTCAGTTTGTGACAAGCCTGGGGGCTGGCGCTAACGTTAGCTTGTTGTGACACCGGTCTGGGTGTCAGCACAAAGCATGACATGACATCAACGAGTTGTGCTTCAAGTTGGCGCAAAGCGGCCAAATGCCAGAACTGAGCAGTTGTGATATGAGCCACAGCAGCTCACTTTTTTTTTTCTCTCAAACTTCCTGTCCACATGCAAACACAGATTTAGAAGCAATCTAATTATATATCTAAAGAAAATGAACGTAGCCATACAGGGATAGTGCAGTGAAAGGAAGAGGATACGGAAGGAGAAAGAGACAGAGAAAGACACAGGCTGATAAACGACGCTTTATTTACCATTCTGAGTCGCTGATGACAGATAACCTGCATTTAGGGGGATCAGGACTGCCATCCAACCAGACGAAAGAATGAGGAGGGAGATAGATTGGGGAAGGTTAGAAAGCATATCCAGCTTATCCACTAATGAGGCCTTCTATTTGGGTACAATCATACAGGCATGTATCATTCAAGTGGGATAAGTAGAGTGTATCTCCTTGTGTGCATTTGTAGAGCAGGTCTGTGCCAAATGTCCAGGGCATCTTTAGAAACCCTTTGTTTTATTCGGGTAGCACCGCCATGTGGCGTGTCCTTGCCTTGATGTAATGAAACGGAATGTCCCGATCATATCACTCACACACACATGGACACACTTCCCTTACAGGTCCCATCCACCACCTGTTCCTGACAACAGCACCATAGGACAATTACAATTCAAACAATTATGGAGACAATTATAACAAATGAGTAATTAAACGCGTGTGTCAGGATAAATAAAGTGACAGTAAAAAGAGAGAGGATGGAGGAGGATGGAAGAAAAAAAAAAAAGCCCAAGGCAAAGCATGGGAATAATGAATAAAAAGGAGCAGGATGGGGAAGGGGGTTGAAGGAGTTGTGTGCAGTCGCTAACATACTACACTCTGCTGGTGCAACATGAGAATTATGAGAAGTGGAATGCCTTTACACACACACACACACACTCGCATATTTAACAGACCTCAACACTTGACGCTGGAGAGATTTTTTTTCCCCTGTCATGTCGCTCCATCCCTCCATCCCCCCTTGTTCATCATCTCAACCCGGCCTCTTATCTCCTTACTTCCCCCCTCTCCCTATCTTTGTCTCCGTCACTCTCGGCCCACTCCCTCTCTACCTCGCTAACTCCGCTGAGATCACGCAAGGTCAAACCTCCCCGACATTTGATGGATGAAAATGGAATTAAGATGAAAGCACACTTTCAGATAATGAAGATATGCGGCGGGAGATTAGGAAGCTTGGGGAGGCTGGGGAGGTGCCGACCAAATTAATATTGAAATTTATGTGTTTGGCTCGGGCCCAGACAATCCCCATGTGTTATTTTCACCAGGGGGGGCAAAAGTGGAAAACATAACAAAAAAAAAAAGTAATAGCATTTGAGGGGGGAACGTGGAAAGGCGGTGGCTTAAGTCATTCAGACGACAGTGTTCATTTTGTCTGACACAGGAATGCAAAGGGAGGTAGTTTAAGTGCACAATACAGCCTTTCTCAGGGGCTTTGTGTGTGGCATTCAAACATTACATACCTTGACTTGAGGTCTGATGTTTAAAGGTAGCTGAGTGCGTGCTCACGAACAGCATGTTTGCATAAACCCACGTGTGCCTATGCAGGTATTTGCATTGACTTTGAAAGGCATATGATGTACTTGCAAAAAGTGACACGCAGGCAGACACATCTTACAATCCAATCTTTCCCATCTCAGCGGCTCTAAAGGGCTAGATCAGTGGGTGTGCATTTGAGGAGCGTGGTACTGTAGATAGGCGAAAGGAATAAGGCCACCGCGCCTCAGAAGGCATCAAAGATAGACAATCTATCAAGGCCCTGTATCGCTGTCTGATGATGGCGATACGCACACTAATCCGCATGTAAAATAGTCCTCTGCTCCAAGGCACCTCTTCGAGTGCACTTAGTGTCTCTGCTCTCCGATACTCTCCTCATCTTTGCGTTATCCTTATTCCCTCTGAACATCCTTTCTTTTTTTTTAAGGCCAAGAAAAATCCACCATGTGCTTTTAAGGTTTCATTTTCAGCTTTGGCCCAATTAGATCTCATTACTCAGTTGTTGACTGGGCAGCCGTTTTGGGCAACTAATGGGAAATTTGAGAACGGCGTCAGGTTGTTTTTGGTCCCTTCTGTCACTGCTCTCCAGTGCTCTGCTAGCAGAGGACTGGGGGGGGGGGGGGACACAGGAGGGTCAAGAAACAACACTTAACAGTGCGGCTTGTTTGTACCCTCTGGTATGTGTGCCCAATAAGTCAAAACAAGGCGGAAAGACATTGGGAGAAGCAGCACAAAGGACATTCATGCATGGTTCAATTTGGCCCTGTTTTTGTCCTCTCTAAGCTGCAAGCTGTTCCCCCTTATTGAATAAGAAAGGGAATAAAAAAAACACGATCAGGTTACATAGGAGATTGCCAACAATGAAGCTCTTTGTTAAGACATTAAGTAAACAGGCAGAGTGCAGAAAACATTACCCTTTTTTTTTTTGCACCTGAATTAAAGGTTACAAAGGTCAAACAGGCATGATCACTGGACACCTGTGCCTGCCTGTTCTCCATAAAGTCATGTACCAGTGTACCGATGCCCCTGCGCCATCCATCCCCACCTACAAGTGTGTGTGTGTACGTCTGTGTGTTACACCTATCACCTTACAGGCAGCTGGTATCCAAGGAATAAAAGAATCGTCAGTGAGATGGCCAGTGCAGGCAGAAGATGAAGGGGAGCAGTGTGTGTGCGCAGGGCAAGCAGACGGAACTTATCCTGTGTCTTATTGAAACCCCCCCCCCGCCACACACACACACACCTCCTTCTTCCTTCTCATGGCGCAGGTGAAAGCATCCAACTGTATGCATGCATCCCCCCACCCACCCTACCTCCTCCTCTCTGTACTTCTAATCAAGCAGAGGACAGAAATGAGAGGACAAGGAGCTTTGTGAAGGGGAACAGAGGAAGAATGGCCGCTATTGAAGTAACCTAAGCTAGCGCAGAAAGATAGCCGCCGTGAGGACATATCAGACTGCACACACACAAACACACACAGTCTGGACGGGGACTGTTCTGCTCTCTGACTCCAAGAAGGGTTGGTGTCTGTCTGTGTGTGTGTGTGTGTGTGGGGGGGGGGGGGGGGAGGTCAATGACTCTGAGATGGCTATTGATTTAAAGTGACATCGGCGTGACAGATAATAGTGACGACTGTTCAGGAACGGCGCAGTGCATCACACGCAGCATCATCAAAGAATCTATGATGCCAGATCAATACGGAGGCATGAAGTCGGGTTAGAGATATGTGTCTTTGTGATTTCTATGAATAGGCTGTCCTCTGTCCTTGTGGATTTTTTCAGGAAAGGCAGAGAAGAAAGATCTCTGTCTCCCACCTCTCTTCATCGCTTTCTCTTTCCACAGCAGCAGCAACAACGGTTTTCCACTTCCAAAAAACCCCCCCCAAAACACACAACCCCAACATCAAAACTGGAGGCCAGAATCGAGGCTGTCACATAAAAAAGACAAAACATCCATTTAATTTGAGCTCGTATTACATTGCCATTTTCTCTCTCTTTGATCTAAGAACAATGGCCAGGATTTGCCTCAGACTGGGCCGCCTCCAAAATAAAAAAAAACCCTGCCGCTGTGCAGTACCTAGTTTCTGACGAACAGGTTTTCAAACCCATTCAGTGACTCACAGAGCGAAAGCCAAATGCTAACGGCGTAGCACAGCACCCCGCCGCACTAATGATGGCCCTCATCAGGCTGGCTAACCCAACCCCCTGTGTAAATTGAGAGGTGGAGGTCATGGTGGGGAGTTTGGATGGGGGATGCAGCTTAGAACAATAATAAGACCTCTAACCGAAGAAAGAAAGGAAAAGACGCCTGGCACACATTGCTAGACTAACAGAGAAATAGGTGTGTTGTATTTATCTGCAGTGCAGAACCACATTATTATGAATTTGGGGGCTGCAGTGTCTGTTATTCCCAATATACTGACTTTGCCTCCCCAATGCTCGCTTCCTTCATCACCACTCATTTGGTCGTCTTCTTCAGCCAGATTGAAAAGAAGGTCAGGCGTAAATGACGGATCAATAAGCGGAGCATCATATACGAAGTGAGTACGAGGATTTAACAAAACAGAACTATAAGGCAAAGTAAGCAAAAGTGCATCTTTGCATACTATTCCGAGGTTTGTTAATCTGCATGTGCTGCTTTTGTAGTATGGTGGACCACTTGATGTGCCCTACAAAATGCGTAAAATTAAAGAACATTCGGTGTGAAGAGTCCGTCCTTTTTCCCCAAGACGCATTTGATACATTTTCCGGAATACTGGAACTTCTACAGCTAGTCCCAGCAGCTGGCAAACAGCCCATGTGTCTAGCTTAAGTACATCTTCCTTCATCACAATGTTGATGGTGTGTTTTTACACGAGTTGTCGAGCTGTCATCAAGGAGTCATTGCATTTATATGTTTTTGTTTGTTTGTATTTTTCCAACAACCAATGCGTTCCAGGTATCATCCCATCCAGATGTGATCATCACCATTTGTTTTTTTTTCAGCTCCAACAACTTTTCATTTCTCATCCATCTGTCAAGAATATTACCCACCCAAAAAGTCATCCATCACACTCAATCCACTCCCTAATTCTCACATCTCCCCGCTCTGCTTATCGCAATACTTCGGAGCTGAGACGTTATACTAACAAGGAGGAGAAAGACGAATGGCTCGTCAGGTCGTAAATCCACAGATAAGCGGTGAGTGGTATGTTTCACATTACAGTTTTTAGTCCATGTAAGACCTTGGAGGAGCTTCTCTTTGGGTAATCACACACACACAAGAATAAAGGTCCCCGTCATCCCTCCCTCTCTCACTCCACTAATGAGTTCCATTTCATTCCCACATTCCTCTACACGACCCCATCAACCCTCAGCCGTGTTGAGTTGCAGTGCCACCATCTTTCTACCTCTTTCTCTCACTCCTCTCTCTCTCTCTCTCTATACAGTGCTTTCCAGTGCAGCTGATCTCCGTCGAGTCCTACAATCTCGTTAATATTTCATCAAGTAGGGAATTTCACATCTGTAGGTCACATTCTAGACCTTGGCAATTAGAAACTCAAACAGCGACCTGGCTTGCTTCTTTAATTCTCCTTCTTCTTCTTCTTCTCCTCACCCTTCTGCGCACTGTTTTTTTTTTTCAAAGGGAATTAACAAGTTGAAATTAATTTGAGCCCTCGCTGAAGTCCTTATAGCGCAATCGCCAGGAGTCACAGAGAGCACAGGGAGGAGGAGGGAGGGTTGGGGGAGATCTCGGCTGCCAAGAAGGCTGAAGATGGGAGGGAGAGGAAGATGGTGGTGGATGTAAGGGAGGCAGAGAGAGAGCGAGAAGTCCGCTCATATCCACATGAATAAAATAACATTCCGGGTTTGAAAGTGTTGCACTGCTAAATCGGAAGCGACTGCAGTCATTTGTTGGGCGCAGATTCTCTTTGGTCTTGGACAAATCGCTCATTTAGGAAAACTAAGGACATGATATCGCCATGGTTGCCTGAGCACTGATTCTCTTTGGTCTTGGACAAATCGCTCGTTTAGGAAACATGATATTGCCATGGATGCTGGAGACACAATGAGCTGGAAACCGTGGCTAATTGGAGTAGTTTTTTCACACCAGTTTGTGTGATTTTTGCAAAATTAAATATTTCATTGCACATAGCAAAATGTGTTTGTTCACTACCAGTGTATGCCTTTTTTTTGTGTGTAATTACACACTGAAGGACATCTGTGTAGGCGCATTAAGTGTGTGTTGTGTGGGTCGGAAGTGCATGTTGGATTCTCTGGGTTTTGCCCTAGATACAGTAGAGGAACTGGATTAACAATGCCTCGTTCGCTGCAAGATCTTTGATTAACCCCGTCTGTACCACATGGCATTAGAAGGCTTAACAATAGGGTGCCTGGTTTTAGCATGTTCACATCTGTGATAACACTGAAACCAGATGTTGTGAGTAAATGTACAAGGGGGGATCCTCGTTGTTTGGCGCTGTTTTGTAATTGTAGAATGTGATAAGCGATGTGATCAATGGTCCAGTCGCTGTTGTTTCTAGTAGGAAGTCAACACAGGAGCATGAGAATGGATTTGAAACGATCACGGGGGCTTTTATCTGCTTAAGATACTGAGTAGCATTTACACCGAAGGACTCATCATGCTTTGCAAGGCACTAAGCAACAGTGTGTCTGTGCTGCTGCTTTGGGACCAGTGATTATTAGCAATGACCATGCTGAGCCCTGACCTGCACTGCACTCTAATACACGACCTTGTGACCTTACTGTTTGCTAGCCAGCTTAGCGCTAATACGTATTGATCGGTTGTTGGGGGTAGGGAGTCTGTGGAGGGAGTGAGGAAGAGATATGATGGGGTTGTTATGTTAAAATTGTACCCCCCCCCCACACCCACAAAAAATACTCTGGCAACCACAGGTCCCTGCTGGGCTAATTTAAGCAGGCAAACAAGATAGGCAGCCCAGCAATCTGGCAAAATAAAAACCAATGCTCCCCGCTGAAGCCAGCCAACCAAGGCCATCACACAGAGAAAATGGCCAAAATCCACAGCATCTTCCTCAGAGTTAACAGTCTCAACCAAACCTCAGAATGCGAGCCAGCGGACGCCAGCATTGAAATGAGAGAACAAAGGGTGCACCTTTTTGTTGTTGTAAGGTGCAGCCAAGACGGAATGAAACTTTGATATCAGCGCGTATGATCAGTGGCCGCAATTCAAGACACACCCATCCAACACGCAGCCCAGATCTGTCCGTCAGCCGTGTGTTTAGCCAACCTGAAAAAGAAAAAAAAAACTGCCCCAATCAACGCAGAAGCCGAGGCTTGTCAGTCACACATTAGCAGCCAAGTCACCACAAGGCAGAGGAGGAGATGAGGCTGAATGCTTATTAGCGGCTGTGAAATCTTAGCCCCAAAGCTTCTCTCGCATTCACAGTCAGACAGCATCATTGCTTTTCTTTAAGAGGATTTTTATTTTTTCAGTTTTGCAAAATAAACGATGCAGGAAAGGATGAGGCAGAGACGCACAAAATACGTCCAAAACCTGATAGTTTAGCACATGGATATCCCCCACTAGCTCAAACTGTTACTGTAAGCATAAGAAAAGAGGTAGTTTGATATAGTGTGTTCCCAGAGATTAGGAGGCTTCACTTTAACCCATGCAAATTTACTCTGCGCAGCACTGCTGGAATGCTGATTGGCTGTGTAGACTTTGGCCATGGAGCGAGAACATTTGCCGTACATTTAAATTCACAATTAAAGTCAAAGAAAGGAAAACTGTGCAAGTTCAACTCCCACAAGGTGGTAAAGCTGTGGTTATGCGTCGATTTTTTTCAGTGGCCTCAGACAGGCCTGCTTCCTTTTTCTTTATCCTTAAAAAAAAAATTGCTTGGACAGCCCGGAAACATGCCCACACGCCATCCCACATACATTAATAAAAGCTTACAACCACGCATATACCCACACAAAAAAACAGAACCCCAGCTCGCATCCGCACGCTCGCATCAGACGGACGTGGCGTTTAAATGGATGTGACATTAAAAACAGGAAGCCCGGTTTCGAGATTGCGGCCGGACGAGAATCACACTCCCTTCTGTCTCTCCGGCTCTTCCACATCAATGTTGAAATAACGATGTCTTAACATATTTGTCAAACAGATGCAGCCACTTTACACTTGCTGGAGGAAGATGCAATATGCAGAGCTTTATGTCATTCTGTTTTTTTCAATAACGACGCACAGCATGCTGTCACTCACTAGCCTGACCGAATTTCTAAATAAACTCCCACGCATGGGTCCACTCAATAGTTGTCATGAGTCACCGCTAGAAGCAATTACTGTGATAATAAGGGAATAAAAGGAACATGTAATCATACATAAGGAGAAACTGAGGCGGTGAGTTCTTATACAGATCAGGTTGTTGCGGCAAACTGGGCAGCATAATCAAGATGGCAGGCTAAAAGGAAACAAAAACATATTTTTAGACTGAGCATATGTGCGTTGGATTGCCTTCCCCATACCCCCGCTAACATGTTTTACCACTTCATCCCGCCTCTCGGCGTGTACCAACGCGAGGATTGACCATCAATCGCGCGCCGTCCCTGTTCAATCTGCTTGTTGTTTGATCTCAGCGCGGCAAGAGCCAAAGAATAAACAACTCTATCACAGAAGGATTTTGCATACAAGAGAAAGGCAAAGAGATACAAAGCAAACAAATAAATGTGCCAGCCCGTATGAAGAATTCTGGGCTGCGTAATTAGGCAACATTCATAAAACATGACCGGAGGGAAAGCGGGGAGGAAGGGAGGAGAGAAAGAGAGAAGAAAGGTAGATGAGAGAGAGAGAGAGTGTAGGCAGGGCTGGTAATGCTTGATCCGTTGTCATTGATCACATGTGTGTGTGTGTGTGTGTTTATTTCTGGTCGTTTCCATCATGTGTGTCTCTGCACCTGTGTGTGTGTGTGTTTGTTTGTGATGGAGGCAGAGGGCCTGTGGCAGGTAGAAAATGGCCCGGGCCTTTTCATTTGACACCGCTGCGCCTTCAAACAAACTACCTAGGGCCCCTGCGCACACCCATAATCCATTCAAGGTAGCAAGCAATTTTCATTATTGACTGGTGAGAAACACAGGCAGAGAGAGAGAGAGAGAGAGAGAGATAGAGAGAGTAAGTGAGACGAGATGGAAAACAAAAAAGAGAATAGCATGGCTGAGCGGGGAGAGATTGAAAGTAGTAAAGAAAGGCAGAAGTGGAAGAGATAGCGGGGTATTGGCCAGAAAAAAAAGAAAGAAGGTTGAGTAAAGGGAGAGAGAAAATAGATTACAAATAAAGAAAGGGCTCAAGGTAGAGGCAAGAGAGAGAGAGAGAGAGAGAGAGAGATGGGATTGAGAGTGATGCGTCTGGAGAGGGGGATGCAATCATAAAGGTGGTAGCATAGGTGCTAATGTATGGGTACAAATATAGGAAGTATATGTTTACCAATGCAGGAAGGCGGCTGTACATGCAAGTTACATAACCTGACAGCTTATATGCGAATGCACACAAACACAGATGGCGGTTTCGGTGAGAGGGGTGGAGCACATCGTACGGATATGCTAATCCAGACCTTGTAAAAAAGGAGCCAGGGTTGCGCGACAGACACGGTCACGACCATGAGGTGACGGATGGCGGATGCAGTTTTTTCGTTCCCACACATCTCTCCCCATCTTTATCATGCATTTTCTTTAAAAAATAAAAAACTACCTACAAATCCTAATACAGATATAAACCCTGGTAAAACTCCAGCACTGCTTCTTATTTGTCTACAGTTTATTTTTTGTTACTGTAGAGTGCTTTAAAGATCCGTCAAGAATATTGACAGGGCATTTTGGCAAGAAGCTCATTGAAATGCAGCTCAGCAAACCACAGAAGAAGAAGCAGCACAAGGCGGAGATAGATAGAGAAAGGAAGGGTGTTGAGAGTTGTGAGAAATCCTTTTGCAACATGATATAAAATCACAGAGATTTGTAAGGTTTAGCCCCCCCCCCCCCCTTAGCATCAACACAACCTTTTTGTAGGTAAGCTAACTCTCCAGAAAGCATTCTGAAATGTTCTTGTATTGGTGAGCCTAAAAACCAGGGAGTATCCCTTTGCTTTTGCAAATGGAGGGAAGTTGTGACAAAGAAGAAGCAGAGGGGTAGAAAATGAGAGAAATGATTGATATTCTGTCCCCGTCTTGTTCCAGTCAAGAGACAAAATTCCTCTCGCTGTGTTTTTCTATCGCTCTCTGTCTCTCTAACAACCTGAGCCGGCAGCCAGGAAATGAGCCTGTTTTGTTTTGTTGGAAGTTTTTTATGTCTTCTTCTCTTTTTTTTTTATATATTCTAAATAAAAAATGACAGCTGATTTGTCACTCTCTCTGTGGTTTATTTTCCACCGGGTGTATTTTGTGTGCAGCTAAAGGTGCAGCCCGCAGGAAAGAGTGGATACCTTCTGACTGAGGGATCATATAGCAGCGGGGACACGAGCCCCCTTGAGAAGGTTAACATCGCTCCCTATGGGGGGGGACTGTGACAGGTGTGCGTGTGGCCATGTTGTGCCTCGATGTAGCATCTATCGAACTCCCCAAAATAAGCAATATCTCCACCATTCACTGCAGAAATGTCTCCCCATCATTCCGCATTCATCACTGCAATTCCTGCTTCCAAATCCCTTATGCTAACATCCCGGTTCTCTTACGCCTTATCTCCTCCTCCTCATCCTTTTAGCCTCCCTCCTTTCTCCACAGTCACATTATCTCTCTCTCTCTCTCTAACACACACACATTACACTTACAGGGAGTGTGTATAAGATTATGAGTCGCTCTCTTTTCTTTTTTTCTCTCTCTCTTTACGACTGGGGCCAGGGCCTGAAGTTGCCTCTGTCAGCACAATAAGGCCCTATAATGGATGGTAATCATTCAGCGAGCGTGGCAGCTACGGCTAGCATGAAAAAAAAAAAAGAAAAGAAATAAAGTGAGGGAGAGAGAGAGAGAGAGAGAGAGAGAGAGACCCAGCTCCTCTGCTGCTAATCTCAGCTAATGGCTTCTGCAGAGCCAGGAGAGAGCTATACGCACTAATAATGCAGCGGGGGGGGGGGGACACACTCAGAGATTGGGCGTGCAGGGTGGAGAGGTTGGTGCGGATGGGGGGGGTCGGTCAACTGAGTGTCGGAAGGGGCAGGGGGTGTAAAGAGAGAAGAAGTGATGCGAAGAGATTAAGCGAGGGAGGCGGGGGAATAAAGGGTGAGGGAAAAAAGGAAAGCAAAGTCAGCTTAAGCGAATGGTTTAATAGCATCATTATTACGGGGAGGCACCCACTATGGGATTTAGAGCCACACACACACACACACACAAATGTGCAGGTATATTTAAAGACCATATCAACTGCTACATAACACAGAGCATTCCTCAGGTATTGCTGGCATTGTTTGAAAACAAAAACTCAACTACATTTTCTCAATGTTCAAAGAATAAGGCCTATCAAACGGGAAATACTTATCTTTGCTTTCTTGTTATGTTAAATGAAACGTGTCTTTGTCAGATCAAAATAACAAGGGTACAACTTAGCTTAGCTTAGCTAGAGCTTGGCATAACAAGTGTGTAGAAAGTGGTAACCTGTTAGCTATGCTCTCAAAGGTGACAAAGTCTATACCAGAATCTCTTAAGCTAGCTCATTAGCTTTTTAATTCTCATGGGCTTGGACAAGTTACTAACTTCACTTGAGGACAAGTATATAACTGGACATTTCCAGCCCTTTATTAGTCAGATACTAAAAAGATATTAGTATATTTAAAGAAGATAGAAGTCAATTAGCAACCTTAATCCATCTGATAGCTGGATTTTGCTAACTTTGTACACAGACCAATGCAAGCTAATGCTCTGAGTCTCCAGTCTTTAGGCTTGGCTAGCTGCTAAAGGTAGCAGTAGTATTCATTTTATTATCTTATTTCTGAAGAGAAAGTTTAAAAATGCATTTCAATAATGTTGAAGTATTGTTTTCAATACTTTTTGTCTAGTTATTGAACTAGTTGAAATCACTGGTGTATGGAGTCAGAGGTATTTTGTCAGGGGAGCCTTATCCAACTCAAATTAGATTATTTGTTTTCTCCCTTCCAAAAAAAAAAAGCTTTCAGGTTTTTGCATTTGCAGTTGATTGGATGTATATCCATGAACGCTTTCCACCCGTACAGACTGTGACCTTTTAAACCAATCAAACATACCATCTGACTTTTTGTTATTTGGCCCCAAAATGGGTCCAAAGAATAAACCCTGGGGAAAAGAGAGTGAATAAATAAATGCTAAGAGATTTAACAAAAGGAGAAAAAAATACAATATTTAAATATAGGACTTTAAACAGACGTGATTTGACAAAGCAGCACATTGGCTAGTGTTGCAATGAGCACCATGCTTTGAGGGATTGGACGTTTGTCTAAAGGGATTAGCTCAGGGGATGAGCAGAATGTTTCCCATATCTCTTTAGCCTTACTGAGCAGACAGACAGCGAGAGTACTTGTTTGTGCTTGGCTCATTTTTCTGTTTCTAAATATATATTTATCCTTTTATCCGGTTTCCATCATCCGAAAGGTTATGCAAGTGTGAGCAGAGACTGGGCTACGAGGTCGAACGTATGAAAGGCTGATACCAAATTACTGTTGACCAGAGCTCATGCACAAGGGCCGAGGCCGGGGATTGGAGTAGAGACCAGCGGGCGTTTTCTCTCATTACAAGGCCAGCAGACACAGATGGCCATGGTCAGAGCAGAGGATCAAATCTGTTGGACAGCACCCAATGGGTGAGCCATGAGCCTACCCATGGTCACCGACAACAGTAATTGGGAGAAAGAAGCTTGAGGGACATAGTGACAGCGAAGTGTAAAGAGTTTAAAAAATGTGGCAACTGTGTAAAAAATGTGAAAACTTTAGGCACTTGAGAATAAAATAGCCTGTGTTGTCGTTGTCGTCTCAAATACACTAGCAGTGGGTTTCACTTTGTAATGAAGGGAACATTTACCCGCATATATTTGGTCAGACATCTTGAATAATTCTCTCAGAGGGATTCACAATAGATGATGTGTTGGGGATTTTATACAATATTCTTTGCAAGACTGGCCTCAGTAACACAAAAAAATAGGTCAGATTTTAGCATCCAGCCCAGGGACAAAAACAGCCGTCTTCTGTACTGTGTAAACATAAAGCCACACGGAGGACAGAGAAGAATGAGGAGAAGAAAAAAAAAAAAAATTTTGTCCATGTATTTGAGTGTGTTTGTGTGTCGACGATGGGAGGGGAGGCTTAAAAAAAAGGTGATACAAAAAAAGGCAAAAGTAGGTGAAACAAAAATGAGATGGAAGGGATTGAAAGCAGATGAAGAGAGGATATGGAAGAAGGCGAACACAAAGGAGCTTAGAGAGCTTAGAGACTGAAGTCTTATGAGTTTGTGTTTGTGTGTGTGTGTGTGTGTGTGTGTGTGTGTGTGTGTGTGTCCAGTCTGGGTGGTCACAAACTCCACTTTTAAGCTTCCACTTTCCCTTAGACTATAATATCTCAACAGATTGCCATAAAAATGGGCAACACCTACTTACAATGAAAGGAAATTGTAAGTGGTGTTGACATTTTTGGTTTTCAAGGACATTTCTCGAAATCTGTCCGTAGGGTTGCTGTTAAAACTTGAAAGAAATATTCAAGGACCCTTTGGAATCCCTTTAAAAAAAAAAAAAGTCTTCCACTGAGCATCACATGAAGTCCAAATTTTAGTTTTCAAATAAGTTGGTTGTGGCGTTGTAGCTTCATAGCTAGTTCTCTCAAGCATCAGTTGTAATTCTTCAGGGTAATTAGCAAGGGAACGCATGCTAAAAAAACTAAAATAGTATAACTCTGAAACAGCATAGGCTACCTTCTACCTAAAAAAAAAACAGTTGGGTAGCATTTCACTGTGAGAATGTTAGCATCGTGACATTAGCATTTACATCAAAGAATTGCTGTGCCTTAGCCTACATGGCATTCTCCTTAGCCACAGTTAAAACTCTTTAGGGCGAATTAGCAATTGTTAGCATCCACAGAAAAACCTTAAATGGTGAAACTTAAACAGCATTCCTGCTAAAATAAAAAAAATGTTTGGTTGCATTTTCACTGTGAGAATGTTAGCATCCTGACATTAGCATTTATCTCAAAGCATTGCTGTGCCTTAGTACAAAGCTAATGACATTCTCGTTATCCACAGTTCAAACTCTGTAGGGCTTATTAGCACGTGTTAGCATGCTTTCTAGCTCATATGTTCAAACTGTCCAACATTGTAGGCTATTTAGGATCTTACTATTTAGACTGTGAGAATGTTAGCATGCTGATGTTAGCTTTTATTTCAAATCTATGGTGTGCTTGAGTAAATAAAGTACCAACTGATTTTTTTAGCTTAAAACTTAGTCTTGGTTCAATACACGGACTACAAAAACACAACTAATGAAACAGGCCGTAAACTATCCTTTTTTTTCTTCATCTCTCTTCTCTCTTCGTCTGTTCACCTCCATCTTCACCTCCTGTTTATTTCTTCTCCGTCACCCTCCTTCTTCCTTTAATTCCTATTTTCTCTCTCTCTCTCTCTCTCTCTCTCTCTCTCTCTCTCTCTCTCCCTCTCTCTGTCTTTCTTGTTCCCTCCCACTCAGCTTCGCCACTCTGTGAAGACTGATGTATGCCAGTTTAAGAGACGGAAAAAGAACATTCATCAACAAAGAGATGCCTCGTCACTTCACTTGAAGTGTGTGTCTGCATGCGTAAACAAAGCTAATACTATCAGAGGCATTAGACATCTGTGTCAGAGTGCGTGTGTGTGTGTGTGTGAATGTGCGGCAAATTATCTGGGTACAAACACACCTTGAACCTGCTTCCACCTGCCGCGACTGACTGGAGGCAGTGTGTTGAATGCTCCACGCTTCTTTCTTGTTGTTGACATTCAAACACTGTAGTAGGTTTTGTTGCTAGTGAAGTGCCAGAGGTGGAATACATCTGGCATTATAAAGAAATGTGTTGACAACATTTCTGAAATACAAGTACAGTGGAGAGCACATGTGAACATCAGTGCCTCTGCTTGCAGGACTAATACCCCAAAAAGAAGCCATGAATCGTGTTTACAGCCCTAGCAGGAGGCCTTTCATCCATCATCGCGTTGTGTTTGTGTGTGCGCCTGTTTGGGCGCAGGTTGCTCCGCTCCTAATTTGACCAGAGAATGAGTGAATGTTATCATTTTCCTGCCCTTGACCTGTTCCCGCACCGGTAGACAGAAACACCAGATTGAGAAAAGATTGAATGAGGGGACCACAGAGAGAACACCAAACAGGGGAAAGAAAAAGAGATAGCTTCAGGCATCAAAAGTACAAAGCAGCTACCCTGGAAGAATATTATAAATAGTTTTGAAACTGGTTTATTGTCTGCCATTGCTTTTTCTATCCAAGATGGAAAATCTAATTTTCAATAACACAGCATGTTTCAAATATTAGATCTTCTTCGAGCCCAGGATGTCGGCATACTCCTCGCAAAATGTCATTGAAAAAGAGTTATTCTCGGTGGATGGATTAGCTTCAGTCTTCCTCATGCAGACTTTGACCTTTAGGGTGTAAATTGCAGATGGTTATCGGTAGACAAGCCGAATAAGAATGACAACCGAGGGGAATTTGATCCCTCAGCTAAAACTTTAGGTCTGTCAGAGAAGTTTGAGGCCTGAAAAGTTTGTTAGAACATGTCCATGTTGAGGGTTTTTATCTCTTTTCTCCCGTCAGTTTTTGACACTATCAGGTGTTCTAATAGGATTCAGGCTGATACGCACAGATGTGCGCGCGCACAGGCATGCACATCACAAGCCGTTTGATCTGGCATCGCACTGAGGTGACATCCTGCTGCCGGTAACGAGGCCTGCTCTCGAGGAAGGAGAATCTAAGGTCAAAGAGGCAACTACAGTTCCACAGGCTTTTATTTAGTGCCCCGCTCAACCACCCCACCTGTCTTTGAGTTGAGATTAAAGACCTTTAAAAATACACAAAGGGAGAGAAAAAGAGGGGTGAAAGAGAAAGTAAAAAGTTCAATGACAACAAAAACACCCTCAGCTGTCAAAACTCAATGTCATTGTATCTCAAAAGGGAATTGGTAATTGGCTTGGAGAGTATGGAGAGAAGGGGACAGGAGACAAGAAGGGACCAGGGCGAAGGTTCTTTAGCTGGGTAACAATGTTGAGGTATGCTACTCGCATTGTCTCTAGCCTCAGGCAGAGAGAGGCCAGCTCGGCTGCGCCTCAACAGCGTAGTTCTAAAACGGTATTGATGTCAAAAGAGGAATAAAGCTCAACGGCACTTCCTATTGTTGTTGGGAATATAAAAGACAAAGTGGTAGCTCCCCCACTGCGATGAGGGAAAAAGATGTAGGCATGAGTCATAAAGAATCACCACGAGCTGCTCTGTGGCTAACCAAATCACTTGCTGGGAGCAGGCGAGGGTATCTCATGAATAGAGAGACAGATATATTCAAACATAATTCTGTGGTCAATAGCAAAATGTGCCAGGCGAAAGAGGCTCTTACTCTTCCCCACACAATAGTTGCTTTTTCATTTGCAAACACACCTGTTTCTGTGAATTAATCTGTACCACGCCAGGAGGTTCTTGCCCAAGACCAAAGATTTCAAAAGAAGAGTAACACACTCCTCAAAAAAGCTTGATCGCACGTTGAAGGAACGAGAGAGTGATAACTTCTATTTATCCCTTTTCTTTCATTCATTTTGTAATTCCCATGTCACGTTCAGAATGCTGTGTAGAAATGCATTCTTTTGACTTTTCCAGGAAGACAAATTCAGCAGGAGGTTCTTCTGCAAAACCTAAAAAACGTCAGCAAACGTCTTGAAGAACTCCTTCACAATGCATTATCAACCCCTTGGGGTCGAAGTGGTGGTCCCTTTTTTTCTCCTGATCTGTATTTCCCATGTAATGTGTACGGTGCTGTGTAGGGAATGCGTTCAGTTACGAGTTCAAGGGAGGCCAGGTCAGGCGGATCAAAGGGCAGACTGAGGGTAAGCATCACTTCAAAAGGACAAACCCCATTGTAAAGAAGCAAGGCAGACAAGGACTTAGCAAAGAGGACGCGCAACTGGGCTTGCAACGCACTCTTAAGGAGCCCACTGATAACATGAGGCTTTGCGATAAGGTGAATTGCATTCCATGTGGTTGGAAAACTTGTGATTGGTGAAGCAAATTGAGACCACAAATCTAATCCATTCAGAATATATTCAGTCAAATTTCCAATTACTCAAGGACACATTTCTGAGTAAATGCTAGACTCCAATTGGAGCTTTAGAAATAATCAGCATTGTTTGATATCCCAGTCCTAACAAAGCAGTCCCTCCCATCAAGGCCCCACTTATTAACTACTAAAACTTGCATCTAAAAAACTGATTTGACATGAAATCCCTGTGTTGCCTCGCCAAGGCCCTAGCTCGTAACTCAACTGATAATAGCTTCTTGTCAAATAAAACATTTCCTGGTTAATATTTTAGAATCAAATGCAGGCAGGTTGAAAGCTTGTTTCTGCAGTGTCTTTATGCCCAGAACGCCAGATTGTTTGGGTTAAGCCAGTCGCCCATCTGACCTCCCACATAATACTTCATTGGTAGATTTACTCTCCTTGGCCATTTAGATATATCGCTAAATCCTACAAAGTTTATCCAGATGGTCACCATCCAGCCTGTGACAGACCAAAAAAACGCCATAAAAGCCAAAGAGAGGGTTCACAAAGATCTCTTTTCAGCACTCTGCTTTTAATATTTCAAGGTTGTGAGCATAATACTTGCATGCTCTGGGACAGGGAAATTCACTTCAAAGGAAGGGTGTGTTTAACCCAGAAAATATAGCAATTCGGTAAAATAGATGGTTTCAAAGTGTGTGTATCTGATTCCGTGTGCACAGCCTAGGGTTTAACTATGAACCTAAATTCAACTCTATGGCAAATGAAAAAGGAAAGAAGGTGGGAACTTGACGGTGGAGCTGTCACGAATCTGCAAGGGCTTCTCTATCTATAGGGTACATCAGCCTCTTCAGATTATGTGAATGCGCACATGTGTGTGTCAATATAAAGACAGCAACACATTAGCTTCGCTGCCGCTTTTCAGCAAAGATGTTCAAATGACGCGGTCTGTGTGTGTTCCCTTTCTCTTGGGCCGTGCATCCACTGCCTCATCTTTTGTGCCTTTGACACGCTTGTACGTTCTGGGTTCTTTTTTTCCACGGTGCTATGTCATGATCAATTTGCCGCTCGGCACATGACGGCCCCTAGCGCCTCTGAGGATTTGAACGACTTTGTGTGCAATCCCAGCCTGCTTTTCTCGCTTTCTCTCCCACATACAAAACGGGCATTTGTATTTTTATCCCGCTTTGGCCGCTGAGCGAGATTGTGTCCCAGCTTTTTGCCTCTCTGATTCCAGGTTATTGTTTGGAAAGGAAATCACACCGAATCTCGCAGAGCAGACACCAACTGGCAGCTCTTATTCAGAGTCAAATCTGGCTCAAGTGAGCTATTTTTTGCCCACTCTGTTTCTGGCTGTGTGAGGTTGGGGTCAATCCGGTAATCTTACAGAACTCTAGCTGTTTGTGTGTACCTCCTTTTGTGTGTATTCACATTTGTGTATGTGCAGAGGCAGATACAAAGAGAACGCACTGAAGCATTTTGAAAAACATCAGGCCCTAATCAGTGCTCATTTGTTCGGGGACCCTGAGAAACTGAGCTCATTGCCTCATGTGGCGACAGAAAGAGAAGAAACCATCGACAAGTGTTGTTCTATGCAGCAACAGTTTGTTTGTGCACCTGCCTTTTTTTTATTCAACATGCTTCTCCTCACACTTTGTACCAATACTTCTGTGCAAATGAAATAAAAACAAAAAACATCTTGTGTGTTCAATACTTCAATTTCCTCCATCATTCACGCTCAAACAGACGGCAAATATTTGTCTTTAGCCTTCTGTGACAACGAAAACAAACCAAGAAACATGCTAGTTTTTAATATTTACTCCGAGAAATTGAGTAAAATGCTAAATAACCGGGCTAATAATCCACCGAAGCAAGAACATGCTGTTGAGGACATTTGCAATTCAACAACTGTCATCAGTGGTAATGTATGCTATGCCAATCCAGCCAAATAATATATTATCATTCTGCTTTCGTATGCAGGTTGGTGCTGCCGCCACTGGCAAGGCTACGGCTGAATGTGTATGTGTGTGTGTGTGCGTGTGTGTGTGTGTAGGTGGGCTCACATTATTAAGCCAGCCGAGGACTGAATGTATTCATGCAACCTGCCTCATGTATTGCGTTGCTCATTCTCTCCTTTCTATCCCTCCTTCTTCCTCCACCATGCCATCTCTGCCATTCTTCTTTTTCCTTTCCTTTTTTTTCGCCTTCTCTGATCCTGCATCCATCTGGCGAGCATTCCCTCCACGGGGTCTTTTACAGCAGACCTTTCTTTCCTCCGCCTCCTAATTGAATAATGCACCGTAGTATAAAATCCCTCTCATTAAAAGGGCCTTCTTTGGATTAAAATGCTGAGGCGAACACATTTTCCGCATGCCGAGGTAACTTAATGTATTCTGTTATACCTCCAGTAATGAAGTGAAAATGAGCGCTGACCGATGGGCTCCAATTCAGTGCTGGTGCTGGTGGCTTGGCCCTAATGGTACCTGAGCGAGGTTTTAGGACATGTAAACACAAGTGGTTTCATGTGTGTTTGTTTAAGCGTATTCTACAGGAGAACCACCACCTTTTAAGTGCTCATCCTTTGAACTTACAAATACAACACCCAAGCAGAATCTATATTAATGTTTAAAGATATATTAATGTGATCAATAACACTGTGCTATGTTTGCCCACAAGGCAACCCAAACCATCCTCAGGTGATGTGTGAACATCAATACTACCCCTCTCTTTAACACGATAATAGTAGACCAGTACAGTTACAGCACAGTATGATCTGGTAGTACTGCATAGCAAACATGTCCCATTAATCATTCAAGGTCGTTACATGTATCAGTAACTTGTAAGTGCAACATATTCTTGTTTTGTAGTTGGTTCAGATTGGCGTGTAAAAAACAGGTCTAAGTAGAAGTCAGTACACACATCGCTGTATGTGCTCTGGATCTAATTGGTCCCATGTCATCCTCCTTTAATTGGAAAATTCGATTTCAAATCTTACCACACTATCAAGGTCGACTTAGAAATAAATATCAAACATTTGGTAAAAATTCAAAGTGAAGCAGTCGAGAAAGTAACATTGATTAAAAACACATTTTCAAAAACCTAGCTAACTTTTTTATGGTCCATCTTTTTCTTTGTTGATAGGACCGAGAGTCAGGAAATACTGGAAGGAGAGAGTAGAGCAGACATGTGGCAAATACCGAGGGTCGGACTCGAACCCAGAACAGCCGGTACATGGGACGAATGCTCTAACTGCGAGTTAAACAGGTGCTCCGTTGCTAACTTTTTTCAGTGGATTCTACAGTACGACTTTTAATGCCACCACAAAGCATCCATAAATTCCACTTGAGAGGTAAATACAGCGTCATATTTTCTATGCCTGGAGCCAAATTCCAAGCTGCCATTTTTTTTGGGCGATTGTGGAGTGAAAAAGAACTTTAAATTGTATATTACACCACCCTTACATTTTACCCCCATGACCTCTTTCGAAGATATAACAAACACAGATTTATAGTTACTTGTATCCAAATGGGTGGCCCAAAAACTGTCTGACCTGAGAGTCGGTACGAAACTGAGCCCGCTGCTTCCTTCCTCTAACACCCTACTGTTCTTCCCTTTCAGCCCTGTTGAGTATTTACAGACAGGTAAGACACCACCTGCCCTCTGAAATCTAAAACAATCTTAATTCAATTTATTTACCAAACCTAAAGGGGCAGACAGAAAGCAAAAAAAAAAGCAACCAAAACCTCCCTTTTTTTCTTCTCTTTTGCTCTTATTTGATAGAGCGACTGTAAACCCCTGTGGTAGAATTTCGAATTAACCAACCTCACCCTCGTATGAATATGAGATTTCTTCGGCTAATATTGATATGCAGAATTTTCTCATTATCCCAGGCGAATGAAACCGCTACAAACAACACCCGAGCAACCGTGTCTCATGCGAGGCGTAGAGAGGGGGGGGGGAACAAGAAGAAGAAAAGAAAGTTAATGTTTAATTTGTGAAAACAACGCCCTGACTAATGAATTTCCTAAGTTTGTTCCCCTGCTTACAGCTCCTTGTTTGGCTTTGTTTTTCATAGAGCATTCAGATTTAGAAAACGCAAGGCAGGAAAAGCGAGCAGAGGGAGAGAAAAAAAGGTATTTGTGGGGAAAAAAACACCTTATTTGGACTTTTGTTAGGTGATCAGACCGTGCCCTGCCAAAATGAGATGTTGGAGCTAAGTGCAAGACAAGAAACAGCTTACATGAGGAGTGCATTGCCAGAGGCATTTTAATGATCCAGGGGTCTAAGAACGTGAGCAACACAGTGCTCCTCTGAGCCCCAGACATGAGCTGAATTATTGCTGTATACAGAAGCCAAAATCTCCTTGTAGAATCACATAAATCGACGGAGAAAATAAAAACAGGTAGTCTGGTGTCATGGTGGCCTCATAGATGTTTGTATATAAGGGAAAACGAAGACAGGATCCGTCTGCTGTGGAGGGGTTCAGCACGAGTTCATAAAAGCCAGTTTTTCTTGTGTCAGTGTCAGCAAGAATTATGTGTGAAGGCATAAACTGGCAATAAATGCAAGGTTATTCTTATTCAAGATGTATCTTAAGAGTAAAATAGAGTGTTTTATGGAATTATCTGAAGCGTTTCTTTTTTTTAAAACCCTTCAAATCAGACATGAAGTTGTGTTTCATGATTTTATAGATGTAAAGATTATTTCAAGGATAATGGGAGTCTCAATTTAGAAACTTTATTTCATACGGTCTCCCTTCACCTAAAAAAAAATGCAGTCAAATTTATCAGTGACTCATACTTCTAGTGTGACTTGAAGCACTCATTATGAAGGCTAAGGAAATGTCTGGAATTAAAAAAAAAAAACACTGTGATATGAGCAGCCTTGCCTGCTCCGTCTCCTCAGCTTTCAACATGTCGCTTATTCTAGTCACAAGAAGTACCGTAGCTCTGAAGTGGAATAACTTTGCCGAGTGCTGCTGTGACTTTGTTGCACTCATGAAAGCAGCGCTCTTAGAATTGCGTGCCACAGACGTAGGGGATACACACACACACACACACATACACCTACACACAAATACACACACCTTTTTGCCGGGAGAGAGGTTAAGGGAGGAGATATGAGGAAAGATGTCGATGTGCATACTAGAGTTGTTCCCAATACAGCCTCAAATGTGGTTTATGGGTTTCTTGGAGCACGTCAGTCGACGTACATATCTGCTGACCTAATTTCTTTAGCTTCTAGAAAAATTATGTTTTCTTTTTCTTCAAATAAACAGCAGCTTTAACTGAAAATATTTGTAGCGTCTAACACAGGTAACTACTATTTAAGAGCAGAAAATAACTGTTTTTGTAGTTAGCAAAACATGATGTGATGTTAGCTAAGACTGTCACATTAGCCAAAGCTAGCAAAGTGTCAGAAACCAGTGTGTTTCCATCAAACATTTTGAGGCTGTTTATTTCAGGCAATGAAACAAATAAATACAGATGAAGAAAAAACTTGAACTTTGAAAAAACAGTGTTTCCCTGACACACAACATGATGCTACAAGGGGCTGCAATAAGCTAGTGCTAACGAAAACTCAGCTTGTTTCTAGGTGCTCTGTTGGATTTGAAGTTAGGATTCCTGTAGCTACTGAACACAATGATAGCAAAACGTATCACATCTTTCCAGGGTTAGTGGTACACTGCTTTTTAAAAATGTTTAAATTGTCTTTACCACTCTTGTAGCAGAGGGAGAACTTGTTATTGTTATTGGCAAAGACAGTTTGAAAGCTCCCTGGTAGGCTACATACCTTCTCACCACATGAACAGAAACAGAAGTCACTGTGAAATTCCTCTTTGACAGCTTAATGCAGTTACACACAAACAGGACGGACAAACCCTCTCAAGCAAACAAAAACTACAGAAACAGTAGCAAGCAGGTGCACGCTGATTTCTTTTCATCTCCTAAAGAATTGATTTCCTGTGAAGATACCTCGCATGTTTATCCCCACGCCAGCATATTTCTCAGCCGTGCTTTTCTTTCACTGAATCGTTTTATTTTAATCCAAACGGTTCCAGATTGATTCCAACAATAATCTGCGCTGAGCCGCAGAGGAAATAAAGACAAAAGATTTGAGTTCATCCGGTTCCTTTTTGGTTTGGTTTAGTATGCTGAAGCGTGCGAACTGGGAGTGGACCTTGTTTGTATTTAAGTTTGTTTATTGTTGGAGTAGCACGCTTCAACCTTGGCAGCAACTTTGGCCTAGTTGGTGCACATTGCCCTCGTTAGCAACCCACCTCCTGTCAACATGAAAGCCTTCGAGTTTACCCGCGTCACACTTAATTGCACGTCATTCCAAAAATGTTAATGTACGTTCAAGAGAAATCACTCCGAACTCTCGTCAACGGCTCAACGCTCTTACTTCTTACACAATTTTATGACTTCAAAGACCCAATGCATATTACTCAGATATCCCTGTTTATTTAACACAATAAAAGAGATTAATTTCCGTCCACACACTCACTATAGTCCCTGGAGGGTGAGAGCGAGTGAGAGAGGAGTGTGATTGTTTCAAGTTATCACAATAAATGTAATTACTGAGTATTTAATGTTTTTTTGTCGTGTTTTTTCCCCCTCCTTTTGTACTTTTTTTTTTCCAACAAGAGCCTTGTCAGTCTGTAATTAGCGATCACTGAGAGGAATCAAAAAAACGAGAAAGACTTGTTTTTGTTTAGCTCCCTGCTTCTCTCTTCCCTGTCTTCCCTCTCTCTCTCTCTCTCTTTCTCTCTCTCTCTCTCTCTCTCTCCCCTGAGGGGAAGACACCTCACACGCAATTTGATTCAGAGCTGAGTTGCGGTAAAACACACAGAAAAAAAAACCTTACTCTGACTTCAGACAATGTTAACTCTGGGAGACTCTTGCCCATATATCCGCAAATGTTCCAACCTGCGAGCTTTTGCTATTTAAAAAAAGCAAACATGTCCGCGGAAAGGATGAGTCATAAAATCCTAAGGGTTTTGTTGATGTCTTTGTCTTCATTTTTCTCTTAATACAAAGCAGAAAAGACCCATGAAGCTACCAGGTGTTCAAAGTGTTCTTTGATATGACACCAGCGGAGGGCCGGACTCTTGAAAGTACACAGAATATTTGACCACTTCAAATGAAGCAACAGGGAAAACAATGTTTAAAAAAAGCAGAATTTTTTCACAACTCTGAGGAAAGTAATTCAATATTTTAATCTGAAATCTAAATATAGAGTTCTTAACAGGAGACAAAGCTTTTTAAATGTTTCACAAGCCCTCTTCTCTACACTTCTCCATCACCGTGTATAATAGAGGCACCCCACTGCGGCTGCCTCTGCTTTCTTGCTGGTGCGTCTTTGCTGTCTCTGGCTGATCTTTCCCACTTTTCGTCTTGTAAGAGTTGAGCTAAACTACTGTTAACGCAGACAGCCGGCCCTCCTGGAGTTGTTTCTGGCCCGAGTTGATGTTTATTAAAGCCAGATTCACTCAGAAACATGAAAGCTGCGCTACAAAAAAAAAAAAGGAGAAGCTGTTTCTGGAAAGTTGGTGTTCTAAAAGGTCAGGAATGTTTCACTGCAAACAAAATGATAGGAAAAGAAAAAGCTCTTAAAGGTACAGTTCAATAATAGGGCACTTAGCATCTTTTTTAACGTGGCTGTGTTAAATACTCAATGCTCATTAGCACTGTTGGTATGGATAAAAGACTGTTACTGTTTTGATGACAGATTCTGAAGGTCTAGCTGTATTTACATCAATCTGCAGAAAGATGTGTGGGTAAAATAACGACCCCCAATTTACTGTGACATAAAGAGGAAAAAGAAGTACACAGTAGAAAAAGCAAGACAGTGGACTGGCAAAAAATCTGGGGGTGTTGGTCTGCGCCATTTTCAAGACTGAAAATGGAAAACAAAAAAGTGTTGCAAGACTTTGACAGTTTTAAGACTGAAAAAAGTGCTGTGATACTTCGCCATTTATTGAACGTTAAGTTCAATTCAAACATAAAAGATTTTAATTAGGCTACAGAGTTTACCAATGTCACGTAGACACTTCCAACCATAGAACCGCAAAGAGGGACTACTTGTTGTAGGAATGCTTCGCAAATCAATAGAATCCTTTGTGAGGCGTTTAAGCCTCGTTTCCACCGAGCGGCCTGGTTTGGTTCAGTACAGTTTGGTACGGTTATGTACGTACAGTAAACCCTGATCTTGCTTGCGTTTCCACAGCCAAAAAAAATCAATAAATAAGAAGAATGTGACACAGTAAACAAAACCGAATGATTCCTAGAAAGGTCTGCATCTTAAAGGTTGTCAGTGGGGCGGAGCTACGGACTGACAAAAAACGCCTTGAAATGACTCTCTCCAAATCCACAGTGTGGAAGTGATAATTCTTTCGACCAATCAACGGACTGCAGTGTGTCTGGCTCCAACCTTTAGGGTCGGATCGGTACGCTTGGCACCAGAAGGGTACCAAAAAAGTAGGACGGGACATATCAGTTATTTTGGTACCATTCCCAACTTTTGAGAGGTGAAACAACAATAAATGGGTACCATACTGAACCGAACTAAACCGGACCGCTTGGTGGAAACGGGACTTTAGAGGCAGTGTTGTTAAATATACTTGGTATAATGTGCACTGGGCAGGTTGTTATAACCAAGAAGGACTCATTTAATAAAACCCTCTTGACCCTGAGTTCCACCTGAGACTGATATGACGTGAAGTACTCTCGCAGTCTTTACCTTACCTGACACTTTCCCATATCTAAATTAATAGTCAAGTGTTTTGTTTATCAAGACCTGAAGCCGAGAGGTTTTTCCATGATTAGCGAGCGAGGCTGATGAAACAGGAACACCCGTCTAGACAGGGAGGGGGGAAAAGGACGGCTGCCGCAGAACCAGGTGGTCTTTATAAACACTATTAGAGAGCCGACCTGGCACATGTTTGAATTAACTCAAAAACGAAAGCCTGCTGTTTATCCATCATTGATCCACCCACCCCTCTGTCCATTACACCTCGATGGGGAGGAGCAGCCATTGTCAGTCACGACCATTACAGGAAATCCATAAGTGATGCTCTTCTTCTTATTATTACCATGATCATTGTAAAAGTTCAAGAGCAGGAGCAGCGTGGGTGGCAGACGTTATTCCTTATGGGGGTATAGGTGTTTTCATTCATCCTCTATCTTTAAAAAAGTCAGTGTCTTCTGATGCATTTAGGGTTGTAATATGCAAGCGTACAACTCGCTCTGTATTTTCAAGAATCCAGCCTCACTAATATGCTTCTGTAAAGAAATCAACACATCTCTGAGTAGCTGCAGGGGGTCGTGGGCTGTGACTGCAGCGATGCGACGCTTAAAAAAAACAACATTGACGAGGGCACAGGAGCTTAAAAAAATGGTAATCTTCATTATAGATGTATAGATATCCCGAGTTATAGAGTGCACACGGTGAGCCCCGGAGCCATTCTGGGCTGTGATGAAACAATGACCCAGGAGCCGCCAAATTTAGAGACAAGCTGAGTCTCCCAGGAAGCATCTCCATTTGGACTGGAATGGCAAGTGTGACCCTCATCTCTCTGCTCCTCACCTCCTACTAATTGAATCAGGCTGCTGCCCAGGATAATTCTGTTTCTGTGTGTGCGCGCGTGTGTGTGTGTGTGTGTGTGTGGTGGGTGGGCAAGGAGTCTGTTAAACCTGGTTTAAAAATCGTTAAAATGTGTCTTTCTGAGCTGACCCCTTGCTTCAGATAACCATCCAATATATTTCACACGTGAAAGGATTGGGGAATGTATTGTGCGCAGACACACACGCACACACACACACACACACACAACCACCAGGCCTTATGCTGCAATAAAACTCAGAGGGCGAATATATAACTGTGCTAAAAAGTCGTACGACTCTTCCAGAAAGTCTCCATTAAATTCCCTCGTGGACATTCCCAGGGATATTATGCATTATAAATTTGTCTACTCCCCACCCTGCAACCCACTTCTGACACTCGGCTTTTTACTCTATTCAGATGCATGGATTTAATTAAGAAACAGCGGAATAAACATTAAAAATGTATGATTGGAAATTGCCGCAAGTTCTAGATCCTCCTTTTTTTTTACTTCTCCTTTTATTCCGCCTTCTGAAAACAATGTTAAAGCATTGTTCAGAGCCTTCCCAGTCATTAATTAGAGTTTTGTTTTTTTTGCTACGAGAAACACCACAAATTGTGCTGGCGAAGACATGGCATCATGACGGCGACAACACGGACACAAAGAGGGGATGCTAAAGGGTAAAGACTCTTGTTAGGTTTCCTGTCTGATTCTACATGCCGGGCCTTCGAGCGGCGCCCTCATCAGTGTGCAAGATTCAAACAGGGCTGTGAGGAGCCTTATAATTGTAGCTTATAATTAGTCAGTAGTCTGCTTTAAGAATGCTGAGGTAAACAAGGTTTAATTAGGAAGGATAGAGCAATCTGGGACAGATGTTGTGCAGGAGGGATCACACTGTGTGACACGCTTTTGGTTTTGTGTCGCAGTAACACAAAGGAGAAAATGATCTCGCTATTTTAAAGAGACAGAAATGTCTAATTGTTTCAAAAACTCCCACTTTTACATGCGCTCAGTTGCAAGCTTGTTGTATTGTTAAGTAGCTTACGTCAATTGTGTTCAAAACAGAAAGAAACGCATTCGAAAAATCTGCGCCAAAATGTGACACTTTTCCTTATTTTGCTTTCAGGAGTGCATGCTTTGCTGTAAAGAGCTTAAGCCCACAGCCCTGCAGGCTGGGTTCCTAACAGTTTTCCTTCTGGGGGCCGAGAGGAAATCAGGGACAGGTATTCCGAGAATGTCTGCTTGACTTCCCTGCTAAGTGGTAGCTCTACTACTTAAAACCTGCTGATGGGATCACACGGCCCCACCTATGGCTTAAATCGCCCCCTAAACCACATGAAACTCTCTTCTGACGGGCAGGGGCTGAACGAGGATCAAGAGCCAACAATGTGGCAGTGAATGCAGCATTTTGGGAAAGTAACAAAAGCAAACACACCTAAGGCGGGTTTTATGGATTCTAAGCCTTAAATAACCACATCGGCTAAGCTGGAAAGAACAGAGAAAGGGGGGGAGGATGGGAGTGAGAGAATGAGAAAATGAGAGAGAGGAAGGAGGGTCTGTTGGTGAGAGAATGGAGTGTTAAAACAGAGACGATGAGAAGCAGAAAGAGAGGAGCGCAAGCTTTGAGGGGCAGATGATGAGGATGACAGTGGGGAGGGAAGGGGAGGGGAGGGAGTGTGGGAAAAAAAAAATCACGCATTCTTGACAGAAGCAACATGGCAGGATCACACAGCTATTTTTCATTCACACTCCTCTGCATTCGCACATGATTCCAAAGGTACCCGAGCCCTGAGGAAGCCTTCCAGCAAACACTGTTTGCCAATTTTTCAAACCTGTCACTCCCTTTTGGTGCATCAGCTCGCGCTGCACAAAGGCGCCTCCTGCTAGAGCTGCCGCGATTGTTGTTGTCATTGTGCCGATGCGAGGTAAACACGTGAGGCAAGTGTCGTCCATTTTTTTCCCCATAATGCATCACACAGTGTGGCGACTAACACAACTGTGGGAGGGACTGGTGTTTTTTCTCATACTTGCACCGGCAGTTTGACA
The DNA here is from genome assembly GCA_020745685.1 of Tautogolabrus adspersus. NCBI lineage: Eukaryota > Metazoa > Chordata > Actinopteri > Labriformes > Labridae > Tautogolabrus > Tautogolabrus adspersus. Next base: position 7,666,167 of record CM036556.1, on the reverse strand, counting down.
CCTTGCAGTATCCATGTGGCATATTTCGGTCTGTGTTGAAAAATCACATGAACGCCTGAAAATATGACTTGTGCGTATAAGCGACGATGGCTCAGGCAACACACAAGAAGAGGATGTTAGGATTGTACACCATCACCTTGTCAGTTCAACAGCGGAGTTTGAGGGGGTGCCAGCTGCATCATTTTCCCCCCTCCCCTGTTCTCTGACTCAGTCTTAACCTTTTTACACCTTTTGGCTGTAAATAAAAACTGGCATGGCCTCACACAACGTGTCAGCTATGGGGAGCTACATGCTAAGCCGTGAAACAGAGCAGGCCACTACAGGCAGGCAGGTGAAACGAGTTGGAAGTAAGTGTTGGTAGCAGTTGACGTCTTGGGAGTATGTCACACACATTGCAGAGAAACCTCTTCCCTACCTTCACACAGAAACACACACCCTTCACTGCCCACAGAGTTCATTATGAGCTTTGACACAGAGTCTAAAGAGATGCTGAGGCTTGTACTCAAACATGAGTCACGTACAGTGTGTTCCTAAAGGCTGCCTGTCTGTGCTGTAGATTATTCTACCCGTGCTTTATTGAGTCAAATAGGGAAGCTGAATATATTGGTGTTTGACTTAAATTTGCATTTGAAAGATTGATATCCCAGAGAGTGACACTTAAATCCTACCTGTTCCCACTCACCTGAGAGAGTCGTGGCAATGCAAGGGTTAAAAAAAAAAAAAAAAGTGAGTGTTTATTGTTAGAGGTGTGTAAATGCACAGAGCGAACGTGTTAAAAACACCCGCAGGCAGACTCGGGGGCCATTCCGCAACAAGTTACAGTCAGACACGTAGACGTAGTCGCACTTCATTAGGCTACATGTGTGCCAAGAGTCATTATAGTGAGGAGTCGCACTCAAGTTTGATTTGCACACACACAAACACACAAACACACACATCTCCGAGTTCATTCCTGTCATTCAAGCTCCTGGCTTGAAGCTGATGAGTTGCCTGAGTTCCTCAGACTACGATAGGTTTTCTTTACATTTCACTGCCATCCAATCTACGCACACATTTGAATGCAAGTGTGCATTGGAATACATCCAGTATTTATTTCACATTCCTCCTGTTTGATCCTTGACACTTGTTCCCTTTAATCTGTCTGAATGAATTCATTGCTATTCAGCCTTCATGCTCCTCAGATATGGGATGAAATATAGAGGACTTGTTTCATCCGTCTTTAAGATTCATGGCTATTTGATACTCTGGAATGTTTGAAAGCACTAGATTCCAGCGCAGCGCATCACGGCAATAATAGACTTGACCTTGCATGGCGTGCCTTCGCTCAAAAATGGCTGAATGAGTGACTCAGATCTTATTAAACGCTTTTGTTTAGCCACATCAAGTTTATTCTTCTCTCCTTATTCGAGAAATGCGCCGCAAGTATTTCATTTCAAATCTCTTCAGACTGGTTTCACAATGTCGATTGCGAGGGAGTCGACGGAAACCCTAGCCTTGAGTTAAAGAGCAAAGTATTCGGCAGCCACTGATGTTCCCTCACTGTCTAGTTTGATCTCGTGAATCAAGAACTCAAAGTGGGATGGGCTGTAAATTACGGGTCCCTACGGAGCTGTGACACAGGGAAGAGATGAGCCCATTGTGCCGAAGCAACTGCTGCCAATTTAGCGTTCAGGGACCTTAATCTTTGAAATACTCCCTGCTTGCCCAGGTGGCTTTATCAAAAGAGTTTAGTGGAACATGGCGTTCCCACGCCTCATCCAACTTCAGGCCAATGCTGCTAGAATACTGACTTCTTCGCTGAGGGGGCACATTCCCCCCCTTAGCTCAACTTTTGGCAGTGATGTGTCTGAATTACCGGGTACAAGCAAGATGAGAGAGCAGAGAGAACCTTTTAAAAAACTCCAGGCATATGGCCATGGGAAGTTGCAGTAGGTGGGGGGGGCACTGCGAAGGTATATTGCCATAGTAACAATGGATAGCCCACCAAGGATTCCTGAGCAAACACAGGCTTACGGTTTGAACAGAGACAGAGGACCCTCGCCAGAGTGCCGGCTTGTTCAAACAGATTCACGCTGGCACAGATAGCGCTGGCATTTTAAACATAAATTACAAGGCCTTCGATTGTCATGTCATGTCCCCAATTCACTGAGAGAAGAGGGGCTGCCTCTGCAAAGAAGAGCTTATTCAAAGAGATTCAAAGGAGCAGGCACACACCCTGACATAAATCGTTCAAATGTGCCTTGGAAGGGGAAAGGGAAGCAAGAATAGTTTTGTATGTTAAGCACTTTTGCGATGACATCAAACGATTGCCCCGCAATGGTCTTCACAGGGGACGGTAATCTGCGCTCCTCAAACATTTGCCGCAGCACCAGCAGAATTCTGATGGTGATTAAACAGAAAGTAACAGTCTTTCCCACTAAGTCCGGCTGGGGATCTCCACGACCCCTCTCGTAAATGTCACCCATGTAGGCACTTAGCTTCTTGTCAAAGT